>CM021107.1:494566428-494938355 GCA_007115665.2 Sequoiadendron giganteum
CATTCTCTCATTCTCTCTGATATATACATTTTTAGTTTTCAGAGAACCCTTGCTTGTTTGTCTCCATCTCTTCTTTTGTGACAGGTTATTTGCATGCAGGTGATCTTCAGGGTTTGTGGTGTTGTATTTTCTCAACTCCTACCTTGGTATCCAGAGCTCCACACAAACTTCTGTTCATATTTTGAATCTTTGGAGCTTCAAGGGTTTGGGAGTTGTTTCTTGATCCCCAGGAGCCACCAATTTTGAAACATTTTGACTCAAATGGACATAAGCCATTGATAGTAGTATGGTCAAAAACCACGAATCGACATCCATTCATTCATTTTGGACAAATAAAATCCCAAACAATTTTTTTGTTGTGCAGAGCCCATCCAGATTCTTATTAAAAAAAAAATTTTCTTTCCGTTTTTTAATTAATTTAGGAGAAAAAAAAAAATAAGCCCTTATTTTTAAGATTTTTTCTTAAAAAAAAATGAGAGAAATTTTCAAAAGCGATTTTGGGGCACAATATGAATTTTCAGCGGTACACAGCGTACTACCGAACGCCAATTGCTCACCGGCAATCTTGCCGACCCTGGCGTTCCGCCGCCGGTAGGCGGTAGCGATACAGTAGGCGGCCCATACTCTACCGGTATGGTATTGTTACTCTGCTGACATAAGTATTTACAAAATTTTTTTTTTTTTGGTTGTTTTATTGCAAAACATTTTTTTCCAAAAACAAAGCCCAATAGCACTTTCGCGATTGTGTGGTAGTTGGCGCGTCAAATTTAACTATAGTGTTTTTTTAAACGCGGCGTATGGCCGTCAAATTTAACTTAACGCTGGTTTTTTCTCTCTTTGGAACTGATTTATTAGGTAAGTAACGGGCATCACCGACGATATCATTTTGGCAGCAGAGATATGCATTCAGTGGTTTCTCATCTTTCCATTGGTGTGGGTCTCATCACATCTTTTTTTAGTTGGTGCATTCTACAGCAAGTTGAAGACAAAGGGGCTTCTTTCAGTCTCAAGCTCATAACTTTTGATCAGTTTCTCCATTTTTCGCAATCTCAACGGTGTTGGAACTGTATTTTAGAGCTCTTCAGTTTCATCTATGCCATTTTTCCAGATTTCACTTCAGGTATCTTTTATTCAGTTATTTTTTTTTTCACACTCTGGTGGATTACCTAGACATATTTGCTCTTGGAAACTTTTTGTTCACATGGGATGCTTTGTTCTTGGCTGTTCTTCATGTATTTCCAGCATTTTGTCCTTTAAGGACATTTTGAGAAATCATTGTAATATCTTTTATGTAGCACTGAGATAAAGTGCCACACTATTGTACCTGCATCTTTTGGAGATTTTGCACATAAGGTTGTGCCATATTTTGTACTCGCACTGATATTATAAAGTGCCATGAGGGGTTGTGTAGTTTGCCTTTGTTTTGCCATCACATCTTTGTCCGGTGAGTATCCCTCCATGACGACAATGAATCCATACCATGGGGGGTTGTGTAGTTTTCCTTTATTTGCCATCACACCTTTGTCCAGTGAGTGTCCCTCCACGACGACCATGGATCCATATGATTCTAGCCTCATGCATGTGTGCTTTGTTTTGCACACCACTTTTTCAGTTGCAGGTGCTTTCTTGTGCACTTTCAGATGTTGTATCTTTTTCTTCATGCACTACAGGGTGTTGCACACCATTTCAGTTGATCTGTCAGGCTCCCAGTTCACCATTATGGGGGGGTATTATACTGTCCGTGTTAATGCTTCCTTGGTTTCACCTTGGAAGGAATCTTCCATTCTCAGTTGATCAGTGTTTCAAACTATAGGTTCTTGTGCCATCTGTATCTTCGTTCCAGGTGTTTGCCTTTGTTTGCCATCTGATTCGAGTAGTGTCGTATGGGCACTCATGCAGATTATTGTCTTCTTGTTCCTGATCATCCTATCTTCAACGGAGGTTCTTCAGCACCATAGCAGTCATCTTTCAACAGTTGTTTGCAACTTCTTCTGCTTCAGTGATGTCTCTTCTTGGCTTTCTTCTTCTCTTTTTGGAGTAGAGCTTTTTCCCATGAGGTTTTCTCTATTTCTCCATTTTATAGAGATTTGGTTGTATTTGGGTACCTGATCTGGCCTAGTTGCCAGGACCCATGTTGCCTTCTTGCATTGTAGTTACCTTTGCTTTTTTGCATTTGTTTGTAGCTGCATTGTTGCTCATCTTAAGGGGGGGTGTTAGAGTAAAGGTTTTAACTTAATTATGTTGATTAAGTTACCTTTATTCCCTTCTTAAGATTTCACGTTAGTTTGCATAAAGTGACATTTAATAATTATATTAATTATTAAATGTTATCCTATTAGGGCTTCTATTAGGGTTTTATTAGGGTTTGCATGATCTCCTTTTTATAAGGATTGATCCCATTGTATTTCATATCAATTCATTCTCTCATTCTCTCTGATATATACATTTTCAGTTTTCAGAGAACCCTTGCTTGTTTGTCTCCATCTCTTCTTTTGTGACAGGTTATTTGCATGCAAGTGATCTTTGGGGTTTGTGGTGTTGTATTTTCTCAACTCCTCTACGAAACCATCCACTTCAAGTGATCTGAGTCAAACTAAAATAGAATTAAACCCTATGATATCCATTGACCTACAAATTAATCCTCCTCCAATACCTCAAAACCCTCAAGAGGAAGGTCAAGTAGAGGACATCATCAATAACATCTTAAGGATGACACAAGATGAAATTCTTGAAATGGTTCAAAATATTGACACTCATAGAATTATCAATTCCATGATGAGGCTCAATCCCTCCCAATACATGCTTGAGTTGGAAAAAGAGGGATCTAAACTCCCCTTTGATTATGACGTAAGAACCCCTATAGAGAAGACTCTTGGGATCATGCCTCCAATCCCACCTACACCTCCATATTAAAGCATCACCCAAAGCATCCTACAAATCACATCATCCATTGCTCCAACCCCATGAATTGTCAACAAAGGAAGCTCATTGCTTCATGCACTTCAATAAAATCCCCTTGTGAATAGCCAATATTTGGATGAAAACACCATATTGGGCCAATCCATGTCCCATTGAATCCATTGCACCCATATGTTATGTTTTCATTTCATGATCCTACCCATCCATCCTCTTTTCATGTAACACTAGTTTATCCTTTCAACATGTAAACCTCTCTCCCCATGACCTCACGAGAAAAAGGTGAGTAGTTTGGATCAGGGGGAATATTTGATCCCTCATCATCATTAACATCTCTTCAAGGGAATGCACCACCCATTTTCCCACCATTTCCATATTTTCCATTAATGTTTGCATCACCCCTTGGGTTAGGCCTTCCCCTCTTTACCCACCATCAATCAACAAAATCCAAGAAATCCTTCAATCCTAAATCAAAACATCATATTGATTCCTCCCATCTCTCCATCGATATCACAACAACAGGTGGAAATCATCCAAGCAACCCCAGTAGTCAACACATCATCTACTATCCCCCAAGTATCTCAAAACATGGTCTCCCAAGGACCAACCCTCTTGATCATGCCATCCACCACCCAAACCCCAATCATCAATACAACACTCCCTCTCATCACAAAAACTAACACTATTACTAATCCACCACCACCACTGCCAAAACCCAACATGGAAAACTCGTTTAGCATCATGTTTCAAGTAGCTCAATAAATTGCTTATCAAAAGGCACTTCAAAAAACTCAAAATCAACAAGTTGCACAACTAGCTAGTTAGCAAGCACAAGAACAATTAGTGGCACAAAAAGCACAACAAGTTGCCCAAGCCCAATCTATACTACTACAAGAACAAGCCACCCAAGCTACATAAGAAACTCAAGTTGCGTAAGCAACGTAGGTTGCCCAGGCTGCACAAGCAGCCCAACAAGCACAAGCTCAAGCTCAAACCCAATATCAAGCTTAGCAAATGCAAGTACAAGCTCAATACTAGGCACAATTGTAAGTATCCCAACAATAAGCCAACAACAAGCTTTGTTGGCACAACAACAACAATCTTTCTTGGCACAACAAAAAAATGACCAACAATAAGTTTTGTTGGCACAACAACAAATACAAGAATATCAACAAGCCTTAATCGCATAGCAAAGCTTGCAACAAACTCCCACCAACATACCTAACACTCCACCCATCAATCAAACACCTCAAAACATGTTCACTCCACCTCTTGATCTGCAAGACGATGTGACAATAGAAATCAAATTTATCTCATAGAAAGTGCTCGATCTCCAATCAGGGAAAACAAAAAGGACACCCAGAAATGTGTGTCCTTATCCTATTGACAGGAGCCTTGCAATGGTACCATTCCCAAAGGATTTTGAAATCCCTAAATTTTACACATATTGCGGGTTGGCAAATCCTGAGGATCACATAAGGAAATTCCAAGTACATTATATGGAAGTCACATATAATGATACATATGTAATGCGACTATTTTCTTGAAGCTTAGTTGGCCCTGCCATGGAGTGGTTCTCTCACCTACCTATCGACATCAAAATGTTCCAAGAAATCATCGACACATTCATAAAGAATTATGCATTCAACATTGGTATGGATGTTAGTCTAGAGGAACTATCACTCAAACAAGGAAAGGGGGAATTATTTGCTTTCTTCCTACAACGATTGCAATCCAAGGCCAATCAGAGCAAGTGGACCATGCATTCCAATCTTGAGAAAACCTTGGCATTCCATCTAAAAATGCAATGTGTCACCACTTACGACCAATTGATCACCAGGTGCTCAACACTAAATGGTCCGTTATTGCACAAGGGGGTACACCCACATATCTAGAACATCAAGACAACTTCCCTTCCACTAGCTATAATGAAAAACCTCACACATGGGTGAAAAATAGGAAGATCACTAATTATGGAGTGGTCAATGCCAAGGTCATAATTAGTGCCCCAAAATAGAATGACCAAACATATCAACAACCACAAAAAAACAATCACAACAACACACAAACCAATGCGGTGGCACAAAAACCACCCAATAATCAAATCAATAATCTGAATAATCAAGGGGGACCGCCTCTGAGAAACAAATATCCCCCCAAGAGAAATTTTACAGCCCTTGGGGAATTAGTCAAATCCATCATGGAAAAATTGGTAGACGAGAATCTCATCACAATCCCCACTTATGAGAGTTATCAAGAGTCCCAAGTGAAAGCACCTTGGTACAATGGAAACTACCTTTGTGATTATCATAAAATCAAGGGGCACACAATAGACAATTGCTTGAAGCTAAAAAATATAATCCAAGACCTCATCGATGACAAGATCATAAATGTGGAGCAACTACCTAGCAATTAAGATCTTAATATCTACATGAATCCAATGTCAAATCATAGAAAAGGAAATAACAAAAGGAAGCAAAATTAGGGCAATATAAACCATGTGTATGAATAATTTGTTGCATCCCTAGATGAATTGGTCACTATTGCTATCATCAAGGGAGATAAATCCAATTATAGAGTCACCACATGTGGCGGAAAATTCACCACCATTGAGTCATCACAACCACTTAGGGCATCCACTTCAAATTTGAAATCCACTCCTAATGGTTATTGTTGATGCCAAAAATTGGCAAGGTAATAGCCTTTTGTGGGAAACTCAATTAAAGGGTGGACCTATTATGCTAAACTGAGTGACCTCCAAATTTTAAAGAAGTCGACTCTTCTATAACTGGGGTTTTGAATGGGAAAAGGAAGCAAGTATAAAAAATAAAGGTATCTAACTAGGGCGATGCACTGAGACTTAGATGTAAAGCAAGATACAAATATCTTGTAGATGCGATCTAAGGGCCCATTCAACAATCTGCTATGTCCAGAATTAAATAAACTAAGGTAACATCTAGATGATTCACTTTAATGAAATAAAATAACATTCATGTGCATTTACTGAAAAGTGGAGTCAAATAAATGATCTAAACCAGCAAACTTGCATTCAAATTATAGAAGTTATACAAATTAAACATTCAGCACCACAACGACACAATAAAAATTTATCAAAATATTTAAGAAAATAGAAAGGTTGAACAATGGCACAGTCTACAAGTCTTTACAATAATATAAAAAGTGGTAAAGGCTTGGCTCTTCTACCAATATTTTCTTCTAAAAATTTGAAGCCCTGCTTTGATGGAAGAAGTAGTATTTATAATGAAACCTAGCTTGGTGATCCAAGAACATAAAATATCCTTGGATCATGAGAAATAATACATTTAGCAATTATTTCCCCTTTTCTATTGCAACCGAAGAGATTCCAGCCATGAACAAGGACACCCCAGAGCTAGATGCATCCCCTGCGAATGATGGAAGTGGTCCCAATAGACTAGAGTGCTGACACATGCAATCCAATCATGGTGGTAGTTACAGAATAAGGAAGCTAGTGAGAGGTTGTCACTTGCTCAATTTCCCTTCACGGGGAATTATTTAGAAGATAACGTGGAAAACAGTCGAGGCTGATACTTGTTCATCCCCTTAAGCGATGAAAAACCTACTATGTGAAGACACGTGGAGGTCTTTGAATGTATTGCATTGAAGGTGGGAGCCACCAAGGAATGTGCGTGGACAAATGTTATGTGGTATTTGATCGGGGCCCGAAAGGAGAGCGATGCAAAGGGGCACATAAGATTAGGAATTGGTGACACGTGGAAGTACATCACAATATTTTGAAAGGTGAAAGGAGGAAATCTTGTGAGGAGAACTTGGTTGACAAGTGGCATTATTCACAATCAGAATTTGTGAAAGGAGCCCAATGTTGCTTTTTCATTAGAGGAGGGCATGGCCAGTACTTAGGAAAAATAGAATTACCCAAAGGGAGAATGGGAATTTTGTATTCATAGCTCTTGGCAACTTATCAGGGGTGTTTTTCTTGTGTAATGAGGAACCTAAAATTTTCTATCTTGTAGACCAGAGACTTATACATCATATGGTGTGATCAGAGCTTAGAGAGGGTGGTCTAAAGAGGTAGCCATTCATCTTTGGATGGAGTCGATATGTCATGTAGATTCTCTTGTGCTCCATGCAAATTGATAACTTCTTTGTAAGGCAACATCGACAATATACCAACCAAAGATTCATGTTGAAAAATAAGATGTGTGATTGGATGAGTGATACTCTCAATATCTCCCAAAACAAGGGGTTGATTGAAACCTTGAAAGGTAGATGAGTCATGTTGCTTCTCCTTGATTTTTTCTATCATATGCTCCACCGTGGCCACTAACTCTTCCTCAAGAAATGGAGATCATAAGCCCATTTGAGTTAGGTGACCAAACCTGGCCCGTAATCATGAGCTGATATAATTTGGTGGAGCACTTGTTGGGATCCAGAATAACTTCGTGGTAGAGGATGAACTGATTGACTTTTTTAGCAGCGAATTTTCAGTCTTCAATCCCTACACTAGCCAAGACTTCATCTGAGACTTGATAGCCTATCTAATAATCTTTTGGCCTCTAGAACCTTTTCAGCAATTGATTGAGGGAAGTGTCTGATCATTGTATGAACCTCTCTACCTAAGGCTATTACTTCTACCATAAATCAAAGCATTGGTTGTAGAGTTAGGTAGAAATCCTTCACTCTTTCCCAATATGAGACATACAACTATTGGGCCACCTAAAGAAGGTTTGTTTGATTGATAGAGGTTGAGGAAAAGTCCTTTAATAAGGCAATCTCCACATAATTTTTCTCCATATCATGCACTAGCTCTGCAATCTTTTAGTTTGTCATGGTGAGCTATCCATATAGAATCTTTGATTCTATGACCCAACTAGCTTTGGCCCACTCCTTGTTTCCTGCTTCTTGTTCCAATGAATACTTTAGTTCTATAATTTCATTTTCTAATTGAGTTTGGTAGATATTGAAATCCATATCCTTATGTTGTAAATTCTGCTCTAGTTGAGCACATTGGTGACAAAAATATTCATCATTTTGCCGCATCTTTTGTTTCAACTTTGCTAACTAATCTTGATACTTCTTGCTCTCTTGTTGCAGCTCAACAATCAAGTTAGGATCGAGGGATTGAAACTTCACTAGTTCTTCTTGGAGCTTTGCTTGTTCCATTTTTTTTGTTAGGATAAGTGCTTGTATTCAACTTCTTTAGCTTTTTCCTTGGCGAGCAAGACATCGACTCTACTCTTTATGCTCTTCATCTCTTCTTCCTTTTTCTTTAGTTGTCGATCAGTCTTAAGAAAACCAGTGGTCACCACCCACTACATCTCCTCTATGAGCTCCACCTTGTCTTGAGGCTGGGATATGCTTAAATTGAGGTCAATGACATACATGTTGTAGTCATTTGGTTGCATTTCTCCTTGTGGCTTGTTGGAAATTGGGTACATGGTCACAAAATGTAGCGAATGTTGAGCCTCAAGAAAAATAGTATGTATTTTTGGCTCCATCGGTCTCTTAGCATCTTTAGCTCTTTGCTTCTAGACTCTATTTTCTCATTCTTGCCAAGTTTTATCCCCTTCTGACAAGAGTTCAAAGGGTGACTTGATGAGTCTATCAGTGAAAGGTGCACTAAGAGGAAGGGAAAAAGAAAATGAAAGGGTGGAGGTACAGGGAGACTTCTTCTTTGGTACACTAACTATCTGAGGAGAAAAATGAGGGATACTCCAATACTCTAATTAAGGACCAGTAGGAGGACTTGTAGGAAGTGGAGTCATGATGGTTTCTAACTACTAGGACGAGTGGATCGGCTCTGTCATTGCTAAGGTAGGATATGTATCAATGGAAAGGGGGACAGGATGTGGAATGGGTCAAGGCAAATGGAGTGAGGTTTTGTGGAGTAAGGGAAAAAGGGGGTGCATGAGAGAACTGTGTGAAACCCCTTGCTATCATTGGAGCAGAGGTCAAAATAATTTGGTTGGCATATGAAACAAGAGGTGTTGTAGACACAATAGGGGCAACTGGGGATTTTGAAACTAGAGAAGAGGGAGAAAATGATACCTATGCGGTGGATGATTATTTTCCTTCATCCTACACTGGCTCTTCGCTTGCTTCAAGGTCCTATGAATACACTCAAGATGATACCTCAACTCATTGTCATTTTTTTGGTGTTGAGTCGCCTACTGCTAGGGTTTCAAACTGTTGTGAAGGGGCTTCCCTGGTCTTCCTTGCAGTCCAGGTGCGATTCAGTGATGACCTCACACATGATATGTTAACCCACACATTAGAGGAGAACTGCTCAGTAGCTTTATGGTATTTCCCTTTTGTTGTGCTGAGGCATCCCGTGTCTCCATTTCTAGTTTCACTCCCTCGCTAGGCTACGATTTGACCAACTTTGAACTAGAGTCTTTTTAACCACTTTCATCAGAATATGGATGCTCGTCATTGCACAATTTGTCAAACTTGTCATTCATCTCCAAACTATCATATGGAGCCTTATTTTTTTGGGTCTCCTAATGATATATCCAGAAATCATTGACCTTCTCCTCCTTCTAGGTATAGTTCTCTAGTAGATTGTTGTAGAGAGTAGTCCTCGTTTTTCCTGTCTTATCATACTATGCGGTGGGGAGGTAGAAACAAAGCCAAGGGGGCTGACCAAATTTAGGAGGGATGTGCGTTAGGTCAATAATAACTTCATCTGCATCCGTCATAAAATTTTGATGCTTCTCCGAATAAGGTTGGGGTTGATGATTCACCTTGATATATTTGTTTAGAAAGTCATTATCGAGGTTGTAGTTCCATTTATGACAAATCCACACCAACTCCAACTGAGCTACCTTTCCTTCTAGAATGTTGTGAGCCTTTCTCTTTTCCATGACTACAGTTTTGTAGCACTTTGGGCATTTGAGAAATCCCTTCTTCTTTGATTTCCCGCTACAAAAGGTGACGTCCATAATTGATACCTAGTGAAATACTTCAAGTGCTAGTACCTAATCTATAAGACATGCTAGAAGTTGGAAGGGCTCATTGGTGAAAGCCCACAATTGGACGAATGTGAAGTATTCCCTAAGGAACCAGTCACACTATGGAGTGAAGTTATACATGAACTCAGTTTGGTTCGAGTTGAACCACAAGATAGTGTTGTCTCTTCTTAAACCTTGCAGAATTGGATATAGGAAATAATCCAAAAATGCGTAATAGTCAAATTTCTTAGAGAGAAGGGGACTCCATGTGGAAACTAGCTTCCTCTAATTTTTTGTCAAAAATCGAGAGCCCCAGACGCTTCTAGAAGAAGTCAGGATTTTGATGCAAGAACATATGTGCGAGAAATGACAAGAACCTAAACCTTCATTGAAGCTAGTACTCTGCTATCTAGATGAGCATATCTTGGACGAGGAATTCAACAAAATCATACCAAAAAAAAGAATTTTTCCTGTGTAATTGGAAACCTAAATCGAGCTGAAATTCTTGGACTTCCTTGTCAATGTCTAGGCCACAAAGAAATGCCATCATAGTGAAAGCATCCTTCATATCATCCTTGAAGCCCTTATGTGTCACTTGAATCCGCATTGTCTTATTAGGAGCTTCTCTATGTTTTTGAGTCGTTATGCTACATAAATTTAGCACAAGGTCTCTAGTCCTCCAATAGTTTTCCCCTCTTCCTAGAGTGAAATTATCCTTTTTAGGCACTTTGGAGTGAAACTGAAGGATAAAAACATATTCCAGATAACCTCCCTGCATATAACCATGCTCACCTACCGACCCTCAATGGTACTGGTGTTTGAGTTAAAATGTTTGGTGGACTCGTCAACCAATTCAGGGTAATAATGCACAAGCGGGACCTTATATTGTGGAAGCCCACTATACCAACACTTTTACACCAAGGAGTTTGGGTCACTATTCTTTCTCATCCTCTCAAAGGTTGCTTCCCTTAGTGATTTGGGATTTTTTGCAAGAATGGGGTCATGAATATTTTTCCATTCTTCTTTAATTCATTTCTTATCTTTGTGAGGGCCTTTCTTCTCTGCAACCCACGTATTTACCTAGGTTATCTTCTCTGGAATTCCAGGTGAAGCATAAGAGACATCCTCGAAGACTCCAATAGTTGGTGCCATGTGCATGATATTAAATAAAATCTAGGCCTCTTCCTTTTGCACCTTTGCCTAAGAACTTTGAGCAGTTGCCATAAATTGCAAAATTTTACCCAGAAAGACAACTAAAAGTGGTATAAATGGAACCTAAAACACAATACAAGTTTTTTGGTTTTAAAACCAAACAACCTTTCGCTTTAGGTTTAATTTACATCAGGGCAGTGAATTCTCCATGATTACTCCTAGGTTTAGCTTTTCTTGCTGCAAAATTGCATCAAACCTAGCTCTTTACTAATTTTGTTTACTTGTCTTTTCACTGCTTAAGAAGTTGTATACTCTACCTAATTTTTACATGTGATACTTAGCTTTTCTCTTTAATTCCTACCTTCAACTGGTAGGCAATGGTTTCTTTTTGGTATTGAATTCAGCATGTACTTCCAACTCCTTTGTCTGTGCAAAATGAACTATGTGCCATTTTTGACAAGACAAGAATTCATAATTGTGTTGGAGATAATGTCCCTTCAACATGATTTTTATGGGAAAATGAGCCACTATATCCTTGTTATTCACCTTCTCGCTTGTCCTCACCATTAATATCCTTGAAAGCACAATTAGACTAATGTTGTAATGAGTAATTTAGAAGGTTTCATGCTCAACCTTGGAGCTTGAAAATGCATGCATGATGACACCTAGGCACCTATCTATATGAGTCATTACCTAAGCTTGTCACCAATTCACACTAATTGATTACTGCTCCTTAACACTACACACAAAAATTCATACCTGCAGACGCAATTGGGTTAGAAAATAGAGCTGGCCTTTTGGGTGGGATTCTTGAACTAAAATCGATTACCACCATGCTTGGGCTGCAAGTTTCTTTGGGTGTTTCTATAAAATGGATTGGTTATATAAGCAGAACTATACTTACTAATTTAGCAAAAGCATTAGGTGATTTAGATAGAATAATTGCTTAGGTGGTTGAGGGTATGTGTAGGATCATGATGGGCCAAAAAGTGGCAATATGATGGGTATGTGGCTGATGACTTTTTTTTTACCCAAAATTGATGAAACGAAAAGGGTTTTTAAAGGAGATTCTCAGCTTTCCACCAATATAAAGTATGCTTTACTTTGAATTTAATAAATAATTATTATTCATTTTCTATTGAATTACGACTAAAGTCCTGATTTTTAGGCTAATTGAAAAACATCTATAGCTTTCAGACGGTATCATATTTTTTGAATCCAAAACATGCATCACATACTATAAGATTAAAAAAGAAAAAAATGAATTTCATGAAGTCTTGACCAAGTTAAGGTGGTCAAACATACAAGTCTATATTTTTTAAAAGTTGGCATAAAAAAATTATAATTAATTATTTACTTGGAGAAAAATTACAAACAAAAATGCATCACATCAAGACATGAGTCCTCTACTTATATCTAAAATCTTATAAAAAAATATTATCATTTTAATGTGGTTAGGGTGGTCAGACAGACACCTACTTCTTATTTTTTCCTTGAAATTTAAGTACTACTCTATTGAAATTTCCAATTTTCACCAAATCGATTTTTATTTTTTTTGTAAATAAACCTAGTAATTTAGAAACTACATTCAATTTTCTACAAATTCTATTTTTACAGATTTTTCAAATAATATAGATAGCTTATTCAAAATTTTATGTCAAGTTGTCTAACTCTGATTTTTTTGAATTTTTTGCCACTTAAGAGCTTGTTTTTTCCATGATGATCCTGCACATACCCTTGAGTAGGTTTAAATTTACATAGCACTAGACTTAGGTGTTTTGAGTAGAGGCTAACATAATGAACACTCTGATTAGGCTATTTTACAACAAGTCTCTAATAAATTTTCTAGGAGAGATCTCCAATAGGCGCTTGAAACATATAACCAAAAGTAAACACTCACTGGCCATTATAGCCATGAAATGGGTTTTGGACAGAGATTATATTGAGTATGAAGAGAAATATCAAGTGAACACTGATATATGCTCCCACTTCATTACCTCGCTACTTGACATTCAGTCTCCAAAAGCCATGATACTTCGTTTGATGCTTCAAATTTTCCCGAAGAGGTACCTCAGAGGCCTTGGTGAAGTAGTAACCAATGTAGTGTATGGTTTGGGTCTTCCGGTAGTGAGCGACCTATGAATTTATATTGAAGAGGATACGGTGGTACCATAGGTATCATTTCTAAGCAGGCTCCATCTCCATTTTCTTGTTGAACATCGTGAGAGAGCCACTTGTGCATGCCATTTCCTATCAAGTGTTGCTACAATCTAGTGTTGTTCTATGATGTAGACTGGTACAGTGACTTCAGGAACCTTGTGTTCCCTTCACCGCTTTTTCTAGGTGTTTATGCTACTATTTAAGATCCTACTACTACTGGTGATAACCTTCTTGTTGTCGCTGACAATGTTCCAATTGATGAAGGCAATGCGCACGTGGACGACGACAATGTCAATGCTCTAGCTACTTGAAGATTAAAAAATTATTTCTCTTTTGTATATATAAACCTGAAAGAGGGCTTGCATATACATATATATAAGGAAGCCTCATATAATGTCATAATTTGAGTGCATGACCCCAAAGCCATTTTGTCAATGTTTCTTATCAAAGTATATATATAACGAATAGATTTGTTATCTTCAACCCTATTGTCTTCATTCTTGTGCTCTCCACAAATTTTATGGAATCCTCCACATTCGAACTTTTATTTCTACAATATGAGTGATAATGTCCTTTGTTTCTATAAAAATGGGTCCCATGAATTTTCCCTCTTTCGCAACTCTGAAAATGTTGAAAAAGAAATGGTTGACAAAACATAAAAGGGAAAACAATTACATTGATCACATATCTACACTTTTATGAAGTATTTGAAGCTTAATTGAATAATTTTAGGTGAATTCCATTAATCGGAATTCCCAATGCTTCTTGTTCCATGTTTTCCAATTTGAATGCATTATTTTGGAAGGGCCTTCCCATATTCTTTCAAATTTTCCATGTTGGTTGGGCTTCACATCTATTTTATTGAATTTTAGTACCAAGTCTCTGCATTTTAGACCTTGGTTTGAAGATTTTTTTCCAAACCATCTCTTCACCACTTTTTGCCGGTTAGTCATAGCCATTAGGGCTTTTCCCCTTTTTTCTTGTACCTCCAACAATTCAGCCAACCAAACTTCCATAGCTCCATTTTCTTCAATCTCTAGAGATTTGAGTAGCTGCAGTGTAGGTATCTCTATAGATATTGGTAATAGTGCCTCCTTCCCATATACTAGCTCGTAGGGTAAAGTCTACAGAGCCCGCTTAGGAGTTATGTGGTCTACCCACAATGTCATTCAAATATTTTTATCCCATTCCTTCTCATGATCCAAACCGATCCTTTTGATGAGTCAAACCAATTTTTTGTTAGTTGACTCAACCAGGTCATTTCCCTATGGGTTGTATTTTGAGGAGGTTTTCAAAAATATTCCATATTCTAATGTTAACTAACTTACCTTGGAGCCTAGGAAAGCTTTGGTGTTGTCTAAGATGATAGTCTTTAGCATGTCGAATCTTGTTACCAACCCTTCAATAAAATCTACAATTTTCGCTTATGTTGCATTCTTCAGGGGCAGGGCTTCAATCCATCTTGTGAAGTAGTCTGTGGCTATTAGGATCCACTTGTGACCAGCATTGGAGGTAGGGTTGATCATCCCGATGAAATCTAGTCACCATTGTGCAAACAATTCATCTGCTACCACCAGATTGAGAGCCATTGTAGAATTCTTTCTTCTTCCTGCGTAGAATTGACACTCTTTGTAGGATTTTACCATTTCATAGGAGTCGTTGAATAATGCAAGCCAAAAGTACCCAACACACAAAATTTTGGTGGTAGTGGTCTTCAAGAGAAATTTTTTCCTTTTGGGCTATTGTGGAAGGAGTTGAGTATCTTCTTTGCTTCCTCCATGGTGACACATCTAGCATAATGCCATTGAAATTTATTTTTAAAATGATTCCTTCAATAAGTGAGTACTCACTATTTTGCACCCAATAGAATCTCCTTCTGTAAGAAAAAAGTCTCGATGGATACTTGTCGATATGCATATATCTTACCCTATCTGTCAGCCAACAACCTTTAGGTTTGGACTCATTTTTTAGGAGTATTTCTGCTTGTTCCTTATCAATTTCCATCTCTTCATCATGTGGCAAATACTCCCATAGACCTCTTCCTTTGACAATATTCCTAGGCCTGAATTTAATGTCATATTCTAGGATCTTAGTGATCCAATTGGCCCTTTGTTAATGATTCCTCCTTCCATGACGTACTCCTGTACATTGGAATGTACAACGTAAATAATTACTTTAGTGCAAGCTATAAGTTGTGGAACTTATTGAGTCCCTTTACAATTATGAATGCTTGCCTTTTGATGAAGTTATAGTTCATCTCATATTCCTTCAAAGTTTGAGAATGGAATGCTATAGGGTGTTATCCCTTTCCTTCATCATCTTTCTGAATCAGAACAGTGGTGATGTTTGTATTACTGCTAAAAAAATGCATTATGAAGTCCTTTGACAAGTTGGGATTTTCCAATATAGAAGATGAATAAATAACATATTTTACTTTCTCGAAGGCTTCCCTCACTTATTTTGTCCATTTGAATAATTGGTCCTTTTTCAGCATCAGGGTGATCGATCTAGTTGTTCCTGCAAAATCAAAGATGAACTTACTTACAAAGTTAACCTTCCCCAAAAAATATTGTACACCTTTCTTGATTACTGGAAGAGGAATTTCTCTGATTGCTTTTACTCTTTTAGAATCAATAGAGATTCCATCTTGGGATACTACATGCCCCAACAATTTTCCTTGTGGTACTCTGAAAACACATTTTTTCAAGTTTAGGGACACCCCGAACTCGAAAAAATGAAAACCTTTTCTAGATGATCAAAATGGTCATCTTTAGATTTTGAAAACATGGGCAGATCAATTAAGTAGATGAGGATTATTTTGTTAATCAATTCACTGAAAGTGATATCCATTGCTTGCTAGAAGGTAGCCCCTACGTTTGATAAGTTGAAAGGTATTTTTGAATATGAAAATGTTCCCCACTTGGTGGTGAATGTGGTCTTATGATGATCTTCTTCTCTAACCGGAACCTGGTTATAGCTTGAGAAACCATCCAATAGAGAAAAAATCTCTGAACCTACTATAGTCTGAAAAATTGATTACATGGAAGGTAGTGTGTAATGATCCTTCAGTGACTCCCAGTTTAGGTTAGGGAAGTCAACACAGGGATGAATGTCTCAATTTTTCTTTAGGAATAGAACAAGATTAGATACCCATGTATTATGCTCGATTGGGAAGACAATCTTGGATTGGATCAACTTTTCCAGCTCTTGTGCCATTAAGGCTTCAATCTTTAGATTGACGAGCCTCTTCTTTTGTCAGACAGGCTTAGCACCTTTCATTAATTCAATGGTATGTTGGATGACATGGGGATCATATCCCTAGAGGTTTCCATAAAACCAGGCCACTACCCCTTTGTATTTTTCATAGAAGTGTATCAACCTATCTTTATCATTTTGCGGGACTTCTTTCCCGACTTTAAGTTTTCTTCTATTCCCAACCTCAAGGTCAGTGTAGTCCACCTGGTCTGCTAGAAATTTCCTTCTATTACTTCTTGCACAATCGTAGTTGAATAGATTTTTGAGGGTGACCAACTCCTTCGAAAGCTTGTTTGATTTCAACTCGATGATTTTTCGTTCATATGCTTCTTCAATTTTTGGCTGAAATTGATCAATGAACTCTCTCAACTATTGAATGAAAAAGGAAATGTGTTCACTGATTTTGAACACTTGCCAACTCTGATCATTATCGGGAATGGATGGTTGGACTATCACTCGCATAGAGTGTACATTTTTTATCAAGTTGGAGACAGGATCAAATTGGGATCTTATCGTTGCCATGTGATCCACATCTGAATTTTCCTCTCTAGGCGCACCATGGATGTTAAAAGCTTCAAAAACTTTGATGAGGTCCCATACCTTGTGCCTACAAGACCATATATGAATTTTTTTTCAAAAGAGATGTTTATAACTTGGTTGATTACAAGTTTAGAATCTCCAAATACTACTAATTGTTTGATACCCATGTGCTTAGCAAGACTTAGCCCTTGCACGAGACCCTCATACTCAACTTCATTATTTGAGCAAGAAAACTAGAAGCGAAATGACTTGAAGATCTACTTACTATATGGAGATGTTAGGTATATCTTGGCTCTTGCACCGACCTTGCATCTCACACCATCAAAGTGCAATGTCCAGAGCTCTGAAGCTTGTTTGGGAATGAAATCCTTCAATATATGTTGGAACTCTTGATCCTCATCATAGATGAAATATGTGCCAAAAATGGTAACATGATAATTGTTGAAAGGATCGGTGCATGCGTTCTCTATCAAGAAGAATTATTCTCGATTGGATCTATCTTGAGTTGTCTTCTCATGATCTAATAATTCACTAGCACTAGATTCTTCTTTCGTAATAGAGGCATCAATGGCTTTGAATTTGATCATAGCTTTGTTGGCTATGTGCTCTGAATGCAGGGATTTTGATATTATCTTCATCTTAGAAGCATACTTGGTCCTGAGAATTAGGCGAGACCAATCCAAAGAAAGGTATCCACCTATCTTCACTGTAAACTCCTATGATAGGTAGAGGTCAAACATGGGAGGAACACCAATGATCATGGTGTGTTGCAACACTATGATGCTAGGACAAGAAAACAAGGTTAAAGGGAGGTATTTAATAAGGCCCATAGTTTCAACCTTGTTCACATCCAGCTACATAACTCATATCTTAAAAGGCTTTTAGTTGAGCCCTAGGGTTTTAGCTATTTGCTTGGGCATGACTGTGGTGCTAGCATTGGAATCAATCATGGATTTGTGCAATAGTTTCTTCCCTACAATGAAGGTCAAGAAGAAAGGCTTAGGTTTTGGTTTCTCTCCTTTAGCCCCGATCAGAGACTCCTTCGTAGTATTAGCAAAAACTTTGGCTGGAGGCATTGCATTTGTTGTGATTTTGGTATTTTTCCCTATTGATAGTTTAGCCGTATCTCTTTTTAGGGCCTTTTGTAATAATGAATTTTGTTTTGGAATGGCTAAAATATCCCAAATGGATACATTAGTTGAAGATTTATTCAATTGTTCCACCACATTGACGGGTGGCAGATTTGGAGTTTTCTGCTCCTTAGGTTTGGTGATGATATTTTCTTTACACAACTATGGCTATGGAGTGACTGTAGAAGGGCCAGGGGCTGGTCTAAGAAATTTCTAGGTTGCAGAGTAATCATTTTGCTTGTGAATCTCCTCTTTGATCGAGTGTTGTAGTCAGACTGCACTTGCAGGGTCACTGATGTAGATGCTTCATAAGTGAACATTTCTTCCTCTCCTTCCATGAATGAGAGGAGAGCATGGTCAGGAGCCATGTTGTTTTCTTTCTCTAAGGGCGTTCACTGCATCTATGTAGTGAGAACTGCATTCTCCATTTGGTGAGTCATATATATATCCCAAATTTTTTTCCACTCCTTAGCTGCGTTACTTTGCAACTTTCTATTGTAAATTTCCACGTGGAAAATTTTGAGGCATATGACTGCCACCATAGGGATAACAATAGGGATTGAAGTCTTTGGCGAGATTTTTCTATCCTATGGTAAGCTCTTTTCTTGTACTAGTTTGAGCGACTCCCAAGGGAGTCAGTACTGGTACCAGTTGGTTATTTTTCTAAGTTAGAAGATTTGTGCGTGTGGCTCCCTAGTATTGGTTCTATTTGTAGGAGATTCTGCCACCCTGATATCCTTGGTAGGATGGTCTTGGAGGGGCAAGCCAGTTACACTTGATAGTGGTTACTTCGTTTGTCAAGTTCTGTAACATCTCCCTTATGTCACTCATTTCGTCCTTTGAAGCACCAGATGTAGAAGCATCATTTTGTGGCATGTTTGGATATGTATACATAGAAGGAGGAGGTGTAGGTGTGCTGGTAGATGAAATCTCTTGAGTAAAAATAGATATTTCTCGAAATATCAAGATAATGGGTTGAGGTGACAACTTCCTAGCATCAATTAGGTTGTTCTCCACCTTTACTGCTATGTTGTATGCATTTGGTAATGTAGTTCCCTCGAGTGACTAGATCATCATGGAGATGTCAACATTGATGGATTTTAGGTAGAACATCAATGCTAACTCGGTCGACAGTCAAATAGCATTCTACATTCTCTACTAGGTTGTATGGAATTAGGTGTTGAAATCAGTCATGGATTCAGATGGAGCTCACTTGATAGTTGATAGCTGGTGATACAATGAGGACTTATCTCCATCATTAGAAAATATCTCATAAAATGGATCCCCGAGCTCGTCCCAAGTATCGATAGTTTTAGTTGGTAGACTGTGATACCAATCTAGTGCTTTTCCTCATAAAGAAGCAACAAGTAGTCTCAGTGCTATGTTTTGATCTATGACTCTGTACACTAGACACATATCTGCAACATCTTGAAGATGTTTGGAGGTTGTTCTTGAGCTATCTCTAGTGAACTTTGGAATAAATTTGAGAGCAGAGATGGGGATAGGGGCCCACATGATAGGTGCAATTTTCCAGCATCAATTAGGTTGTTCTCTATAGAAGTTGCCAAAACCAACTTCAGACTCCAAGAACACCTACATGAATCAATCCTTGGAAAAGGATATCATGCAATCCCTAAAATAAACCCTAATAGGAAAACACTAAAAGAAGCCCTAATAGGAAAATATTTAATAATTAATATAATTATTAAATGTCACTCTATGCAAACTAACGTGAAATCTTAAGAAGGGAATAAAGGTAACTTAATCAACATAATTAAGTTAAAACCTTTACTCTAACAGCCCCCCTTAAGATGAGCAACAGTGCAGCTACAAACAAGTCCAAGAAAGCAAAGGTAACTACAATGCAAGAAGGCAAACGTGGGTTTCGGAAACTAGGCCAAATCAGGTACCCAAATACAACCAAATCTTTGTAAAGTGGAGAAAATAAAGAAAACCTCATGGAAAAAACTCTCCTCTAAAAAGAGAAGCTGAAAGCCATGAAGAACATCACTAAAGCAGAAGAAGTTGAAAACAACTATCGAAAGATGATTTCTATGGTGCTGAAGAACCTCTGCTGAAGATAAGATGATCATGATCAAGAAGACAACAATCTACATGAGTGCCTCAAATGAAACTACTCGAATCAGATGGCAAATAAAGGCAAACACCTAGAACAAAGATACAGATGGCACAAGTACCAATAGTCTGAAAACACTGATCAACTAAGAATGGAATATTCCTTCCAAGGCAAAGCCAAGGAAGCATTAGCACGAACAGTATAATATCCCCCCATAATGTTGAACTAGGAGAGCCTGGCAAAGCCACTGAAATTTTGTGTAACACCCTATAGTGCATGAAGGAGAAGAAACAATATCTGAAAGTGCGCAAGAAAGCACTTGCAACTGAAAAAGTGGTGTGCAAAACAAAGCGCACATGCATGAGGCTGGAATCGTATGGATCCACTTTCATCGTGGAGGGATACTCACAAAACAAAGGTGTGATGGCAAAAAAAAAGGCACTACACAACCCCCCATGGCACTTTATAAAACAGTGCAAGTACAAAATATGGCACAACCTTATATGCAAAATCCCCAAAAAATACATGTACAATAGTGTGGCACTTTATCTCAATGCATTTACATAAAATATTGCTTACAAATGATGCTCAAAATGCCCACAAAGGACAAAAAACTGGAAATACATGAAGAACAGCCAAAAACAAAGCATTCCATGCAAACGTGAAGTTCCCAAGAGCAAATAGGTCCAGATAATTCACTAGAGTGTGAAAACACAAAAAACTGAATAATATATACCTGGAGTGAAATCTGGAAAAATTCATGCATGGAATTGAAGAGCTCTTAAATATGGCTCCAACGCCACTGAGATCGTGAAAAACGGAGAAACAAGTCAAATGTTATGAGCTCGGGATTGAAAACAACTCCTTTGACTTCAATTGGCTTTAGAATGCACCAATAGAGAAATGAAACAATTTGACCCATAGCACTAGAAAGTTGACAGAATCAGCATTCCGATGATATCCTGTTTGCCAAAAAACGATATCGTATGCCCAAGTTATGACCTCTAGAAAAAAAATAGCTCCAAAGGGGAAAAAAACCAGTGCAGGATTAAATTTGACAGTCATACGGTCGTCGTAGCAAGAATACGAGCCTAAATTTGATGGCCAAACGGATGTCACCGCATTTGCACAACTGGGCTTATTACATAAAAAATTGTTTTTATAATTAAAACAAATTAAAAAACATTGATTTTTTTATTTAAAAAAAATAGAGAAAATTTTGTTTTTTTCATATAAAATAATAGAATAAAAAAAATAAATTTAAAAGGGCTAGTGGCCAGTGTACCACCGTCGGCGGTATTGTCAAACTGTCAGTCGGCAGTAAAGCCACCGGCGGTCAGTAGTACATCGACCGATGTACAGAGGGCCCGCAGGCCTACGTACACAAGTACTTGTGGGTATCCTATACCAAGGCCTAAGCAAGCCTTTAAACTACTTTTTTTGTTTTATTTTTTTAATAAAAAACAAAAAAACTTACAATAAAAAAAAATTTAAAAAATTTCGGATGAAAAAAATGCAGATAATAAATTTTTTTACTAGGACATTTTTTTTCTCCGATCTGCGCGCAGATGGACGGTCGTACGGCCGTATAGATATATATTTTTTTGCCTCTCAAATCAATTTTGTCGAAAATGGATGAATGAACAGTCGATTCAGGGGTTTTCGACTGCTGCAGATCCAACGGCGACGTCCGTTTGGAGTCAAAAGGCTTTGAAATTGTAGGTAATTCCCTGGATCAAAAAAAGGAAACCCCAAAACTGTGAATGCCTGATCCAACCCTTGTAGCTCCAAATAGCTCCAAATTCTTCAAACAAGAACAAGCATGCAACATGGAAGCTCTAATACCATCTAGAAGTTATCAAAACCAACTTTAGACTCCAAGAACACCTGCATGCAAATGGATACCTGTCACAAGGAAGAGAATGGATGGAGAAAACAAACAAGGGTTTGAAGCTCTGAAAAATGGAGAAATTATCTTATCAGAACAAAAATGAATTATTGAATATACAATGGATCAATCCTTATAAAAGGATATTATGCAAACCCTAAAAGAAACCCTAATAGGAAAACCCTAAAAGAAGCCCTAATAGGAAAACATTTTAACAATTAATATAATTATTAAATGTCACTTTATGCAAACTAACGTGAAATCTTAACAAGGGAATAAAGGTAACTTAATCAACATAGTTAAGTTAAAACCTTTACTCTAACATTCTCCACCTTTACTGCTATGTTGTATGCATTTGGTAATGTAGTTCCGTCGAGTTACTGGATCATCATGGAGATGTTGACCTTGATGGATTTTAGGTAGAACATAAATGCTAACTCAGCTAATGGTCGGACAAAATTCTGGATTCTCTTCATGGTTGTATGGAATTGAGCGTTGAAATTAGTCATGGATTCAGATGGATCTCACTTGATAGTTGATAGCTAGTGATAGAATGAAGACTTGTCTTCGTCATTAGAAAATCACTCATAAAATGGATCCCTGAGCTCGTCCCAGGTACCAATAGTATTAGCTAGTAGAGTGTGATACCAATCTAGTTCTTTTCCTCATAAAGCAGCAACAAGAAATCTCAACATTATGTTTCGATCTGTGACTCTATGCACTAGACATACGTCTGCAACATCTTGTAGATGTTTGGATGGTGTTCTTGAGCTATCTCTAGTGATCTTTGGAATAGATTTGAGAGTAGCGATCGGGATAGGGGCCCATATGGTAGGTACAACTTGGGCAGCAAGGGGACTTCCAATTTCCTAGGTCACATAATTTCGGTTTGCAATCAACATTATGGCTGAGATCCAAAAACTCTACTCAAGCTAGTTTGGGTATGGATGATGAATTTTACACCTTGATTATTTGGTATATCTAAGAAAGTTTCCCACTGGGTGTGCTAGGTAGAAAGAAACTGTTGATGTCAAAAACTGGCAAGGTAATAGCCTTTTGTGGGAAACTTAGTTAAAGGGGAGACCTATTGTGCTAAACTGAGTGACCTCTATATTTTAAAGAAGTCGACTCTTCTATAACTAGGGTTTTGAATGGGAAAAGGAAGCAAGTATAAAAAATAAAAGTATCTAACTTGGGCAATGCACCAAGACTTATATGTAAAGCACAATAGATCTATCTTATAGATGTGATCTAAGGGCTTGTTCAATAATATGATATGTCCAAAATGAAATATAAACTAAGGTAAAATCTAGATGATTCACTTTAATGACATAAAATAACATTCATGTTCATTTACTGAAAAGAGGAGTCGAAGAAATGATCTAAACTAGAAAACTTGCATTGAAATTATAAAAGTTCTGCAAATGAAAAATTTAGCTCCATAATGACATCGTAATTTTTTTTCAAAATGATCAAGAAAATAGAAAGGTTGAACAATGGCACAGTTTGCAAGCCTTTACAATAATATAAAAGTTGTAAAGGCCTGGCTCTTCTACCAATATTTTCTTCTCAAAATTTGAACCCCTAATTCTATGGAAGAAGTAGTATTTATAATGAAACCCAACTTAGTGAACCAACAACAAAAAAGATCCTCTGATCATGAGCAGTAATGTATTTAGCAATGATTTCCCCTTTACCATTGCAACTGTAAAGATTCAAGCCATGAATGAGGACACCCCAGAGCTAGATGCATCCCCTGTGAATGATGAAAGTGGTCCCAATAGACCAGAGTGTTGTCACATGCAATCCAATGACAGCGACAGTTACAAAATAGGATAGTTGGTGAGAGGTTGTCGCTTGCTTAGTTTCCCTTAGCGAGGAAGTCTTTAAAATATCACGTGGCAAATAGTCAAGACCGATGCTCATTCATTCCCTTAAGCGATGAAAAACCTATGATGTGAAGACACGTGGAGGTCTCCAAATATATTGCGCTAAAGCTGGGAGCCGCCAAAGAATGTGCGCAGATAGATGTTATGTGGTAGCCAATTGAGGCCTGAAAGGAGAGCGATGTAAAGGGCCAAAGAGGATTGTGAATTTCTAACACGTGGAAGCATGACACAAGCTTTTGAAAGGTGAGAGGAGAAAATCTTGTGAGGAGTGCTTGGTTGACAAGTGGCAACATTCACAATGAGACTTTGCGAAAGGAGCCCGATGTTGATTTTTCATTAGAGAAGGGTATGGTCAGTAATTAGGAAAAATATAATTATCCAAAGGGAGCATGAGAATTTTGTATTCATAGTTACAATGTCTTGGACTATTTGGAAAGAGCCCCTGCTCAGATCTCCATCATGGAGTTACTGAAGATCTCATCCACTCATAGAGAAATCCTTGAAGAAGCATTAGCTTCATCCACCATCTCAACCAATATTGATATGGAACAATTCCAAGCTTTGGTCAGAAACATTACCCCCCAAATCTCCTCACATTTTCTGATTAGGGCTTCCCTATGTAATCATCTCACAACCATGCACTTCACCTTGAATTCCCCATTCTTAAAAACAAAGTTAAGAGGGTCTTGGTGGATGGGGGTGTAGGTTTAATCATCTCTTCTCTCAAGCTCATAAAGAATTTGGGATTCTCTGAGGATTCCATTGAAAAAGGCAAGGGCATCATGATCAAATCTTATGACAATCAACAAAGAGTGTCTAAGGGAAATATCCAACTCTCTATTCAAATAGGGTCGAACATTATGGAGACCACCTGTCAAGTTCTTGACCTAGATTTACCTTATAACATACTCCTAGGACGTCCATGGATCCATGGGATAGAAGCAGTTGCATCAAGTTCTCATACCAAAATCAAGAGGTCACAATATATGGTGATCTCGAGCCCTTTTACTATTGGAAAAATCTAGAAGGAAAATACTATAAAATCCCCTAGGTCTCAAAGAATGATGAAAGGCCCTTCAACTCCCTATATAGACCCAACTAACATAGCTTCCACTTCAGGGACTAAGACACCCATCATTCCTAATATATTTGAAATCAAGGTCATAATCCAAGACAATGGGTGTGGGGATTACAATATGAAGAAAGGAGCCTTTATGGTAGGGCAGTTACCTCAATCTCCTAGATCCCATGGACAACCCTTGCCTGCCAATACAAAAGATCAAACCTTCAGAGAAGATCCCTCTCAATTCAAAATTTGGGGGGATTTAGGCCAAGAAGTGGTGGACGAGAGAGATGTATCTAGTCTCCTCTATCAAGATGAAAGACTTGTAGTAGCCCTTCCTATGGATGATACCAAAAAAGGACTTCAATTAATATTGGGCATGGGCTATAACAGGAATGAAAGTCTAGGAAAGAAAAACAATGGATGATTGGAACCTATCATTGTTATGAAATGCATGAAAAATATTGGCCTTGGATGCACCCCTCTGAGTGTAACCATACATGGTAGAAGTCCCCCCATTAAAGTAGTCAAAACTCCCCTTCAACTATTGACAACCACCGTTCAGTTACTTGTATCCATAGGTCGAGTCATAATTTTTTTTACCTTTGACATAACTGATGTGTGTAGTAGTAGTGATGACGAGGATACCATAACTGACTTACCTATGCTTTTTGAATATTGCTCCCTCCTCATGATCAACACCTTGTCTTTTGAGTCGGACCATCAAAACCATGAAATAAATCTAGTCTATCCCCAACTCATCGATTACAACCAATAAGGACCACTAATTCTAGACACATTTGAAAATGATGAGGTAGTCTTGAAATTCATGGGATTACAAGATATGGTACCATATGGAGATCATAAAGTTGGGTTTGACATCATACTAGATACATAAGCCTATTATGAGAAATGATTGAATCCTTGAATCGCAAAAGCAAAAAATTGAGAATAATCTCAAGGTCTTTGAGTGAAAACAACATTGTGGCACTCTCTGATTCAAAAATAGTAAAATAAAGGATGCATCCAATGGCGAAAACCTCTCTGATGCACTAGAGGATGAAGGATTCAATCTTCCTCTCAGTGCCATTCATCAAGAAAAGTCAGTGGTTCTAGCAGAGCAGTGCAATATTGTCAATTAGGGAATAGAGGAACTACCACATATAACATTCTATGTTGATTCACTTCTCACAGAAGAACATGAAATATTAGTTTTGTTTCTAAAGGAAAGAAAGAAAAACTTTGTATGGAGTTATGTGGATATGCTTGGGCTTAATCCAAAGGTTGTAGTTCATCACCTAGCTATATATCCTAAAGCGAAGCCTGTGAGACAAAAGCTGAGAAAAATGCATCCCTAGATAGCATTGTTGGTCAAAAAGGAATTAAAAAAGGTTCTAGATGTAGGGTTCATATGGATGATTGATTACATAGAGTAGGTCTCAAACCTCATGCCTATTTCAAAACCAAATGGGGGCATCTGCATTTGCACGAACTTCAAAGACTTAAACAAAGCATGTCCAAAGGATGAATTTACACTTCCAAACATTGAAATGATCGTAGATATGACTGCAGGTAATGAGATGATATCATTAATGGATAGATTCTCAAGATACAATCAGATCATGATAGTTAAAGAGGACCAACACAAGACAACTTTCACTTGTCCATGGGGGATATATTACTAGAATATGATGCCATTTGGGCTGAAGAATGCAGGAGAAACTTACCAAAGGGCCATGACACTCATCTTTCATGATATGATCCATAAAACCATGGAAGATCATGTGGACAACATATTGGCTAAATCAAAGAAGCGACAGGATCACATATCAACCCTAAGCTCCATATTTTACATACTAGAAAAGTACAAGGTCTGACTTAATCAAAAGAAGTGTGTCTTCAGAGTGCAATCGGGAAAGATCCTAGGATACATCATATCCATAAGAGGAATCGAGGTAGACCCCACTAAAATAAAATAAATCCTCGAAATGGAGGCACCTAGAACATTGAAGCAGCTAAGAGGCCTACAAGGAAGACTTTAGTCCATCCATTGATTCATAGTGCAACTAGTGGACAAGGAAATCCCATATTCTCATCTACTCCACAAGGGGGTAGAATACAAATGGGATGAGAAATGTGACCAAGTGTTTAACAAGATCAAGGAGTATTTTCTCACACCACCAGTCCTTATACCACCAATTCAAGGAAAACCTTTGATCTTATATATATCAACAACAATAGGATCCCTTTGCGCTCTCTTAGCACAACACGATGAAAATGGGAAGGAGAGAGCTATATATTACATCGATAGGACCATGGTAGGAAATGAGTTGAACTACACACCTATTGAGAAAGCCTGCTTAGCAGTCGTACTTGTAGCATGGAAATTCAAACATTACATGCTAGCATATCAGATCAAGCTCATTGCAAAAATAGACACACTCAAGTACTTACTTTCTATAGAAACTCTCATAGGACGAATGGATAAGTGGGTTATGATCATGAAGAAACATGAAATTGAGTATGTAGAACACAAGGATATCAAAGGAAAAAAATCATAGATCAATTGGAAAAAGACCAATATATGTAAAGAATCCACTTGTATTAGAGTTCCTTGATGAATCAATCTTCAACCATAATGTAGCAGATCATTGGAAGATGAACTTTGATGGATCCTACACACAATATGGGTTAGGAGTGAAAATATTATTCATCACTCCATA
Source organism: Sequoiadendron giganteum (assembly GCA_007115665.2). Taxonomy (NCBI): domain Eukaryota; kingdom Viridiplantae; phylum Streptophyta; class Pinopsida; order Cupressales; family Cupressaceae; genus Sequoiadendron; species Sequoiadendron giganteum. The sequence goes on from CM021107.1 coordinate 494,594,172, forward strand.
AGGGAACTACATACCTAAATCATACAAGTAGTCCTTCTCGTGCACAAACAACATCGTATAATATGAGGTTCTTGTCACAAGGATGAGGATTGTAGTGCAGTGGAAAATCATGGATCTTAAGGTCTACGGAGACTCATGGCTCATAATCAACTAGGTAATGTTCAATGAATATCAAACAAAGGATGATAAGTTCACTCCATACAAGAAGTTGGTGGAAAGCCTTAAGGAGTCCTTCATTGATATCACATTTGAACAACTACTAGAGAAAATAACAAAGCAACGAATGGAATGGCTACAATTGGTGATCACTCCTAGAGATCTCGTACAATGTTTGAAAACAAGAATTCATTGTAGAGAATCTTCTCATAACAGCATACGAGGTACCAGAGTCCAAATTTGTGTGTGAAATAATTGGTCCCAGTGATCCTTGGTAGCATGATATTTACACTTACCTGAGAATAGGATTCCTTCCCATCAACATAACTTTGAACCTCAAAAGAGATTTTGTAAAAAATTAATCCCATTTCATTATCCTAGGAGATACCCTATACCATAGGAACATGGAAGGAACCCTTTTATATGGCCTAAACACTAAGGAAGCCTTGACTGCTTTAGCTGAGGTACATAACGACATTTGTGGTTCACTCTTGAGCGGTATGACTTTGGTGAAGAAACTACTGAGGACAGGATACTATTGGCCTACAATGGAAAGATAAACACATCACTATGTCAAAAGGTGTTTTTAGTGTCAGCAGTATGGGGACCTCATCCCTGCACTAGCTCAAGAGCTCAAGCCAATTATCACACCTTGCCCCTTTTTGTAGTGGGGGTTTGATCTCAATTGTAAAATCACCCCCACCTCATCCAATGGCTATAAGTTTATCATTATCACCATGAATTATTTCACAAAGTGTGTGGAAGCCATTCCCATGACCTACATAATAGGAAAAAAAAATATCCAAATTCATCCTGAACTACCTTATTTGCTGATATGGTATCCCTCAAGCCATTATCTCAGATAATGAGACACCTTTTAAAAATCAAGATGTTTGCAACCTATGCCAAAACTTTAAAATCCAACATCACTTTTCCACTTCGTACTATCCTCAAGGCAATGGCCAAGTAGAAGCTACTAATAAGACCATCATGAAAAATCCTCAAGGAAACAGTCAATGACGTTGGTTGTGACTCACATCTACAATTGAATCCCACCTTATGGGCTTATCACACAAGAATTCACACATCAATAAGTGCCACCCCATTCTCCTTGGTATATGGATCAGAAGTCATACTCCCCATTGAGATCGAGCTCCCATCCCTGAGAATATCACTGCAAAATCTCATTATAGATGAAGAATATTGGGTCTCATGATTGAATGTGCTAGAAATATTGGATGAGTGGCACACTGATGCCTTAAAGCACTTGTAAGTCTATCAAAACCGCCTCAAGTGAAGAAACAACAAGAAAATCAAGAGGCAGACCTTCCAAGTCAATGAGCTAGTGTTGAAGGAAAGTTAGAAGAATGTGTTAAATCCAATAGCAAGGGCAAGTTTGAGCTCAATTCGTTTGGGCCATTTATCATCACAAAAAATTACAAGTTAGGGGCATATCAGCTATCAACACCTGAAGGTGAACTTCTGCAAGAGCCTATCAATAACTCCCATCTCAAAAAGTTTTATTTCTAACTTTTTAATGGTAAAAACGAAAATACAAAAAAAATAAAAAATGCCAAAATCCAAAAAAATAAAAAAAAAGATTGAAAAATAGTAAAGATAAAAAATCATCCTCTAGTGAAAACCATTCGGTGGCACTTTGGGCAAGTACCTTGGTGAAAACCTAGCAAATAGGTTCCTTGTGTAAATAAAGCACTCTCCATCCACCAGGATCTCTTTGATTTACTCTGCATCACTAATTTATCCATTACATTCAATCACATCCTTCCATCATTCATCTGTGTATGTATCATAGCTTGATCTTGCGTTTGTATCATGTTCCACCCTAGTACTACTTGGCACATTCCTATGGTTGTTTTGTCTTACCTATATTGAGGTAATCTATCACATCACATTAGGGGTATGTTCCTTTACTTGCATCAGATCAGATTCGTGTATATTCTTGCTATCTTTCTTAAAATAAAAATTTAAAAAAACATTAGAAAATCAAAAAATCCAAAAGCATTAAAAAAATCCTTCAAAAAATCCAAAAACATGTTAAAAATCCAAAAAAGTCAAAAAATAGAGTCATCATTTCGAACTACGTCATCTCTGAGCTTGAACGTAGACAAGGTAGATCTTTGATTAGCCCCTGAGACACATTAGTTCAGTCCATTAGAAGTTCATCACAATAAAATAGAAATTCATTTGTCCATGTATCTAATCATTAAATCAAGGTTGTTTTAGTCGAACTACATGGTCTCTACATGTATAAGGTAGGCAATTATAATCTATTGATCAACTCTCGAGACCCCTAGGATAGGTCTTTAGGTTAGGTTCTTGGTCAAGATCTCAGAAAAAACCAAAAACATTGGAAAATTTGAAAATCAAAACATTCGTAAAAAATCTCAAAATCCCCAAAACAACCTCAACACATTTCAAAACACCAAAAAAATCCAAATATTTGAAAAATCCATCCATCTCACTCTCACTCTCACCCAAGAATAATCTCATTCATAATAAATCAATCATCATTTTCATCCTTTGGTAAGTTAGTCAAAAGCAAGTCTAGCAAATTTAAAAGTAAAACATCCATTGTCAAAGTCTCTACTCTAGGTCAGTAAGTAAATAAGTTTATCAACTCTTGGTATTAATAACTTATCATCCAGTCAATCCCATATCACCTTATCACAACATTTTCTAGGATGCATCCTTCTTACAATGGACATCAACATCAGGCATCATTGTATTTTATTCTTGGCTAGCGGTATGAAGAACATTAGCTTGTTTGTTTACTTTATCTCTGTCTTTTTGACTTATCTTATTTTGCGCTCATTCTAGTGACCTCTCGATGATGCCTAATCAAAATGGTTTAGAGAGAAATGAATGGGGCAAGGATCATTATCTTTGTATCTACTATGCTTGTTGGATGTTCTTGTAATATAACTTGGTCATGCATGCCTTGTTTTGTTTGTAGGGAAAGTGTTTTATATGTCTTGTTGACCACATAGGAAGGCTTTATTTTCTATGTTTTGGTCTAAGATATTTAGAATATCTAAATTGCATTCTGAATAAAGTTTTGTATGTTAGGTGTGAACAAGAGTACTCATATCTGAATTTTGAGTCAAAGTCCATCACACTAGGTACAACGTCATCTTGGTTCGTTATACCTTATGCATCATACCTATGTGTGTTATCAAACATAAGTAAAGTTATGAGCTCTTTACTTCTCCCATCCCTAGATAAGAAATACATCATCATAAAGTCTCAACTACTCATAGACTTGTTGGCCTCCTACATAATCTCAAATTCAAGGGCATATCCCTCTCATTCTTCTATCCTCTTTCATGCTAACATGTTTATTATGCATCCACCAACCATCTGCATCTTGCATATTCATACATCTCATCATAATAGAAAACATCATCCATCTCACATGCATTGCATCATCATTTAAGTTGTTTAGGATAATATAGATTTCTTATTCTAGGAATCTTAAAAAAATCTCATTTGCATCATCATCATCATAAAGATATGTTAGTCTAACCATCCATGCATCCATCTTGAACCTCTTTGTCATGAGATCGACCCTCAAATTGAAATTTTTACTCAATCTCTCGAGGGGGCAATGTGTTAATGTACTTCTTTCCTTTGGGGCATCTGAAAAAATTAGATTTTTTTTGAATTTCGATCTTGGCAACATAATTCTTCGAATTAGTTCAACAAGTACATTACTTCAAAGAGGGGCAAAATGTAGACACTCAAAATAATCAACTACCATAATGCATCTAATCTTTCTATTTCATCTATTAATCAAATAAAGTAATTTATTTGATTAATTCACTAAGGTTCATCATACTTGATTAAATAAATCAAATTATTAGATTAACTCCTAAAGGTCCTCTCATCTGATTTAATAAATCAAATTGATTAAATCACATGTCAAAACCCTTAAAAACCTCCATGTTAATTAATCTGAAGGAATTGACCTCTAATCACCATTAGCCATCCTCTACATTTTGACTCAACCTTCGTGAAACCTAAACCATTGACTAACCCACCCACTTGCACATGAAATTCATTTTAATCAATTATCTAATTACCTCTATTTTCCCCCACAAGGCATATTGTCAAGGAATATTCCCTCATTAACTCCATTTTTTTGAATTTCGTGCCCAAACAAATTTCCCCCCAAAATGTCTTAACCATTTGCATTTAAGGCCATCTTTCAAATTTCAAATCCACCTAATTGCATTTACTTGCACATTCTCCAAAATGTGTTGATTCCTCCTCCACTAGCATGTTGACAAGTGGCACCTTGCCATTGGCTCATGATTAATCACATATTTATCCCATCTCTCCATTCTTCAACTCTTAAATCTATAAATACAAAGCATTTCTACTCCACAATCATTGACAATCTCAAGCATTTTCATTATCATACACAATTTTAGTATTCTCACTATAGGCATTTTGAGTTCATTTTCATCTATCATCATCTTGCCTCTCTTGTTCATTATCATCTTGAAGCTTATCAAGGGTTGGAAAAGGGCTACTTTCCAAATTAAAGTAGCACCAATCCACTATGGGATAGGTATGCACTATGCTTCTTTTTATGCTTTCATTTGGTTCATTTGACATTTTGTTTCTTTGTTTGCATCATGAAGCATGATTCAACATCTCATAGGAGCATTTAATTTGCTTAGTTTTAAACTAACCCATGCTAATGTGTGTTGAGGTGTAAGTTATTTTTCAGATTTACATGCTCATATAGAGAATGATACATTTTATTTTTTCAGTCCTACTTGTAATGGGAGTGTAATTGAGCCCATCGTAGCATGATCAGAACCATCATGCATTTTAATCAATGCTTTTGGTTTATCATATCTACCTTGAGTGAGTTCATGCACATATAAGAGTTCTTTTGTGATCAAATTCTCTCCACAGATGGGATCAATTAAAATCCTAAGAGTGGGCTTGTTATTGATTATGTCGGCTATGTAAAGAGGACCATTAGTTTCATGGGTATGTACAGGATCATGATGGGCCAAAAAGTGGTGATATCTAAGATATGATGGTCCATGTGGGTGACGAATATTTTTTAACCCAAAATTGATGAAATGAAAAGGGTTTTTAAAGGAGATTCTCAACTTTCCACCAATATAAATTATATTTTACTTTGAATTTAATAAATAATAATTATTTATTTTCTATTTGAAGTATGACTAAAGTCCTCATTGATAGGCTGATTGAAAAAAATCTATAGCTTTCAAACGATATCACATTTTTAGAATCCAAAACATGTGTCACATTCTATGATTCACATAATATAGGATTAAAAAAAAAAAATTGAATTTCATGAAGTTTTGACCAAGTTAAGGTGGTCAGACATACGAGTTTTTTATATTTTTTAAAAGTTGTAATAAAAAATACATAATTAATTATTTACTTGGAAAAAAATTACAAAAAAATATGCATCACATCGAAACATAAGTCCCCTACTTATATCTAAAATATTATAAAAAATTATTATCATTTTATTGTGGTTAGGGTGGTCAGACAGACACCTACTTATTTTTTCCCTGAAATTTAAGTACTACTGCATTGAAATTTCAAATTTTCACCAAATAGATTTTAAAATAAATAAATAAACCTAGTAGTTTAGAAACTACATTCAATTTGCTATAAGATTATATTCTTACATATTTTTGAAATAATATAGATAACTAAATTCAAATTTTTATGTCAAGTTGCCTAACTCTGATTTTCTAAATTTTATTGCCACTTAAGGGCATGTTTTTTCCATGATGATCCTGCACATACCCTCAAGTTTAATTGTTTCTTCTAAAAATAAAGTAATGTCAATGGTTTTTTTTTTACGAGGCTCAATTTCAATCACTCCTATCATTGTATCAATAGGAATTGGGAATCTGTGTCAACATTCATCACATTAGGCTTAGTTTAACTAGCCTTAACAAATGAAATATTATGGTTGGACATGGGATTGTTAATTTTTTGCAAATTTTGGTTGAGATGAGCCACAAAATTATTACCTTTTTCATTGACACCTCCAATCTAAATATGATTGGAATCAATGAGGTCTTTCATGGGATGTTCAATAATATTTTTGCAATGTTCCATATCATAACATTTTTGTTGGTGTTAAGCATAATAGGAATTGTGTCTAAATCTTAGAGATAATTGATTTTTGGGGTCAAGAGGTTGAATGAGGGGTAAGGTGAGCATGTTCTTGTTTAATATTTGGGTCATGATGTAGTGGAGTGTGATAGTTAAGGGAGTAAATTGTCTTTGCAAATCCTCAAAGATATAAGGATTACTCTTCTTTACATCAGCTACTTGGGTATCAATTGTTTGGGTAGGTTCAAAGGTGGAATGCCGTTGAAGGAAAATTTTAGTTTGGTTTCTAAATGGTTGATAAGTGTTTTGGTTTGAAGCTTTAGAATTTTTAGGATGGGTAGGTTTAGCTTTTGGTTCACTAAGACTTACAAAATTTTGATAGTCTCGAAGGGTAGTGCATAAATGCATGAAAGAAGGGAATTTCTTCATGGTGAGCTTGTCTCATATTTTTATTTGTAAATTTTCTATGAACATATTTTGAAGGTGGGAATTCGGAATCTTCACATTGATTTGGGAATAAAGCGATTGGTAGCATGAAATAAAGTTAGTGAATTTTCCACCCTCATTTTGTTTTCATCTCATCAAATCAACCAATGTCATTTTAGGAACCATGTGCACTTGGAAATGGTTAATAAAGACCTCAACAAGTTCATTGAATAAATGAATTTAGTTATTCGATAATGTAGAAAACCAGTCCAAGGAAATATATTTCAAGGATCGGGGAAAAAATTTAGCCAAAAGTTTGTCCTCAAGGATAAAGTCACTACACAAAGTAGTGAAGACATTGACATGATTAACAAGATCTCTCTTGAATCCTCCATAATTCTCAAATATAGGTATCTCTATACCTTGTGGCACCATATTTCTCAATATATCCAAGGATAATGGGTTAGTTTTTATATAGTATGAAGGTGGACCATTTTGATTTTGATTTATGGTAGATACTTGACATTGAAGGTATGAAAAGATTTGTAAGAGGTGGCTAAATAGGATCATTTCTTGTGGTTTGGGATGGAGATGAATATGGTGGTGGTGTGTATGTGTTTGAAGGAAAAATGAATGGATTTCTTATCGGAAAAGGTATGAGATTAGATTCCACATAGGTATAAGGAGCACTAGTGGAAATGTGTGAGGTATGAAGGATATTGCTAGTAGGTTGCATCATTGTGGTCACTTGAGGAGTTGTGTAGGTGGGAATGGATGCTATGGCTGAAGAGGGAGGAGTTTGATTTCCTCCTTGCACATTGTTTGAAGTGTGAGATCCATTGGTGGTGGGAGGAAGGCATTTTCCAAAGACTTGAGCTATGTTACACATTACTTCTAGTCCTTCATCACTTTCAATCATGCAATGAAGTGTTGAAAATATTTTTAGTACTCACACTATCTTGTAAATGAGATAAGTATTCATGCATTTTTAATATTTTTCTTGAGGGATATGATCAACCATTGTTTGAAAACTTGGCATAATGCTTTTAGGTAAGGTAGGAATAGAAAAAGAGGTATCAAAGGTATGGTCCATACCTAGTGAACTAATGCTAACACCAGAAGTAAGAGAGCTTGATAACCCAAGATCCACAACAAGTGTCTTATCATGAGATGTCATGAGTCTTGTGCTTCATCTAACAAAAATATTAGCAATATGAAATCAAGTACTATAGCTCATACAAGGGATAAATAGGGGAACGTATAATGAACACAATATCCTATGCTTGCAATTACACTTGAAATGAAAGAAATTGGAATAAATTTTTTGGAAACTGAAACATAAAACTAAAGGAGACCCACAAAAACTTAGAAAAGTAATTTCAAACCCTAAAAATTGGAGAGTCAAAGACAATAGGGACTAATATTCCAGTAAGACCATCTTGGTCCTCTTCGTGAGATTCTGAAGTTTCGGGGAGTGAAACAGAAAGCAAACAACATAGAGAGGATTGTAGAGCAAAAACCTTGAGAGGGACTAAGATACCAAGAAGGGCATTTTAGTCCTAGTAGAGGTTTTTATTAGAAAAACAACAAATTATAGAGTTTCTACAGTTTCAAGGAGTGAAACAGAAAGCAAACAACATAGAGAGGATTGTAGAGCAAAAACCCTGAGAGGGACTAAGATACGAAGAAGGGCATTTTAGTCCTAGTAGAGGTTTTTATTAGAAAAACAACAAATTATAGAGTTTCTACAATGTCTACATATTGCCTATTCAGGTATTGATGTTTAGAAATAGAAAAATGCGCAAATGAGTGCAAAAAAAGTAACTAGAAACAAGAAATTGAATGCAATTTATTTTCAATTTGGAATGCAATAAGAATGTTTCTAAATGAAATTAAGAGGATGAACAATGCTCTTTTAAGTTGTTCAATGAAATGAAATAATGCAAGAAAGTAAAAATGCAACCTATATGCACTTTCACTAATGCAAATATGGGAAACCTTAAATGTAATTTCACTAATGCAAGATGCAAGAAACCCTAGATGCACTTTAACTAATGTAAGATGCAATGCAAGAATGAATGCAACCTAGATCAAGGACTTTTATGGACTCCACATCAGAGAAAAGGTATCTTCACCAAGATCGAGTTCACCAAAATGAATAATAGGTGAAAAGGGGCATATAAAATGTCACTCTTTCTCCACTAATCATTCAAGAATGTCTTAGGAGTCCTAATTGGATTGACTAAAAACTTTGCAAGGTGAGTCAATTAACAATGAGGATGACCTAGGAAGGGGTTCTTTCAGTTTCAAAGGGTTCACCACTAAGCAAATGCTTGGAAAAGATAGATGAAAATTCAACCTAAAAAACCTAGTTATGCAGGCTAAATGAGATATGCAAATAATGAAATTATGCAAAAGGGGGATATGATATGTGTACCTAGGAAGTTTGGAGATGTTATGAGGATTCTAGAAATGCAAAGAAGTTGCCAAAAATTGTTATGGAGGAATAAGACGCCTTGGGTGACATATAAGGCACATTGTTGTTTTTCAGGGCAAATACAAAATCTTCGAATGTTGAGACCAAATCTAAAGGAATCTCTAAAAATATGTTTGGGAGGACTAAGATTCCCCAAGGTTGTGTATTAGTCTCATTCTGAATTTCTAAAAACTTTGAATGTGATCATGAGCTCCAAGGTTTGCACTTTCTTTCTTTCCGATCTCAGGTTATGAAACTTCCAGTTTCGGCCTGTAGGTGAGTTTCCATGTAGATGAAAACTATGTAGTGCAACTTTGCAACTTTTACAACTTTCCACTCTAAATGATCTTCAAGACTTCAACCTAAACCTGCAATCACAAATATATAAGATCAAAAAAACTTGTTGTTTGTTAGTGAATGGGGGTTTTCCTTAGTTAAACCCCTTGTTGGTAATTAAACATTGAAATGAAACAAAATAATGAAGGGAAATGGTGAATGAAAAACATTTAATGCTACAACTCATCAAACCCTTGTTGTAAAGTTTGCAAATTTGTGTGAAATGGCAGCAATGGATATGGATCTTAAACCAAAGATATGGACTTGAATTGCTTGCTTGAATAAAAACCTTACATCACAAATGTTCGCACAACAACACACATGATGGAACAAACTCTTTGATATGATGATTGAGCCTTGATGATGGCTCCAAATGTTTGAAGAATTGTTCTTGAATGCTCTTATGAACTCAATTTGATATTATGAATGCTCTCACAAAAGACTGATTGAAATGAGTGAAAGAACCTTGTATTTATACTTACTTACGCTTAATATCTTGAAACTACATCACACCAAGCCAACATATGAATTCATTAAATAAAGGAGGATAAATCCTACCAAAATTTAAAATTAAATATTGAAAATGATTCAAGGAGGACTAAGGCACCCCAAGTGGTGTCTTAGTCCCAAGTCATGAGACTTGGGGCACAAACACCAAAAAGGGACTCAATTAAGATGCCTCAAAATCAGGGTCCCAAGACCTTTGGGGGACAAAGACGTCCTAGGCAGTGTTTTACTCCCGACCCAAAAATCAAGGACACCCAAATGTGAATTTTTAGATTATCATTTATGCCTTGGAGAATGCTGGGATTAGCCAAAAAAAAGATGCAATTCATAGGGCTTGTGGATGAAAAATAGGACCAATTAAGCAATGAATGAGAATAAATAAAGTAAAACGGACCCAAACAAGTGTTAAAATACAAGGGTATGCATTTCCTACACTACAAAAAGTAAATGCTGAGAATGATCACTAATGCGAGCATGAACGTTAATAAATGTGTAAACTACCGAGTCAAAGAAAGGTCGAGTCAAGGTAATAACTTGTGGAGGGTTGATTTGTAGGGCATAGCAACAACACATGACTATGAATGGATCAAAGACTATGGATTAGCAAGAAAAAAAATGCAATTCATAGGGCTTGTGAACACAAAATAGGACCAATTAAGCCATAAATGCAAATAAATAAAATAAAGCAGATCCAAACAAATGTTAAAATATAAAGGTATGCATTTTCTACACTACAGAAAGTAAATGCTAACAATGACCACTAATGCTAGCATGAATGCTAATAAATGTGTAAACTACTCACTCAAAGAAAGGTCGAGTCAAGGCAAGAAGTTGTGGAGGGTTGATTTATAGGGCATAGCAGAACACATGACTGTGAATGGATCAAATATTATGGATGCTATCTGGTTGCTTAGTATGTCCACCTTGTGACTCCTTTCCTCTTCCCTTTGTTGAGTGACAATTCAACGTGTCACTCTAGATTGTCTCTAGAGATGGTGAGACTATAGAACCCACGTGAAAGTTGAATTGCAGATGCAACAAAGATTTTAAACACCACAACAAAAATAAAACCTGTAAAATGCACCAAACATATAGTCGTGCCTTTGTTGGGAAATCATGCAATCAAATGGTGATGATATCCACAATGCATTGATTGAGAGCAGCGCAACCTATGACTGTGTTCATGATGCCTCCACTCGCCCAAGTCGCTCAACCTGCATTGTTGAGATGTTCTGGTCGATCCAAGGATTGATGGCTCTGTGTGGGAGCTTTTCCTGTGCAAACAAAATCGAACCCTAATATGTGAATGAAATGGGGCGTTTGGAATGAAGATGGGACTAGAATCTGTGTAGAAATGGTATCAACTACTATAAATAGATCCCTTCCTCCATAGATCTCTCATTTGATCTTCTCTTGCGCTAGGTTCTTCAATTCTAATTTTGTAGAGGCCTGTGGATGTAGACTTCGTAGATGGGCACGATATTGATGGCAGCTTGTCCAATATGTGTCAAGAAACTTGTGGTATTCGTGCAGGCTGAACCTTATGAAAAGCTGTAAAAATCATCCATACAATGTTGAAACAGTTGCAAATAGAATTTGTTGCTGCAAATAGACCAATTATGACTGCAAATTGAATCCAGTAGTTTAGTGAAGCAAAAACTTGCTGATTTCACTACCTCTCGAAAATGATTTTCTACCAAAATGGTAGATTAGTTTGCTAAAATATTTTCATTTTTTAACAAATCAGTAAAGTATAGATTGTATGCATTCTGTAAAGCCCAAAACTTTACACCAAAATAAAGTTAAGAACAAAACAATAATTTCAAATTTTGTTCACTTAAAGATGCAAAACTCTCAAAATTCTCTACCAACACAGGAACTATAAGAAGGCAAACAACTTCTGACTAGACGTAAACCATAATTCTTTTAATTAGGTAGCTAACTTGCTTAGACAATCATGGTCAATTCAAGAGGAGACGTGGAATCCACATCACCGAGGTACACTTAAATAGTTCAACCAACCCAAAGTTAATCTGAAACATTATATAGGTCACATGCCAACAATAACATATATATATATATATATATATATCAGTGGTAAACTCAAGAATAATAAGAGAACAAATCCTAGGGGCCATCCTACGTATATAATTTGCAGAGGCACCATAGTTCAACACTTAGACTTCAACCATCTTACGCATGGTTAAATAACAAAGACATAAAATTGTCAAGTTAAAATGATGGCTTATCATCAACTTCAATCACAAACCACTGACACTACTCCATACTATAAAGATGGAAAGCAACAGATCAAAGTTAAAGGTTATGACTAAACCCACATATAGGATCTCTCAAAAATTATTCTAAAACAACTAGATGATGCATACATCCCTCATGCACAACCAGGTTGATTATTCACAATTTAACATGACCTTGAACATGCATGGTACCAAAAGAGCCCACACATTCTATAACGGTTTATAACAGTCAAAGTATACGCCTAATACATAATCCTTTGCAATAATGAAACAAAACAAGGTAACAAAAGAAATTACATCATATAATCTAATTAACTCAAAGAAAGAAGTAAGAATTTATATATTATAAACTTTCACAAACAATTACACCTAAACACTACAACTTTTCAGCTTGTTGATCGTAGCAAAATGGGTAGTGATAAAACGGTGATAACTCTCACAACCAAATTTTAAACTTAAATATGATATGAAATAGGGAAAGAATGAGAAAAAAAAAACAACTAACCAAAAGAAATTTGGTCTGGAACTAAAACCCACAAGATTTCTATAGCATGCTGATTTTCAGTGAAACATAGCCAAATTAAAACACGCATAACTCTCCCTCTGCTGGACTAAATTTAAAAGTTGAGTATGTTTTGGAAAGGGGAAAGAACAAAGAATAAAACCCAAAAATTGATTTGCAAGAGTCTTAAACATGTGTGAGCAGTTTTTTGTGCGTCTTAATCCACTTAATTTAAAAGATTTATCAATTTCCCGATCTTTAACATAACATACTAAATACCAAGTTAACTCTCATGAAGGCACAAATATTTCTGTTAATCAAATTTAAATGACAAAGAGCTGCAATAAAAAAATATATATGAATAGAAATCACTTATAATTTGTAAATAGTAATATGAAATAGATAAAATCAAATTAATACTAACAATTTTTTTGTTTAACTTCCTACAACATCAATACCTTTCAAAAACTAACATTCAACAAAAAGATGTGAAATTTCATTGAGAATTTTATGTAACTGTTTGAGACTACAGATTAGAGAGAGGGATAACGGAATAAAATGCAGGTTTATAATTTATTTATAAGATTTTTATGAACGCATTCCATAACAAAATTTAAAAAGATTAACTAAATTTATAATTACAAGAAAACTACTCAGATTTATATCTCTAAAATTTACAATTACTCAGATTTACATTATACATAAAATTTATATCTCTAAAATTACACATTTAACTTAAGTTTAAAAACTAGATTATTAACTTCATCCAAGCTGAGGTTAAAGTTTATGCTACAGCTGAGGTAAAAGTTTATGCTACAGGTTTTCATATCCATTTTTTTTGTACCTGACTTGCATTACATATGTTGAATGAAATAATGTACAGAATCTACAGGGTATAATTTATATCTCTTTAATTTGAAAATAAATTTTAGTATCCAAAATTATATGAAGATCCATTGCTGATTTATACATAATTATTTCATAAATAAAAACCGATTTGGATAAAAACACATAATCTAATGCCCTCCTTTAACAGTAGAACTTATTTTAGAATGAAATAAATACACATCAAAAAGGAAATCTAGTCATGCACAAATTCTCATTCTCTGTTTTTTTTTTTTTTAATTGAAATCATGGAATGTGACTTACCTGCATAAACCCATCATATGCTACCATACCAGAGGATTTTATACAGCGAACAATGATTAAAGGGAACGGGAAATTATGGATAGCTGTGATTGCAAGATAGGAACAAAATTAGTTTATTAAAATGATTCAACAAACATCCACTCCATACAATTGGCAGTATTTCACTTAATCACAGATTCTAGTGTAATATATGGGTGCAAATTTTGCAGCTGACTTCCTAAATATTTATGGCAATAACTTGGGGCACAACAAACTGACAATCATTCGAAATAATATTACGGGAGGATGACTGTTGCTGGGAGAAGGGTAAGAGACAATAATGTTTAAGATATACATCACCTCGATTTTCTTTTGCACTGCTGGGATTATGCGATCTGCTACCCAAGACAGTGATTTCTTGAGGCACAGAAAACTGTCAGACTTAAATTTTATTGGCAGAAACAAAATGAATAAGGCACTCTGGAGAGGTTTTCCGGGATCCCCCACCGTCTCCGCTCAACATCTCTCATGCCAGTGGATATCATTGACAATCAATAGGGGCGCCACTAACAAAATAACGTTTATCCCAGTCAAATCAAAGCAATTTGATGAGGCGTAGGCCACAGGTAGAAGGTTAAATGTTTCAGATTGCAGGTAATGTCTCTGTAAGGTGGGTGATAATTGGATATTCATTTATCTACAGTTCACATACAGATCTATAATTTTTAACAAGTAATCCTCAATTTGTAAATTTAATAAGAAGTTTGCACGTTAATAATTTACCAGCACCACACAAATAAGAATCATACAAAGTTTTGGCAGTAAATTAATATTATAATCTACTTATGAAAAATGGGACCCTTGGGACAGATATGAGTGTTCATCAAATGTAAATAAATTTTTAGTTGCAAGAGATCTGATAAACATGTATGCAAAATGTGCAGACATAAGAGGCGCACAAGGTGTTTGACAAATTACCAAAGAGAAATGTAGTATTTTCATTTGCAATGATAAAATTGTTGGGTACTAAATGTTGTATAAACTTTATACAAACGTCCCTGGCAAGAGCAAGACAAAGTCCCCCGATCCTATAGATACTGCTTCATTCGTAATACGGTAAAATGTAGATCTAATAATTATGTGGGTGTTAGAGCTGCAATATTCTTGAGATCAAGAAGAGACTTCTTTTTTTTGTTTTAGCCTCAATACTCTTGCCTAGCATGATGGGAGTTTTAGGATGAATAAATTGAAATCACTCTGCTAAACTTTCATGCAAAAACAATATGAAGCATACACGATGTAGATCGAACTGCAAATAGGTTTTACTAAGAAAAGCGTTTGTGGATGGGGTGGTTGAATAGTTTGTACAACCACAGTATTTAGAGAGAGGACACATTTCTTGCAAAAATTTATGCTGAAAAGGATTGCAGAGAAGAAAAGCCTTCAAGAAAAGGTAACAAGAAGAAGACTCGGAGCAGTAACCGATTCCTGATGCAACAGTGAAGGACATGCACAATAAATAGAACCATTCCATCTCATTGAAGCCTTAAACAAACTAGTCTAAAAATCTCTATGAAAAACAAAACAAGGAAATAAATCCACGTCCTCAATTCTTACTGAAGGTTTGAAGGTTTGATAAATACAGTACCCATTATGGGTTGAATTAAATTTCCCTTAAGAAGATGAGATGGTCGATGAGTTTATCCAACGCCTTATTCAAAGAAAATATAGCTTTACACGGTTGGGCGATTCTTGCCTTAAATGACCCTTGGCACCATCATAAATAGTTAGTTGCAAGTTACGAAGGAATGTAATTAAACTATCTGGAAGTATAATGAGTTTCATTTAAGTCTCTATCCACCAGCCCACATCGCTAAGCTTACTCTTTCCATTATGACTAATGCATAGAGGAATTTTTCCCAGCACCGCACACTTAGATAAAAGCTTGAGTTAAATTCATGCTTAATAACAAAATCATTAAATTATTAACCCTCTCGGGAATCTAGTGTCTCATTTGCGGACTTGCACTTTTACGTAGTAGTGCACCAATAATTATGCATAAAATTCAACTATTAAAGAAAGAATTTGAACAACTTATGATCCTTAGGCATGCAACACGATATTCTAGATTCACCTTCTTATGTATTGTTGCTATAGTAGCAAATATTACAAGAAAAATATTAAATGCTGAACTTTTCTATTGATTCAATTATTATTAACATCTTGACTAATAGTTTCATAAATATTAATTCTAATAGTTATCTTAATATCATTTGATTGATAAGGATAATACTACTACGAGAGTGTGAATTAATATTATTCCTAGTAAAATCTATATGGATAGCAACAACAATGCGAGTAACGATATTGGTTTAAATCTTAATATTACTAATAATGATGGAATTAATATTGGTATTAATTTATGTATTAATGTTATTAAAATTAGCAGTAGCGTTAATGATAAAATTCATATTGATAAACACAATTATATTATTATTAATATTAAGAGTACCATTTGTCCAAATCAATTATTGATTATAAGTATTAGATCAAGTTCACATATTTCATCAATCCAACTTGACTAATTGATAATAATGACATCTACTTAAAGAAACACAAGAGATGTAGCTATTGAGATAAAACTAATATTCAATTATAAGAGATTAAAAACTCTCACAAATGTATTGCATATCGCAAATTTAGCAAGTAATTAATTTTGCCTCCAAAATTTTTCATATGCATGTTTATATGTATTTCATTCCCTAATAAACAACATGTCATTTCAAATTTTATTATTTTTAATTTTTTAATTAAACAAATTAAATTTAGTGGGAAAACAAATTGTTATTATATAATTTGATACAAAATAAATTTGTTATTATTAACACTATGAAATTTTAAAAGGAATGAAACATTCAACCTTAGCCATTATAAAATTGAATTGATTATAAAAATGAATTGAATATAATACTTGACCAGCATATTTATGATATTTTTTAATATACTATAAAAAAAATATATATATATAAATAAATTGGACCAATTAAATCAAACATTGTAATTAGTGTCGTATTTTTCACTAGTTAGATACCATCAATAAAACTATATAATAATATGCCAAAATATATGTACTTGTCATCCATTCTTTGTAATATTTTAATAATTGCAGTACATTTTTATTCATAGTCGACTTCATGGTAAGCATCTACCTACGACAATTCCAATGCTTTGATGTTTTCTGGCTGAGGAAAAGAATTGTAAGTGGCCACCATTTTGTGGAAGGAATTCATCGCTATAACGACAATAAATGACCAAAATACAACTTATTTAAGCAATGCTTTGCACTCAAATTACTCAGCAAAGAAAATGGGAAAGAAATATTTGGTATCATTAATGGTAATGATGGTAATAATAATATTTGGAGTTTTGATGGTGGTTAGTTTTTTGAGGTCTAAATTTGAAATTAAGAAACTTCTATTTCGAATAGATGTTTTCATTTTCAATTTAGAAATATCTAGTTCAAACAGAAGTTTCTAGTATCTTATTCAGAAGCTTTCTTGCTTTGATACATATGCCAATATTGATCTTTCCTATTGTGTTTATTTTTATTGCTTCTGTTATTATTTTTATTTTGGCTTAAATTTCATAACAACTAGTATCAGAGCATAGGTTGCTGAAGGGTTTGGTGTGTATTTATTTTGTTGAGCATCATGGAGGTCAAAATGAATGACATGGAGAAGTTAAATGGGGCTAATTTTTCCATATAGAAACCCCAAATGGAGGATATATTAATTCTGAAAGATCACTATTTGTTGCTTGAAGGAATATCAAAGAAACCCACATCAATGGGAGATGAAGATTGGAAAGAGATAGATAGAAAGGAAATTGCAACCATCCGTCAATGCCTGGCTAAGAATGTGTATTTTAATGTTGCCAGAGAGAAGACAACAATAAAACTATGGAAAAAACTTTATGATCTATATGAGAAGAACACAACATCAAATAAAGTTTTTCTGATGAAAAAATTATACAATCTCAAAATGAAGGAGGGTGCTTCAGTACCAAAACATTTAAATGAGTTCAACATAATTACTAGTCAATTTTCCTCTATTAAAATCACTTTGGATGATGAGATTAGAGCCATCTTATTAGTGTGTTCAATGCTAGACAGCTGGGAGAACTTGATTGTAGCTATTAGCACTTCGAACTGGAGGAGCTCTAAAGTTTGATGTTGTTAGTACCAATTTAATGAATGAGGAGTTGTAGCATAAATCAATGACATAGAATAAAGGAGGAGAAGCCCTAGCCCTAGCTGATCGCAGTAGAAAATTTGATCAGAACTAACAAGGGCGTTCAAGTCAAGAAGAAGATCAAAATCAAGAAGAGGTAGAATCACCTATTATCATTGTGAAAAATCGGGACACATGAAAAGAGAATGTTGAATCTGGAAGCAAGAGAAAAGGGAACAAAAACCAGCAAGTGCAAATGAAGAAACTGCTATCGTTGCATCAGATGGTGAGGTATTAATTACTGTTTCATATGAGGATGCATGACTTCATACTTCTAATCATGATATTGATTGGATTTTAGATTCGAGAGCCTCCCATGCTACCCCAAGCAGAGAAAATTTTATTACTTATAAATCTGGTAATTTGGGTAAGTTTCATTTGTGTAATAATAATTTATGTTGTATTGAGGGAGTGGGAAATGTTTTAATAAAAAAAAAATATGGTTGTAGTTTATTGTTTAAACAGGTTAGGCATGTACCAGAGCTTGGAATGAATTTGGTTTTAGCTAGAAAGCTAGATGATGAAGGCTTCCATATATAGTATTTGGCAAGGGATGTTGGCAAATTGTAGAAGGTTCACTGGTTGTTGCAAAGGGGCAAAAAATAGGCACTCTTTATACATTAAAATCGAAGTTGCAAAAGACAAATATTTCTATTGTTGCAGAGGAGCCTGCAACATATTTGTGGCACAAAAGACTTGGACACATGATAGAAAGAGGTCTAAAAATACTTGCCAAGAAAAAGATTTTACCTAGAATAATAAGTAAAAAATTTAAATTTTGTGAACATTGTATTATGGGTAGACAGAAAAGAGTGTCATTCTTAAGGAATAATTCAAAAAGGGATACATAAATATTAGATTTGTTGCATTCTTATTTTTTTGGCCCAATTAATATAAAATCACTAGGAGGGGTTGCTTATTTTGTTACTTTTATTGATGATGCATCAAAAAAGATGTGGGCTTTCCCTATTAAAAGTAAGGATCAATTTTTAGAATTTTTTCAAAAATTTCATATGGTTGTTGAAAGAGAAACTAACAAACTTCTGAGATGTATTAGAACAGATAATG
This sequence comes from Sequoiadendron giganteum, assembly GCA_007115665.2. NCBI lineage: Eukaryota > Viridiplantae > Streptophyta > Pinopsida > Cupressales > Cupressaceae > Sequoiadendron > Sequoiadendron giganteum. The sequence goes on from CM021107.1 coordinate 494,613,453, forward strand.
GTGGGGAGTATTGCTCCAAAGCCTTTGAAGAATATTGTAGTAAATATGGGATAAAGCATGTCAAAACAGTTCCTCTCACTCCATAAGAAAATGGGGCAGCTGAGACAATGAAGCAAACAATAATGGAGAAGGTAAGAAGTATGCTTTCAAATTTTGGTTTGCCTAAACATTTTTGGGTGGAGGCTGTCTATACTGCTTGTTACTTAATAAATTGCTCTCCTACAACCTCATTAGATGGAGGAATTCCTAAAAAGGCATGGACTGGTAAGGAGTTATATTATTCTCATTTGAAAGTTTTCGGTTGTGAAAATTATGTGCACATTCCTAAAGAACAAAGGTCCAATTTGGATGAAAAATCATTGAAATGTATTTTCTTAGGATATGCTGACAATGAGTTAGGTTATCGGTTGTGGGATTCTCTAAAAAGAAGAATTCTCAGAAGTAGGGATGTTATTTTTAATGAAGGAAAAATGTTTAAAAATATTGAGAAAAGTGTGGAGATGCAAAAATTTGTTGAAATTAAAGGACAATAAGAGGAGCAACAAGAAAATTCGCCACCATTGGAAGAAGCCACTGCTGAAAATATTGACCAGTAATTACAACATAATCGAAATGAGGAACAAAAGAAGCAGAACTCATGCAAGAGCCGTTATAAGATATTTTGGTTCATAGATCTGCTAGGCCTCATAAGGTTTCACAAAGATATCCTCCCTCTGATTATATTTTATTAACTAATGAAGGTGAACCTAGTTGTTTTTAGGAAGCTTGTGCAAATGAACATAGTAAAGAATGGAAGGAAGCAATGTAGGATGAAATAGACTCTTTGTTTGAAAATAGAACTTCGGAGTTGGTAAAGCTTCCAAATAATATTTGGTATCATTAATGGTAATGATGATGGTAATAATAATATTTGGAGTGTCGATGGTGGTTTCATATGATTATTGTAATAATGGTGAATTTTGGTGCGAGTGATGAAAATTGTAATGGATATCTTGGTGCTCCCGACTACTGTTTCCACATTGGATTATGTGCAGATGGTTATGGCTATTGCTCAACTTATGGATGTTTCTTGGATTAATGTATTTTTCTTCTTCTTTTCTATCTCACAATTTTATTTTTGTTATTGAGAAGATTTTTCTTTCATGTGACTACCAATGTAAACTTATATGCAATATATTATCTATTTTTCATTTGTGGGATGTAGCTTGATTTCTATTTTCTGAATTCATTCCGCTTTTTAAAAAATAAAAAAATAAAATTATGGTGTGTTAGTTTTATTGAATTTGTCAGTGGTTGTTCTATTTGGATCAATGGGATTTTAGGATATAATTTTTTTTTTTCTTTTTTATTAGAGGACTTTTTATAATATTTTTTAATTAAGTTGGAAGTATTGATTTAGAATTAAGGTCTGAGAAGTAGCTATTTATTTTCTTAAATTGGTTTTAGAGTACAATCTTTATTTTCTTAAATTGGTTTTATACTTAGTAATTAATTTTTTTATGGACTATTCAATTTCATTCATAAATTCAAAATCATTTCACTATTCACTATATATTAATGTTCCTTTATCTTATTTATATCTTATATTTGTTGCTAATTTCATTCTTTATAATTTTTTTAATCTAATTTTATATAATTAGTGGCAAATGTTAGATTTTATCTTTTTTATATGATTTTCTTTTCTGTTATGATCCTGAAATTGTTGATTTTTCAAATCACATAATGGAGATTTTAAGGAAGTAATGTGTCATAAATGACCTTTGAGAATAATCACAGTGACTACAAAACACTAATCAAAATGGTGAAATAAACATTTACATGTAACATGAATCTCTCAAGATATATTTTGATTACAAGTAAAGGCAGATTTAGAAAAAAAAAATGTAGTTTATTTATTTTTTATCAATCTACTTTTTGATTAGCATCAATATAATTTTGTGCATGCAATTATCTCTTTATTGTTATTGGTGTGCACAACTTATGTAAATATACTTATATGAAATTTATATATCTTATTCCAAATCAATTATATTATAAGCTTTCAGATAATTGTATTATCTCAACCTTATCTATGCCCTGGTGCCTTAGCTTAATGGTGTCATAAAAGGGTTATTAATGATGCTATGAGGATTTTTAGATGTGGCCACTTGATCTCTCTTAGGCATTACTATGCCTAGCTATTATATAAATTCTTGTGCTTGGATGTAGACTAACTTCCATTAGCTTATAGTCTATGTTCTTACAAAAAACCAACCATGAACATACATTGTCCATCACTGCAATCAATGGTGGAATCAATTTTCCATATAACACTTAAAATATAACTTATCATTCCAAGAATGTCCCAATAGAATAAACATAGGGATTAGTATGTATCAATGTTCTTTGCATATACTATGGCATACATACATATATGCATATAGGGGAAATACATTGTCCATCATAGTTAAAAATATTGGCATCAATATTTCATATTTAACAATTAAAAAATACAACTTATCGTTCCAAGAATGTCTCCAACTCCAATGCTCTCTGGCAAATTGTTCTTAGCACCCCCCTCTTTAATTCCTCATATGCCTCTATAGATCCCTACCATTTGGACTTCCCCTCCACCTATCGGCTCATCATTGCATGTCACTATACACAATTGCTAGTTTTATTGAAGTTACCATATATTTCACTATAGTGGTTGTGTTGTTTGGATATAATTTTTTTTTTTTAATTTTATTAGAGGATTTTTTATAATATTTTTTAATTAAGTTGGAAGTATTAATTTAGAATTAAGGTGTGAGAAGTAGTTATTTATTTTTTTAAATTGGTTTAAGAGTACAATTTTAAAGTTATAATAATTATTAATCTAAATCTATATATATATATATATATATATATATATATATATATATATATATAAAATAATTTAGAATCTGTTAAAAATAATTGTAGTTATATCTTGGACATTAAACATGAAATTAAAATTATAAATACAACTTGAGCAACTAAAATGTAATAATTGTGGAAACCTTAATTTGGGTGGTAAAGATGTCATGGTGGATGAAGAATTTATAGCTCAAATTACTAGTTTGGCTATGCAGGGTATGAAGGTTTTTAGGGATAAGAAAGACTCATAGGATGCGATGTCAATCTTCTTCAAAGGTAACAAGGCAACTAATCTTAGGAAGGTTAAAAGTGGTGATTGGTATAGGAGCTCTTTGAAAATGCTCTGGTGTGATTTTATGGAAGAAGTCAAGAGGTATGTTACCTTGGATGGAAGGTACACAACCATCAATAACTATAATTTTTGTTTGCTTAACCATTTTAGGCACAAGAAATGGGTTTCATTTCCCTATTATTTGTTGATTTTGTTGGATATGAGGATTAAGGATCACATGAAAAACCCCAGGAACCCAGTTCTGCATGTTGGGTTAATTCTTCTAATTTATGAACATGTGAAAGCGCATAACATGCACAAATCTCTTATCTCTGCAAAGGATAATGTTGGCAAAGCATGAGAGGGTTATGAGATGGATTTAGGTGAAGAAAGGGTTAGCAAAAAAAACAAGAGGAGGAGCATTATTCTGAATAAAGAGTCAAAGCCTGAAAAAGATGATGATGTTGACTACGTCCTAGACTCCTATGCTTCTTATGAGGAGGGTTCCTCTTCCCCTATTTCGGGAAAAATAGGGAATAGAAAGTCAGTCGATAAAGAGGGCTACACTATGTGTATTGACGATGCGGTTGTGATGACTCTTCCTAAAGGCACCAAGGATGAGATTGACCTATACAGGAGAGATTCATCTCCTCCCCCTAAAATAAAACATGCTAAGGAAACTAAGGTGGGGAGTCGAAATAGCAAGGAGCAGAGATCTGATAGTCAAATATTGGAGAAGGGTTTCCCTCTCTCTCTTGTTGGTGGTGTTTGTAATAAGGCCTCTTTGAATGTTGACACTAGGTTAATATGATGGAATGATGGAGCTATGGATGGTGGTCTTCTTGGGGGTTCTAACAAAGTGGAGGGGGATAGGGAGTTGAAAAGAAAGACTATTATGGAGGATCTTGCCTCCTCCATTTGCAAGCTGAAGTCTCCTGCCCCTACTGATAAAGGTAAGGTTATTGTGGATGATAAAATTCAATTTATTTCTTCTAATTTAGATGATGCTATGGAGGATAGTGTTGAAATTTTTCATAGGGAAGACTTGTTTGATGTGTTGGGTTTGGCCACTGAGACTGCTAATCTGCAGTTTAAACTTTTTAAATGGTTTTTTCATGAGATTAATAGGATTAAGGTTAGGATTAGAGGTGTGGTAAGTAAGGTTGAGGACCCTGCTATTCAAAGCCAAATTGACAATTTTCTGGAATCTCTTAATATTGTGTCTAATATTGTGTAGAGGAAACCATCAATCTGGAACAAAATTTGGAAGGTAGAATTTTATCCCTTGAGGATAAAATATTGAAAATGGTAATGAAGAGTGGTGAGGCTAATAAGCTTGTGGGTACTCCAGATTCTGCCATGAGGAAAGTGGTGTTGAAGAGTGGTGAGGCATCTACGCTTGTGGGCACTCCAGATTCTGCCATGATCATTTATCCTTTGATTACTACTAAAAAGAGAAAAGACTCTAGGCCTGTTGATGTTACTGCTGCTAGGGGTAAGGTGTTGGATGTAGGAAGTTCTAGTGAGAAGGACACTACTAAAGGTAAAGTTTTGATTGAAGAGGTAAAAATTGGTGGGCCTAGGGTCAAAACTAGAAATATAATGAAATCTCAAGTTGGGGCATCTAGTAGGGAGGTGGTTGATACCATGGACAATGTATAGAATATGGTTGATACTAACATGGAAGCTGTTGAGATCTTGAAGAATATGTAGTGCTTTTGGTTGGCTATTTTTTGGCTATTGGTTTGCTATCGTCAGGCTGATTATTGTGTAATTTTGTTTTCCTTTCTTATCAGTTGCGCTCTTTTGTAAAGGGTTTCGAGCCCCTTCAAAACCCATTTTTTACCTTTAATCAAAACTAAAATGTAATATTTTTATTTTTTCTAAAAATATTTAAAACAAATCAAATAAGTATTCACTATATGAAAATATTATTTTAATTAACTTTATTTTATATAAAATATCTCAGTATTACTTTAATAAAGTATTAATAGTTTGATGATTAAATAATTTATAATAATTTTATTTTATAAATAGAATGTAATTATTTGATTTCATTGTAATACACACACACATACATGCATACATACATACATACATACATACATAAACATATAAATATACATACATACACTTGAGTAAGAGTTACCAAAAAAATAATACAAAACATTAGTTATATTTCATACACTACCAATTTCATACACTACCAACATCAAAAGAAATATTTGAATCAAAGCATGAAAAATTTCATCAAAGAAAAAGAAGCTAAGAAGCACGAAGGAAAAATCAAATACAAGTGGATAAGAAAGAATAAAAATCGATATCAAACTCCATTAGTCATAGAATAGGTTGTATTTCATTTTCTCTATTGCATGCTTGACTTAGTTTTATCAATTGTTGGAGTAATGATTTATGTTATTCTATGAGGATGCTAGTCTATGCAACCCATAATTGATGTACAAAGTTAATTATACAAAATCAAGCCTTCTATATATTGTTATTCTATCTTAGATAGTTTCCAAGCCACCCAAGCTATTTTTTTAAATAGTATGAGGATGATGGCTTTTATCACCTCCATTTCCTCCCTAAGGTCGATGTTGATGAGCGATGGTATGAAGCGTGAGGTGATATTTGTGTTGACTCTGTGTCTTCCATCATCTTCTAAAAATTTCACTCCTAAAATCCACTTGACTACCCTTAGAGTTCGGCTACAATGCTCTTTCATTATCACCTTCAATCCTTGGTCCATGATTTCACCTAAAAAATCCATTTGGCATCAAGTGCTTGTTACCCTCATTGAGGTTTACATTCTTGGAAAACACCGTAAACAACTGCTTAATACCAATATTCACCTTTGTTTGGGCATGGAATATATAGGCCTTGAAGAATCCATTCCTATACTTTGTGTGGGATATTAATCTCCAATAAATTATAAAAAAATGTCCAAGATTAAGTCCTTCCCAAGTATTGTAATTCTCATACCTAGTTGTGAACACCTTGTTAGTTCCTTATAGCTATACACCCTCACCATTTAGCATACTAGTTGTATCTACCTCACATTCATCATTGTATTTAGTGATGCTTGCTACCCTAAAAAAATGAGTGTAAGTTTTTCACTTTGATTAATCATGAGTGTGGGTGATGTTGTCACTCATGTGAGGTAGATTGATCTCCTAGTTTTCCAAGATATCCACTTTTGTATTTCCTTCCTTAAAAATATGCGATGTAACTTCAAAATCATGTTGGAGGCCTACGAAATCCTCCAGCATATTGTCTAATTTCTAATTTATTGTCCTCCATTTGATTATTGCATTAATGATTAGGATGGAATCATCAATGATTTATTTTCTATTTGTTTTGTTTCAACTCATACTACAATGTTCTAATTTACAACATGTTGTTTGTCACACTCCTGTTTCATTTCTAAATATTCATCTAACTCTATATGGTATCAAATTTCCTCTAAAAGCCTTGCCAAAATTCAACTACACCCAACCTTCTTCCTATGGCCAATGTATTATTTGAAATAGAATGTAGCTTACAAACACTTTTGCAATTGCAATTCACTAAACTATCTCCTATGCAAGAAGGAAGAGATGTTCAACACAAGAATAAAAATGCATCCTTTTGTGTGTATCATAAATTGATTGGCCATACTATTGATGAATGACATAATTTAAAGAACATATTAGATAACCTCAATCCTTGTAAATTTCTATTTGATAAGATGATAGACTAAATAACTATGATTTTTCTCCTTGCCATGTGGTAGTTGTAGTATCATCAAATACTCATTACAATGTGTAAAGATGAAAAAATGGTACACATTTTCCTTGCTTGATTTGGAAATAATTAATGATAAATTGAACTTAAGGTTGGCTTGATCTAGTGTTGTGATGAGTTTTAGATATCCACATTAGGTTTTGGGCCCTTCTAAGCTAAATAAAATTAGCTCTACCATAGTTTAGTGTTGTAAAGTGTATTTATTTACACCTTCACATTAAATTTAGGAGGCTTTTAAATTAAGTGGACCTAATCTAGTGTTCTAGTGTGTTCTACACATTCACATTGGGTTTAGGGCCCTTTTTAGCTAAATAGACCCAATCTTACCTTAATTTAATGTTGTAAAATATATTTATTTAGACTTGCACATTGTACTTTGGGCTCCCTTGCATTTATAACCTTTATATCATTATTAATAGGTCCCTATGACCTCATATTATGCATCCCAAGGCATATTTTAATCAACAACATGACAAGATCAACAAATGAGCTTAATTTGCACTCCTCGACACTTTAGTAGTCAAAATAAGCCCTGTGGGACCCATTCATAACTTTGGGAAAATGAGTCTCATCCAGGTGGGGCCCATTTACCATAGATGGCAAATGAGTCTCATTTGGCCTATTTTCAAGGTAAATTAAGGACAAGTTTTTTATTTTAAGTTCAAATTTCTTCTATGTCAACCTTGGGGATCTAATAAAAGGTCATTTGAGTGCATTGCCTATATAAACAATTTTTCAAATTATTATTTCAAATAAGCCTACATGATATGAAGTCAAGCAAGCAAGAGTTAAGAATTCTAAGACTTCAGAAGGTCATATAGAGAGCATTCAAGATAATTTCAAAGAAATTCAAGGGCAAAATTCTTCATCAATTATTGCAAAAATTCAAGATCCATCATCATGTCAAGCATATCAAGCATCAAGAATTTTATCGATCTAGTGTTGTGATGTAGTATTGAAGATCCAAGATCAAGCATTTCTCTACACCTATTGTCAAGATCAAGATCTACATCCTTCATGACCATTTCATGTTGAGTTGCAAACTTACAAAGCATCATTTACAAGGCATCATTCAAGGTATCATTGTTCATGTTTCATGTCTTATGTTTCATGTTTCATGTGCTTATTTCATTTTTTCATCATTAGTTTTAATTAACTAAAAGGGGTTTGATGAAGGAAAACCCCTATTCCCTAACAACCAATACATTTTCTCTCTTTCTTTGTGTAATCACAAATGTAGGTGCTTTAAAGACTTGAAGGATCATTGAAGATTAGGCTACCAGTTTGGAAAATGTTGTTGGAATTGTCTCCTCAGTTGCAAGGTTGTAATATTCACTAAAAAAGTCATCTACAACCACAAAATCGGAGTTTCAAATCCAGAAACTTGGAGAAGTAGATTGAGTAGACTAAGAAGAACAAATTCAAACTTTGAATTCCTAAAAAAGTATAATAGGATTGGTTTTCCACAAGTGATGAATGAGTACCATTGTAGGTATTTTCTGGAGTTTGTTTTAGATTCAGATGCCCTTTTCCCAAAACCTATTCCTAGCAGAAATCTAGATCCAGGACTGATTCACCAAAATGGCAAATGAGTCACACTAGGTCAAAAATTTAGAATTTCCAGCATTTCAGAGTTCCTTCGAGTTATCTTTAGATTTCCAAGTGTACATATATTTCATTTCATAGCTTGTTAAATATTTTTATATATGAATTTCTACTTCATTTAGTTCAAGTTTGCATCATATTAGGGTTTTACATTTAATCTTGCATTTCATTATCTTTTCCAAGTCTTAACTTGGTGGTGAACCCCTTGTTAGATTACAATCACCCCCTTGGACAGCCCCTTAGTAGATCTCTTTCTCACATTATCATCATTTGATTGAGATCTCTAGGGCATCCTCGTTCCTCGAGTATAGAAAGCTTGTTTCCCTAGGTCCTAAAACCCTAAGTGGCGACAAAATTCGATCTTAGACCATGTGTGGGGGCACAAGATTTCTTGTCTAATCATATCATATCATATCACTAAGGAGCAATGCAATACAATCTCTACTGGCTCACTTTTTCTTTTAAACTTGGGGGGTAAAGGTAGTCAACCTCTTATAAGGTGTATTCTTTTTTAGGGGATCATTTATATAATCCAGTATCATGTTAAAATATTAGTGTAGTAATTATACTATCATTTTAACGGGGGGGGGGGAGGGTGGCATATTAACCCTATATTACAATTATTGACTCTTGAATGGTCGCCTTTAAATGGTGATATTATGCATCCTCTAAGGTGTGGCCTTGTTTCTTGAATTTTGTCTCCTTTAGTAGTAATATTGCATGGATGTTAACTAAAGTGTGGGATTCTCAATATATGTTATATGTACTATTTATGGTGGTATTAGGCTTGATATTCCTTAAAAGAGGGACTTTTCATTGTATGGTATGTCCTCTTTGTGGTAGGATTATTCTTGGTACTCCCTAAGGTGTTACCTGCCATGTATTAAGTAGTGTTATTTGACATATGGTGATATATTTAATTTCATAGACTCTTTGTGGTGGTGTTATTTATAATGCCTCCTGAGGTGTGGAATTTTGATTTTCATCCCTTATGATATTAAACTTTGTACACCCCTAGAGATAATTTTTGTTTGTCCCCTATGACGTTAAACTTTGTGCACCCCCTAAGGTGATCTTTTTCCCCTATTACCTTAAGTGGTTCCCAATGACCTTAATATTTATGTGCTCCTTGAGGTGTGATTTGTAGCAAATCCCATGGATTCAACATAACATAACTTTTTGGTTCATAAACTTGAGCACGTTTTAACATGGTCACCTAGCATAACATAGTTTGCTTGCCAATGGAGCCATGTGTTTCTTGAGATACCTAGAATAATGTAGCTTGATATCCTAGTGGAACCCATCATATTGCTTGGACACCTAGCATAAAAAAGTTGTTGTCTAGTGGATCTATGTAACTCATCAGTGGCTTGGCATAATGCACTTTGCTAGACCTTATGAGAGTACTATATTTTGTTGGTGTGAATATATATCTTATACCTAGTAATTTATCTTACTAGGGAATTAGGAGGCATATTCACATGATTAAGTTTACTTAGGATATAAGATTATTTCTATAAGTCTTTGTTGGATTTTTTATAATGGTATGTGCAGGATCATGATGGGCCAAAAAGTGACGATATGTAAGTGATATAATGGCTCATGTGGCTAATGACTTATTTTCTCCCAAAATTGATGAAAAAAAAAAGAGTTTTTAAAGCAGATTCTAAAATTTCCACCAATTTAAATTATGTTTTACTTTGAATTTAATAAATAATTATTATTCATTTCCTATTTGAATTATGACTAAAGTATTGATTGATAGGCTAATTGAAAAAAAACTATAGCTTTCAAACAGTATCACATTTTTTGAATCTGAAACATGCATCACATTCTATAATTCACATACTATAGGATTCAAAAAAATGAATTTCATTCAAAGTTTTGACCAAGTTAAGGTGGTTAGACATACAAGTTTTTATATTTTTTTAAAGTTGTAATAAAAAAATCATAATTAATTATTTGCTTCGAAAAAATTTACAAAAAAATATGCATCACATCAGTACATGAGTCCTTTACTAATATCTATAATCTTATACACAAATATTATTATTTTATTATGGTTAGGGTGGTGAGACATACACCTATTAATATTTTCCCTAAAATTTAAGTACTACTGCATTAAAATTTCAATTTTTTACCAAACAATTTTTTTTAAAAATAAACCTAGTAGTTTAGAAACTACATTCAATTTGCTACAAATTTTATTCTTACATAGTTTTTAAATAATATAAATAACTTATTCAAATTTTTACGTCAAGTTTCCTAACTTTGATTTTCAAAATTTTCATTGCCACTTATGGGCATGTTTTTTTGATGATGATCCTGCACATACCTCAAACTTATCTCATCTATCTTGTAATATTTAATTCCTAACTAGTTAGGTTGTTAGTTGTCACATTCCATAGGATTAAGACACCTGTCACAATCAAGTCCAGTCCTCTTCCTCAGCCCACTTATATAAGGAAGTTCCCCGTACTCATATGCAATATACTTTATACCTCATGATCATTTTGATAGGTCTTAATATCAAGAAAGCTCATATTCTTGCATACCCTCTTGTAGAAGGTTTCCATTATTTTTGTAGGTGATCTTGGATATAAAGCTAATCTTTAGCTCTTACATGGTATCAAAGCCATGCCTTGAAAAAACCTTCTTTGATCTGATGATTGTGCTATTGCTGGTGAGATCTAGGTTATTTTTAGTAAGGTTGAGTATGCTCCTCTCTTGAACCATATAGTAAACCTAGGAATTAGAAAAACTTAAAAAAAATACTAGATTGAGAGGGTTTCTCTATGTCGGTTTTCATATAAGTTCCCTTTTAGCTCATATTGGAGGGATTATGAGCTCCAATTTGAGTTCAAGGTAGGTGAGAAAGTCAATATTGACTTGTATTTCACCTAAATTTGACATTTTTTGCCAAAGTTATGAGGAATTCAAAAAATTCAAAATTTGGAGGTAGTAGAGCTTCTGGTGCATTTTTCAGCACAAACTAACCTCACCATCATCTTCATAAGTCTTGAGATAAGAAGTTTAATATAAAATATACCTATATTCAGCATGGGTTGTTTGTAAGGAAATTTATTTTAGCCAAGTAGGTCGTACGACCCTCGAGTATGGTATGATTTTATTATTTGTAAAAAATTGAATATTTAAAAATTATTTTTCTACATTTTATATTTTTGTTCGCTACAAATATTATTGCAGGAAAAAATATTCATTTAGGCATATTTTACATTTTGGATGTTTTAAATTAAATTTTTTGGACTTTTTCTTTTGCCTACGACCATACTAGTTAACTTGCAAGAGTTGTTGACAATTTTTAGCCAACTTGCCAGTTTTTTCAGCGGTTGACTATTCTAGTTGCTACAGTTAAAATGCTTGGGTTTATCACCTAGTGCCTAGTACTTAGTCATTCATGACGACACAAGAATCATGCCCCATGACCACCACTTGAAGTGCTACCCCACATCTACTTTACAACAAGAATTTTATTTTGTAAATTCTAAAGTTGTAGTCATATTGAGAACCACATGGTAGCCCTAAGGGCTAGAAATATTTTTCCCAATTAGCCCAACTAGGCCCTAAAATAGGATTTTTTGTCATTTTTCCACAAATTTATACTAGAGTATTGAAATTATACAATATATAAACATAAAGTTGGTTCTATGTACTTCATAATGGTGTAGACCATTTTTCTCGATTTTGTTCTAGGTATGTTTTATTGGCAACTAAATTTAGATATCCCCTTTGGATCTCTGAGCTCTCAACATTTCGCTAGTTTCTCCAATTTTGATGATTCAAGTTGCATTTTGTTTAGTTAGTGGGGTGCGTGCCATGTAATTGGAGGCTAAATTAGCATCACTTTCCACATATTCCTTTCATACCATTTAGGACTACTTGGTAAAATTCAAATCATGAAGATCTCAACTAGTAGGATATGGAAAAGATAAAACTGATAAATAATGCATCTTTTTTATTTTGTCTATGTTAAAATGTTCGTTTGCATAATTTGCTACTTCCTTTTATGCTACAATGGATGGTTTAGGTGATTCTTTTGATATGCCCTCTTTTGAGACATTTTGTGATAGGTTGACATGGAAACAAGCTTAACTTAGTCAACTTTATACACATGCTAAGAATCATGATTTGATTGCATCATCATCTAAGGATAAAGGAAAGAATATTTTTAAACCTAAGGAAGAATAGAAAGAACCTCCAACCTCTTCTAGAGATGATAAACCTAAGAAGGGGTCAATTAAATGTGTTTATTGTAAAAAATGAGGGCATGGTGAAATTTTTTTTTATAAGAAAGAGTTATATTAAATGAGAAAACTTTTAAAGGAACATAGCATTTATTTGCCTTGTAAATCTAAAATTTCATCATCATCTTCTACACACACTAGTATTGCAGGAATTGCTAGTGGGAGTGATATGATCAATGATTCTAAAATGAAAGGACATGCTCTTGATGTAACATATGTTGAAAGGTCTTGAAATTGGATTGTTGATTCTAGAGCCTCATACCATATATCAAGACAATCTGATAGGCTTTTATCCTCAAAAATAATTCACTCATGGGGATATTGATGGCTAATGATGTTTGTCTTGATTTATTTGGTAAAGGGGTTATTGATGTGCCAAATGGTAGTTTTAATAATGTACATTATATTTTTGATATCAATCATAATATTCTTTAACTATATCAGATAGCACAAACTAGTAAATCCATTGAGTTCACACCAGATTTAGTCTTCATTTTTTATTTGCATACCAAACAACTTGTTGTATTGGGAAGGGATAATCTTGAGGAAAATGTTTACTACTTTTCTCATTTTTTTCTTGATGGTGAATGTTATATGGATCTCTCTCCTAGCTCCAATTTGGTTAGTTTGTCACATGATTTTTTTGGTGGATGGTTGAACCTCTCTATTCATCAACCATGCGATGAGGTTGCATCTCCTCATACTTCTTAAAATCTGAGTGTTGACTTGGTTTCTAAGACTTCAGGTGAGTAGGATACTTTTTGTTTCCCAGATTTTCCTTTGTAGGATGGTTTAATGATAGGTATATCGAATTTGGTTTTCCATACTTCTTATGTAGGTTTTGGAGGATACGTTTGAGGGGGTCATGGTCCTCTTTGATCATTCCTCTTTGGAGAATTTTCTTGAGCCTTCTCATTCTTTGTCTTCTTCCTTGATTGGGGTCACACCCTATTTTGATGGGACATATTTGGAGTCTCCTGATGCATTATTAGATATTTCATTCCTTAGGTTTCTTCCCTCTTGCTTCGTAATGGAGGTTTCTTCAGCATAAACCATTGGATCCTTTTCTTCCCAAAGGGAGATGTATTATTTGTAGGCCCATTTGATTCAATTTTTTCTTCAAACATTTTTCAGTGATTTTGGAGATACTTCATTATGGGGGTACTATGTGGTATCCTTAATTCAATCTTATGGGAGGCATTTTTAATGTATATATGTGATGGATGGTGTACTTGGGGTGTATCAAGGATTCCTTAATCCTTCCTCGCTTGATTGTTTTTTCTCTCTTTTGGGCAGGAGTTTCCTACCTTGGGGTTTTCTTCTTTTCTCCATTGTGAGATATTTCATTTCTATATGTACATGGTTACCTAAAATGGCCTCATAGCTAGGACCCTTATTTGAATCATTTGCATAATAATCTATAGTGTAGAAAAATGTCATCATTTACATTTTCACACCTAATTTGGTAATAATTATTGTTAAAATAAAACTAATGTCACCTTGATCTAGTGTTGTAATGTGTTTTACGCATTCACATTGGGTTTAAGGTTCTTTTAAGCTAAATAAACCTAACTTTACCTTAATGTAGTGTTGTAAAGTGTATTACTTTACACCTTCACATTCAGTTTAGAGCCATTTTTAGACTAAATAGACTTAATGTCATCTTATTTAGGGTGTTTTAAATTATGTCCTAACACTTTCGATCTAATCTAGAGGTGTTCCACAACAGTGTGTCTCACTTTTGGGACATGCTAATTTTTTCTTGAAAACACTTTTTTTTATAAAAAGTAATGATTTAAGACTTTAGAGGTTTAATCTAAAGGTTTTGAATTGAAGAGGGATATATAAGACCCCATTAGATCAAACCCCCTTGGATATAACCCCTATAGTATTAAATCATACCCACAATGGTGTCTCCTTTTCACCTATGAAAGTGTTAGCAGAAAAAAAAATTCTCTTTACCTTTTAAGTGATTAAATAACATAATTTATAAATTTTATTTTACAATATTTTAGCCCTTGAAAGGAGCTTTCCAACAAGTATAGTCTTCATATTTTTTTATTTTATCATGTATTTAATTCTTATTTTTTACTAGACATAGGTTTTTCTTTAAACATCAAGCTCTTCATTTTGCAAAGGTGGAAAAATAGTAATCCACTATAAAAAAAAATTCAAAAAATACCCTTTCCCTAGGTATTGATGTCCTTGTTTCACTAAAAAAAATATAATGATTTCGATATATACACAACAAGTTAGGTTATATGGCACACATGTATGTCCAAATTATAGTTACAGTGACTTCGTAAATTAATTAAAAAAGCTTTAGTAACAAAAAATTATGAAAAATATATCCTTTCCCTAGATATTTATGTTGAGAATCTATATTTAAAAAATTATAATTTTATCCTTTATAGAAAAAAAGTTATGTTGTATGACACAATGGTTAATTTTTGAAAATGTTATTTTTTGTTAAAAAAATGTTATTAAAGGAGATGTTGAAAGCTTCATGATTTTTTTTAATTTTTTTTTTAAATATATATTTAGAATATACACACAAATTTCCACAAATCACTATCTTGAATCTGAAAGATTGATTTTTGTTGCTCTTCTATGGTAGGTAAATAGGATAACAAAATCCAACACTCTGATTCAAGAACAAATTTGAGAGATCTCAACCTCAAGTATGGGAAGGAGAAAGAGACCTTCCAAAAGGGTTGTACTAGGGTTTGATTGTAAAGTAATGAGGGGTTCACCACCAAGATAGGGCTTGGAAAGAAAAATTCATTGTAAGATGTAATGCTTAACCATATTTAATATGATACAACCTTTAACTACATGACCTAAAAATGCATGCAAAATAAAATAAAAAGCTGCAAGATGAAATGTGTGCACTTGTAAACCTGAAGTAGACTAGAATGAGCTCTAAAACACTAAAAAACATAAAATTTTGGCCTATTGGGATTGATACACTAGTTTGGGCATATTAGTCCCAGATTTGGGTTTCTGTACAGGAACATGTTTATAGAAAAAGGGTATTTGAAATTGCAAAAATCTAGAAATTGACCTAAACTAGAACTCACACGCCAAAACTGGTGTATTAGTCCACTTAACGTTTTTTGAAGCTTCAAAGTATGAATTTGGTTTTCAATATCTTCTATGTGTTTCCCAATTCATTTATGGATCCAAAACACTAATTTGGAACATGTAGAAGTCTTCCAAGTATCTCCAATGAAAGGTGACAACTTTGACAACTTTTTCCAAACTTTCTCTTTAATGTGTCTTCAATAGAGACTTAAAACTCACACACAAACCTAGAGATAAGAGGTTGCAAACAGGTATGAGATGACTCCAATGGATGTAGATCTTGAGTGAAATGTTAGCTTGAATCATAAAACCCTACCTCACAAGTGTTATCTCAAAAACAAACATGATGCTTGAATAATGCTCTAAAATGTTTGATAATCTTCCATTGAATTCTCTTGAATGATCTTGTAAACAATTGAACTCTCTTGTGAACTTAAAATTGCTATAATAATGCTCATTCAACCCGCTAGGTGTAAAATGAGTGAAAAAAACTTGTATTTATACTTAATTATGTAAAAATTACTGAAATTACAACACTATAAGCTCACATCAGATCTAGGAGGATAAAATCCCTTCAAGAATTTGAATTAATTTTAATTTTGGGTCACATGGGTATCGTATTCCGAAGGTGGTGTATGAGTCCCAAATCAATAAATTTGGGCCATAGGGTATGTGCAAGATCATGATGGGCCAAAAAGTGGTTATATGTAAGTGATATGATTACCCATGTGGTTGACGACTTTTTTTTAACCCAAAATTGATGGAATGAAAAGGGTTTTTAAAGGAAATTCTCAGCTTTCCACTATTATAAATTATTCTTTACTTCGAATTTAATAAATAATTATTATTCATTTTCTATTTGAATTACAACTAAATTCCTGATTGATAGGTTAATTGAAAAAAATCTATAGCTTTCAAATAGTATCACATTTTTTGAATTTGAAACATGTGTCACATTCTATACTTCACATACTATAGGATTAAAAAAAAAGAATTGAATTTCATGAAGTTTTGACCAAGTTAACGTGGTTAGACATACGAGTTTTTATATTTTTTAAAATTTGTAATCAAAAATTCATAATTAATTATTTACTTTGAAAAAAGTTGCAAAAAAATATGCATCAAATTAGGAGATGAGCCCTCTACTTATATCTAAAATATTATAAAATAATATTATCATTTTATTGTGGTTAGACATACACCTACTTCTTATTATTTCCCTAAAATTTAAGTATTATTGCCTTGAAATTTCAAATTTTCAGGAAATAGATTTTTTTTTTTAAATAAACCTAGTAGTTTAGATACTACATTCAATTTTCTATAGATTATATTCTTATATGTTTTTGAAATAACATCGATAACTTATTAAATTTTTTATGTCAAGTTGCCTAACTCTATTTTTTCTGAATTTTATTGCCACTTAAGGGCTTGTTTTTTCCATGATGATCTTGCACATACTCGAAATAGCCTCAAAACACCCGAATTATGATTGGATGTTGATCTATGTCAAAATAATCCCTGAAAATATGAATTAAATTAGGCTTGTGGGTGCAAAATAAGGCCAATTAAAGCATAAAGAATCCCGATTATTAATGACAACCCTAGAAGGGTGTTTAAGTGAGTTACACCACTTAATAAGACTCTAGATAAATCAGGATTAGGTTTATTTAGTTTACAAGGGCCCAATACCTAATGTGGGTGTGTAAAACACATTACAACACTAAGTCAAGGCAACATTAAGCTCAATTTTATAAGGAGGGCCCAAACAAGTGTCAAAATTTCATCGACGACATTTTTTGACACTATAACATCATATTCAATTTTTGAATGGTTTAGCTACTATAGGTTTCAAAAGATGAAGATTTGGTTAAAAATATTGATGTGAATGTCTATCTTGGGAAAAAATTGAGACATAGTATTGTGATTTCACCCCTAGGGTTTTATTAATTAATTCAACATTTTTATGAAACAATTGGCCTTATTTTGAATCTACAAGCCTTAATTAATACATCCTTTTGAGGATAATCCAAAAAATCTATCAATATCAAATCATATTTCATGTGTTTTAAGAGTATATGGCCCAGATTTATGATTTGGGACTCATATGCCACCTTTGGCTATGAGTCCGATGTAGGTTTAGGGTTCGTGATCTAGGTTTCACATCAATCTAATTATTTCTTGAAAAATGTGTCACAAAGCTTAGAATAATGGGAATCATATGCCACAACTAGTGTATGAGTCCCATGTAGATTAAACCTAAATTAAATTTAAATTCTTGATAGGATTTTATCCTTCTAGATCTAATGTCAGTTTTTTGTGTTGTAATTACAAGAAATTTGACATAAAAAAGTATAAATATAAACTCATCTCAGTCATTTTCACCTAAGAATTTGAAGAGATAATTTCTAATAGAAATTTTATGATTACAAGAGTTTCCAATACTTCACAAGAGCATTGAAAAGCATTTCTAAGGCATTGAAGGGTAGATTTCTTCATCATTTATTGGAGCAATTCAAGATCCATCACCATGTCCAAGTCACTATACATCAAGCATGTTGTTGAGATAGTGTTGTGATGTGGTATTCAAGATCCATTTGTAATAATTATTTCACATCCAATCTGATATCAAGATCTACATTCTTCATTGCCACTTCATGATGGATTGCAGATTTACATTCTGAGACATCATCCAAGGTATCATCATTTCATATTTCTTGTTTCAGGTCCTTATTTCATTGTTTCATCATTTGTTTTAATTACCTAAATGAGGTTTGACCAAATAAAACCCCCTATTCCCTAACAAAACAACACTTTTCATCTCTTTGTGTGATTACAAGTTTATATGTTGAAGACAAAGTTGATTTGAACCCTTCAAAAGTATCAGTATTGTAAAGTTGTAAAAGTTGCAAAATTTATCATGTAAAGTTTTCAAGGCTCATGCAAAATTGGATCTAGAGAAAGATATCAACCTATCTTCATGAAAGCAATGGGGAATGGCTTATTTGATCCACCTTCAGAGCCTCACAAAGTGTCACTTTAGAATTCTACTCTTGAGACAATTCACAATAAAATGGGACTGATACACCAATTGTAGTGTATGAGCCCTAGTATACCTATTTTTGGGTATTTTTTGTAGATCCTAATTCAATAGTTCTATCTCCATGTTTCAACCCAAAAATCCTAGTTTTGGACTGATATATCTGGCATATGAGTCCTAGTAGACTTTGAAAAACAAGATTTCAAGGTTTTGCAACTTTTTTTGATCACATCTTTCTTCTAGGTTCACCTCTATTCATTCTCAATTTATTGTTTTGC
Source organism: Sequoiadendron giganteum (assembly GCA_007115665.2). Classification (NCBI taxonomy): domain Eukaryota; kingdom Viridiplantae; phylum Streptophyta; class Pinopsida; order Cupressales; family Cupressaceae; genus Sequoiadendron; species Sequoiadendron giganteum. The sequence goes on from CM021107.1 coordinate 494,632,653, forward strand.
ATTTTAGTTTCATATTCTAGATTATATAACTAGGTTTTGCATAAAATTTACGGGTATGTGTAGGATCATGATGGGCCAAAAAGTGGTGATAGCTAAGTGATATGATGGCCCATGTGGCTGACGACTTTTTTTTTACCCAAAATTGATGAAACGAAAAGGGTTTTTAAAGGAGACTTGACTTTCCACCAATATAAATTATGCTTTACTTTGAATTAAATAAATAATTATTATTCATTTTCTATTTGAATTACGACTAAAGTCCTGATTGTAAAAAATAATAGTTTTCAAACGGTATCACATATTTTGAATCCAAAACATGTGTCACATTATACGGTTCACATACTATAGGATTTTTAAAAAAAATGAATTTCATGAAGTTTTGACCAAGTTAAGGTTGTTAGACATACGAGTTTTTATATTTTTAAAAGTTATAATTAAAAATTCATAATTAATTATTTACTTGGAAAATAATTACAAAAAAATATGCATCACATCAAGACATGAGTTCCCTAATTATATCTAAAATCTTATAAAAAAATATTGTCATTTTATTGTGGTTGGGGTGGTCTAACAGACACCTACTTCTTATGTTTTCCCTGAAATTTAAGTACTACTACATTGTAATTTCAAATGTTCACCAAATAGATTTAAAAATAAAATAAAAAATTCTAGTAGTTTAGAAACTACATTCAATTTTCTATAGATTCTATTCTTACATAATTTTGAAATAATATAGATAACTTATTCAATTTTTAGGTCAAGTTGCCTAACTCTGATTTTTTGATATTTATTGCCATTTAAGGGCCTATTTTTTCCATGATGATCCTGTACATACCCTTACATTTATTTTCTTTACATGCCCCATTTGGGTGGTGAACCCATTTTTAATCCTTTATGACACCCTAGGAATTCCCTATTGCAAATCTCTTTCTCTCATTCCATCCTTGGATTAAGATCTCTAGGGTTTTCTTGAATGAAAAGAGAAGAAAAATTATTGTTCTATGTCCTAAACTATAGAGTGAAAAAAATTCCACCTTTCATTTTTGGTGAACCTTCATTTAAAACACATTATTTCTGATTTGGAGTGCATCATAGTCCTATATCTAGCTTGAATTAACTTTGAATTTTGTGTTGCATTAGTTAATTCACATCTAGGGTTTCAAAATCTTCCATTAGTGAAAGTGCATATAGGTTACATTTTGCATCTTGCATCATTGAATTTTATTTCAAAGTTGTAATTTCACTTAGCATATACACCATACAAACTAGAAAACATAACATTCACACAATTTTTTTTAAAATAGTGCAAAAACCCTAATTTGGGACTCATACACTACTCTAGGCGATTTAGCTCCAACACAGGTTCTTTTTCCTACTTTCTAGGATTTTTGTGTTGTACATTTTCTAGCATTTGACCCCTCCCAAAACCTTGACTATGAATCATACACCCATTTGGGTGAATTAGTCCAGATCAAACCTAAAACTACCTTTAAGAACATTGAAAACCTTGTTTCTGCACTTCTACTTGTGATCATTAGTTATCTTTTTCAGTTGGGTGAGTTTATGTTACATACATTTCAATATATCTAGTTTAAATCGGTTCATTTCATGCATTTCTTAATTCCCAATTTTTATTTACAACATTTCATTTTGAAATTGTTGCATAGTGTAATCAATAAATTACCTTGTTTGAAATCTGAAAATTACATTTACACATTTCATTCTAGGTCTTTACATTCCATTTTAATTTTGCATAGATTACTTTTCATAAATATTGGTATCTATCTTTTCCAAGTTTGTAAAGAAATATTTACTCAATAAGGATGTTATTCACTCATTCAATACATTCCCTAGTTTTGAGAGTCTCTTAGTGCAAGATAATGAAAAATTTCATGCTTTCCTTAAACCTATAACCCTTCCTATCTCTCCTATTTGTCAGAATTGTGTGATAGAAGAGGATACAATCATAGATAACCATGATGATGATAATGGTTCTTCTATCTCTCATGTTAGTGGTGAAGGTGTCTTGGTGAAAGAAGATGCAATCATTGAGAATCATGAAAGTCTTGTGTGTCCTTCTCCTCATCCCCCTTGGAAATATATTATGGCACAAGGCAATGAAATCATAGAAAATTTTCTAAACATCACCTTACTTGGCCTCTATTCACCCCTTTCTTGTGAGAATATTTTAGTGAAAGAGGATGAAATCATACATGAGCATGACAATAACATTTGTTCTTTTCCTAGTATCTCTCCCATTTGTAAAGAATATATTTCTGTATTAAAAGATCAAACCAATGAGAATCATGTGAATCTTATGTGTCTCTCTTTTCCTAGGAAAAAAAAATATTGAACAAGATAATGGCATCACTGATGAACAAGAAAATGCAACCATTGATAACAAGCCCTTACTTGCAATGAATTCATTCTAACAAAACCACCCTTTCAATGTCATGAACATCTAGCTTATAGTTCTCCTAAAATATCTCCTCCTAAGGAGGAGATCATGGTGCAAGAAAATGATAACATTGACAATAGTGATATAGTTTCCTTAGATGAGGATGATGAAGTAACATTTGACCCTCCTTCATTAAGGGACATTAATATTACTCAACCTCAACTAATCCTTTACTCACCTTCACACAAACCTCTAACTCAAAACAAACCCAAAATTATCCTTTACCCACATAAGAATAATGTTTCATAGGAATCAAACTACAACAACATCGCTCATACATATAACACTAGAAATAATCTACAACCAAGACCAATACCTTCAACATCTCTCCCACTAACTAACCCTATCTTACCAGGTCCTCATTTTCCTTCACAAATTGGAAAACAGTATGATCTTGTTGGAAATATTAAGAACACGCATGCTAGGATATCACTATGGGACCTTATTTAAGCATCCCCTCATTACCATAAAATGATTTGAAGTGCTTTACAACAATTCCCTATCCCTTCTAATGTGTAATGGAGTGACATAGAAAGTATGAATCAACGAATAAATACTGACATTGTTTTCCACAAAAGTGAGCTCCCTCCTTTGGAAGTGCAAAAATAAAATTATGCTTTGATGGTAATATTTCACCACAAGGGAAGAGGCATAAATTGAACCCTTGTTGACAATGGTTCCTCCTTTAATGTGTGTAGTGTGTCCCTTTTGGATAGATTTGACATGGATAAATAAAAAAAACACCTTACTCTTTATCTATTAAGGGATTCAATAATGTAGGAATAAAATAGCTTGGTGTGATCACTTTTCTTATTACACCTGGAAAGGAAACATCAGAAACACTGATCCATGTTATGCCTCATGATATTTCATACAACCTTCATTTAGGAAGACCATGGATTCATGCGATGAATGGGGTGCCTTCTACTCTTCATTGTGTAATGAAGTATATCTACAAAAACAAAGTTACACACTTGAAGCTCACCCTAAAAAAATAGTTGCTTAAACATTGAGAAAAATAAGGAAAATCCTTTGAAAGCATTGAAATTGACTAAATAAGTAGAACTTGTGCAACAGAAAGACAAAGAAAAACATATTGACGAAGTTAGGAAGCTAGTAGAAGATGATTGGGGTTTGTTAGATTTCACATAATTCATGGGAAAAGAAAGAGTGGTAATTTCAACAACGAATTTAGACCAACCTTCGAAAGCATCCACACAAAACACTTTAGAAGAAGAAAGAAATTACACAATAAAATTTAATGAAGTTGATTATGACCAACCACTGAATCCAAAAGAGATGAAAAATCTTTATGGAAAAGGTTATGAATTGATGAAACAACTTGGATATAGTGGAAAAGGATGTGGTGCTAGAGAACAAGGTATCCATGTGCTTATAGATCCCAATATCCAAGAAAAGACTAGTGGTCTTGGTTATCGTCTCTTGAAAGAAACAAGCAGGCCTTCACTTAATATCAACACCCCCTAAGTTGACTTTAACATTAGTACATCCTGAATTGATAGAAACTAGCAGTCTTGATTGCTATCCTTTGAAAGAAATGAAAGAAGTAGAGAAATCCTTGGTTTAAATCAATGTCATCGCACATAGCACTAATGATTCAAATTCGATAGATTTTACACCCCCCTATAAAGGAGAGTACAAAATCTCATAATATAAAGATCCTTGTGTAAGTATGACATCTTGTACTAATCAAGAGATATAATTTCAAAAAATAAAGTAACATCTTTGACCAATAATCAAGAGGGTATGTTGTCGAGACTCCTCCAAGATCTTTGATATATCTCCCTTGAACAACATGAAATAAATTTTACTACAAGAGTTCATTTTGTGCACATCATAGGGTTCATGATCATTCTACTAATGAATGCAAGGCTTTAAGTGATAAAATTCGACATCTTAAGGATTTTAGTTCTCTTTTTCTTGTGTTGAAGCATCTAGATCCTCTAATTGATATTGATTTACACTCTAGCATGTTTCTCATCAATCATCTTGTCTCATCCTTGTCCTGGACTAAGTCAGGGAAAGGGGTTAGGTATCCTTGTCCTCATATGTCACTTGTTGTTGTCTCTTTTGGGCTATTTAAATGCCTTTTAGGTATATATAAGTCAAAGATTGGGATGTACAAGACATTCCTTAAGATGGCTCACATGTGACATATTCATTCATGGTGTAGCTTCATTCGAGAACATATGATTTGGTATAGCACTTTTCGAACAAATAATCATGTCTTCTTATACTTTACAGACATTTCTCATAGCAATGGTGTTAGAAACCACTTTAAAGTGGGGGCATACATCATGAACCATATTTCATGGTGTTATTTTCTTTCTTGTTGTGATGTGTCCTTTTCTTGGTGGTGTTATTGGGCTTGATTTCCTTTGAGAGTGTGATATTTCTTTAACTTTTCCTCTCTTGAAGATACTAGGCATGATGTTTCATAAGAAGAGACCTTACATGAACCACGAAATTACTTTTGAGTGAAATTTACACTATTTTTCATTTACAATGACCATTATATGACCACCTTGCACAACACACTTTGCTTTCCTATGGTGCCATCCTTTCTATTCATGAGTGCCAAGCATATGAAGTTTTTCTTGCCTCATTAATCTTGACATTCATGTTTTGTGGTGCCTTATCAAAGTGATCAGGAGGTATGGCTTTGATATGGTTTCAAAATGATGAGAAGCCTAAAACGTGGGCATGAATTTCTCATTATACGATTATAAGCTAATAAAGAGGCATGTCTTTCTCATGAAGCCACCCTTTTTGGATACTCACCAAGTGGACAACCTAAATTTTATTGCCTCAGAGTGAGCATGCATTTATAGACAAATATATTAGATCCGATCCACATCACGTTGGACAAATGGTTGAGGCTTGATCCCCATCTTTTTAATTTTTCTTGTATTTTTTTTCTTTCTTTTAGTTATTGACATTGCATGATTGGGTATCTTGATGCTACATATCATACACCTTGTGTGTGTCCCTTTGTACTTATGGTTTGGAATAAGATCTTGGATCCTAGGGGCATAGCCACCACCTTTAATCCTTTTCATCCTTTTTCATTTTAATTGGTAGGCTCAGACCCCTTTTGAATTTCTACTATAGTGTGAGTTTGAAGCAAGTTCCTCCACTCACTAATGTGGGGGCTAAATGTAGTGTAGAAAAATGTCGTTGTTTACATTTTCACACCTAATTTGGGAATAATTAATGTTAAAATGAACCTAACATCACCTTGATCTAGTGTTGTAATATGTTTAATGCATTCACATAGAGTTCAGGGTCCTTTTAAGCTAAATAAAACTAACTTTCCCTTAATTTAGTGTCATAAAGTGTATTCATTTACACCTTCACATTAATTTTAGGGCCCTTTTTAAACTAAATGGAATTAATGGTGCCTTATTTAGTGTGTTTTAAAGTGTATCCTAATACTTTCACACTAATATAGTGTTTCATTAATTAATTGGGCTTCTTCATGCCTTAATTGGCCCTATTTTGCATCCACAAACCTTAACTAATGCATCTTTCAGAGGATAAACCCGACATCTATCAATATTCAATCATAATTCATGTTTTTTTAGATTGTATGACGTATATTTAGTGATTTGGGACTCATATGCCACCTTGAGTGTATGACTCCCACCTAGTTCTTGGGGCCCTGATCTAGAAATCACATCAATCTAAGCATTTCTTGAAAAATGTGTACCAAAGCTTAGCCTAATGGGACTCATGCCACAACTGGTGTATAGGTTCCATTTGGGTTAAACCTAAATTAAATTTAAATTATTAGTGATATTTTATCCTCCTAGATCTGATGTTGGCTTGTAGTGTTGTAGTTTCAATAAATTTGACATAAAAAAGTATAAATACAAAGTTATTTCACTCATTTTTACCTAAGACATTCAAAAGGGAATTACTAATAGCAATTTTATGATTGCAATAGTTTAAAAGACTTCATAATAGTATTCAAGAGCATTTATAAGGTATTCAAGGGAAGATTTCTTTATCATTTGTTAAACAATTCAAGATCCATCATCATGTCCAAGTCATTAGGCATCAAGCATTTTGTTGAGCTAGTGTTGTGATGTAGTATTCAGGATCCATTTGTAAGCATTGTTTGACATCCAATTTGAGATCAAGATTTACATCCTTCATGGCCACTCCATGATGTATTGTAGATTTACATTTCAAGAAATCATTCAAGGTATCATCATTTCATGTTTCATGTTTCATGTCCGTATTTCATTGTTTCATCATTTGGTTTAAGTACCTAAACAAGGTTTGACCAAGGAAAATCCCTATTCCCTAACAAAGCAATACCTTTTCTCTCTCTTTGTGTGATTGTAGATTTATAGGTTGAAGAAATTTTTTATTTGAAGCGTTTAAAAGTATCAAGATTGCAAAGTTGTAAAAGTTGCAAAAGTTGTCATGAAAGTCGTCAAGGCTCACAAAAACTTAGATCTAGAGAAAGATATCCAGCCTATCTACTTGAAACTAGTGGGAAAATACCTATTTGATCCACCTCCAGTGGCTCACAAATTTTAGCTTTAGAACTCTAATCTTGGGACACCTCATGACAAAAGGGGAATAATATGCCACTTGTGGCATATGAGTCCCAATATACATATTTTTGGTTAATTTTTGTAGATGGGTATGTGCTGGATCATGATAGGCCAGAAAGTGGCAATATCTAAGTGATATGATGGCCCATGTGGCTAACGGCATTTTTTCACCCAAAATTGATGAAATGAAAAGGGTTTTTAAAGGATATTCTCAGCTTTCCACCAATATATATTATTCTTTACTTTGAATTTAATAAATAATTATTCTTCATTTTCTATTTGAATTACGACTAAAGTCCTAATTGATAGGCTGATTGAAAAACATCTATAACTTTCAAATGGTATCACATTTTTTGAATTTGAAACACACATCACATTCTAGGCATTGCATACTATAGGATTTTAAAAAATAAAAAAAATATTTTCATGAATTTTTGACCAAGTTAAGGTGGTTAGACTTACAATTTTTTATATTTTTCAAAATTTGTAATAAAAAAATCATAATTAATTATTTACTTGGGAAAAAATTACAAAAAAATATGCATCACATTGTGCAATGAGTCCCCTCCTTATATCTAAAATCTTATAAAAAAATATTATCATTTTATTGTGGTTAGGGTGGTCAGACACACACCTACTTCTTATTTTTCCCTGAAATTTAAGTACTACTACATTGAAATTTAAAATTTTCACCAAATAGATTTAAAAAAAATAAAAATAAACCTAGTAGTTTAGAAACTACATTGAATTTTCTACAAATTTTATTTTTACATATTTTTGAAATAATATACATAACTTATTCAAATATTTACGTCAAGTTGCCTAACTCTGATTTTTTGAATTTTATTGCCACTTAAGGGCTTGTTTTTCCATGATGATCTTGCACATATCTAGATTAGGACTCATTAGTTCTAGATTCCCATTTCCACCCAAAAAACCTAGTTAGGGACTAATACGCCTAGACTGGTGTATAAGTCCTAGTAGGCTTCAAATAGCAAGATCTGAAGGTTTGAGAACTTTTTTTGACCACATCTTTCTTCCAAGTGCATCTTTGTTCATTCTCAGTTTGTTGTTTTGCATTTCAGTTTCATTTTCTAGGTCATATCACTAGGTTTTGCATAGAGTTCACATTTCTTGTCTTTCCAAGACCTAGCTTGGTGGTGAACCCCTTTTTAGTCTTTTATCACACCCTAGGACTTCCCTATTATAGATCTCTTTCCCTCATTCCATCCTTGGATTGATATGTCTAGGGTTTCCTTAAATGAAAAGGGAAGAAAACTTGTTGTTCTATTTCCTAAACTATTGAGTGACAAATTTTCTGCCTTTCATAATCTTCTACCTAGGTTTCACTTAAGGGGGGTGTTGGTGTGAATATATGGCTTGTACCTAGTAATTTATCTTACTAGGGATGTAGGGGACTTATTCACATGATTAAGTTTACTTAGGATATATAAGATTCCTTCTACAAGTCTTAGTTGGATTTTATAGAACTTACCTTATCTAGCTTGAAATGCTTTATTCCTAGGTTGTTAGATTGTTAGTTGTCACATGCCATAGGATTAAGACACATGTCACATTCATGTTCACTCATATTCCCCACCTTTCTTATATACACAAGGTCATTATACTCATATGCAATATACTTAATACCTCATCATCATTTTGATAGGTCTTAATATCAAGCAAGCTCATATTCTTGCATACCCTCTTGTTGAAGGTTTTCATTATTTTTACAAGTGGTCTTGGGTACAAAGAAAATATTTAGCTCTTACATGGTATCAAATCTAAGCCTTGAAAACACCTTCTCATATTTGAGGGTTGATCTATTGCTAGTGAGAGATCTAGATTATTTTTAGTAAGGTGGTGTATGCTCTTCCCATGCACCATATGTTGAACCTGGGAATAAGAAAAACATGAAAAAATACCAATTGAGAGGGTTTCTTATGGTAGTTCACTTTTGGCTCGCTTTTGAAGGAAATAAAAGGTTAGATTTGAGTTTAGGGCTGCTAAGAAAGTCAAGTTTAACTTTCATTTCATCTAAATCTGACATTTTTTGCAAGTTATAAGGGTTTAAATAAATTAAAGATTTAGAGGTAGTGAAGCTTCTGGTGTATTTTGAGCCCAAAGTGACATTGTCATCTTATTTAGAAGGCTCGAGAGACAAAGTTTGATATAAAATATGCCTATATTTTGAGACATCTATTTGTGATGATCTTTTTTTTACCCAAGCAGGCCATATACGACCCCTAGGTATGGTAAAACTTTATTATTTGCATAAAAATAAAATATTTAAGAAATATTTTCTACATTTTATATTGTTGTTGGCTAGAAATTTAATTGTAGGAAAAAATATTTTCATTTAGGCATATATTATTGTTTGGAGGTTTTGAATTAGATTTTGCAGATTTTTTATTTTCCAACCCACAACTTTATTGTGCAACTTGAAGGATTTGTTACCAGTTTTAGCTAACCTACCAATTTTGCTAGTGGTTGACTATTCTAGTGACCACTGGTTACAACATGTGGTTTTATCGCCTAGCACCTATCGCTTAGCCATTTGTGATAGTGTGGGAATCTCGTTACCCAACCACCACTTAGAGTGCTACCTCATAGCTATCGATTTTGCAAATTCTAAAGTGGCATTTATATTAAAAACCATCTATTGGCCCTAGGGTCTAAAAATTTGTACCTAGTTGGCCTGCCTAGGCTCCAAAAATCGGCCTTTCTTTCCTTTTTCTGCAACATTCCACAAATGTATCAAAATTTTACAAACAAGATATCAACAAAAAGATGGTTCTATGTACTTCATAGTGGTGTAAACCATTTTTAAATATATTTTTGTTGAATAATTTTGTTGGCAGATGAAGGATGACCTCCCCTTTGGACTCCAACCTCACAAGTTTCTATGAATTCCTCCAAGTTTGGTGATTCAAGTTGCATTTGTTTTAGTTAGTGAGGTATGTTCCATGCAAATAGAGGCTAAATTGGAATCACTTTCCATAGATTCTTTTCCTACCATCGAAGATTACTTGTTAAAATTCAAATCATGTAGATCTCAATTAGAAGGATATGTCAATGATAAAACTGATAAAGAGTACATAATTTTTATTCTATCTATGTTAAAAGGTTCATTTGCATACTTCTATACTTTCTTTTATGCTACAATGGATGGTTTTGGTGATTATTTTGTTATATGCCCTCTTTTGAGACATTTTATAATAGGTTGACTAGGGAAAAAATTAAACTTAGTCAACAAATGATACACATGCTAAGAATCATGCATTTATTGCATCATCATCTAAGGATAAAGGAAATAATAAGTTTAAACCTAAGGAAGAATGTAGAGAACCTCTGACCTCTCCTAGAGAGGATAAACCTAAAAAGGACAAGGCTAAACGTGGTTATTATAAAAGCGAAGACATGGTGAAAAAACTTGTTATAAGAAAGAGTTAGATGAAATAAGGAAAATTTTAAAGGAACATAACATTTCTTTTCCTTCTAAATCTAAAAGTTCATCATCTTCTTCTTCTCAATCAACATTTTATAGACACATTTATTGTAAGAATTTCTAATGGGAGTGATATGATCAATGATTCTAAAATTAAAAGACATGCTCTTGTTCTAACACATGCTCAAAGGTCTCAAAATTTGATTGTTGACTTTGTATCCTCATATCATATATCGGGACAACCTAATAGTTTTTCATCCTTGAAAATTACTTCACACATGAGGATCTTGATGGATAATGATGTTTATCTTGATTTATTTGGTAAAGGGGTTATTGATGAGCCAAATGATAGTTTTAATATTGTGCATTGTATTCTTTATATCAAGCATAAACTTATTTGAGTATATCAAATAGCACAAATTGGTAAATTCATTGAGTTAATTGTAGATTTAATCTTCATTCATGAATTTCATAATAAACAACTTGTTGCAGTGGGTACCTAGCTAATTGTGAGGAAAAGATAAATATTTTTTCTCATTTTTTTCTTGATGGTGAATGTTCTACAGACCAGTCTCCTAGATCAAGTGTGGGTAGTTCTTCACTTGATTGGTAGTTGAGATTTTCAAGCATGGCCTTTTTACGGAGAGAAGGGAGAAATATGTGAACTTACATTGTATTCAATAAATGAGGAGATGTTTGGGATCCATGTGTTATTTCTATTCTCTTTTGATTTGTAGGTATTTTTTTCTAATTTAAAATTAATTTTCTATCTTTCTTTAGCATATTTGGGTGCACATGTATTTGAAAATGAATCTATGTGTTTCAAAAGGTTGTATGTTATTCATAGGCCTAATATACAATCACGTTTATATTTTTTCACATACATGGACATAGCTATTTATCATATATTGAGAAATCATTTGTGGGTAAAGAACTTGTGATTTTTGTGCCATATGTGTTTATTACCTTTCATTCCTAGTTGCCTTTGAGGAATCTGGGTGGTCTTTGAGTGTATTCCATTAGTTTTTTCTCTTTTTCTTTCTAGCTAAAAGCATACCCCACACTGTAAAGGGTTTTATAGCAGTGTATGGGTTGCATGTTTCACAAAATCATATTACTCACAAGACACTATGTTTTTGCAACCTACGATTATTTTTGTGCATTTATTTTTCGATCATATGATGAAATTGAAACATAATTTTTATTCTAAGCAATAATTGTGCTGAATTTTGAAGGTTCCTTTCATTACGTTTCTACTCTCTAAATAAAAAAAGGTTTTTATTAGACAAATTGAGAGTTGGAAAACACAAGGTGTTATGAAACATGCAAGTCACATAGTGTTGTAAAACCCTCTAGACATAACACCCCAATTGGTTAGTCACCCCTGAGGTCAATTTGAATTTTTATTTATTCCCCACCTACAACTCCACCCTCAACTCCATCCTTAATTTTAGATCAAACACAGTCATATCACTCACAACCCACTACATTTTTCCAACTTTCAATTATTTTTTGCAAATATTTTCCCATCATATGAGAAAACTGAAACACAATTTTTACTTAAAGTAACATTTATGGTAAATTTTGAAGGTTCCTTTCATTACGTTCATACTGTCTAAATAATAAAAGGTTTTCATTATAATAATTAGAGGTTGGAAAATAGTGTGTACATTATGAAATCTATAACCCACATAGTGTTGTACAACCATCTACACATAAAAAAACATTTGGTTAGTCACCCCTCAAGTCAATTTGATTAGCTTTATGTATCCCACACCTGTGATTCCTCCTTGTGCTCTCCACCCTTTAGCTTATAACAAGCACAATCATATCACTCACAACCCACTATGTTTTTCCAACCTATGATTATTTTGTCTCTTTACTTTCCCATCATATGAGTAAATTGAAACATAATTTTTACTCTAACTAAAAGTTGTGGTAAAATTTGAAGCTTCCCTTAATTACATTCACTCTCCAATTTTTTTTTTATTACAATCATACTATCTATGTATAATTGGAGGTTGGAAAACACTAGTAGTTATGAAACCTCTAACCCACATACTATTGTAAAACACTCTATAGGAAACAACTCAATTGGTTAGTAACCACTCAACTCAATTGGGTTACTTTTATGTAATCCACACTTGTAACTCCTCCCTGTGGTCTCCAACCTCTAAATTTCACCATGTAGAATGAAATAACTGACAAGAGACATTGTTTTTTCAAACCTACAATTATTCTATGCATTTATTTATCATCATATGAGGAAATTGAAACACAATTTTTAGTCTACCTAATACTTGTTATAAATTTTAAAGGTGCCTTTCATTACATTCATACTTTCTAAATAAGAAAAGGTTTTTGAGAAATTTAACCTATTTTGTAAAATTTCAAGTTGCAAAACTTTGGTTGTTATGAAACTGACAATGCACAAACTATTGTAAAACCCTCTACACAAAAAAATCAAATTGGTTAGTCACCCCTCAACTCAATTTGGTTAGTTTCTCCCGAAAGTCCACTCTTTAAATTTCAACGTGCAGATTGAAATAATTGAAAACACACATTGTATTTTCCAACTTGCAATTATTCTATGTATTTATTTTACCATCATATGAGGAAATTGAAAAATGGTTATTAGTCTACCTAAGACTTGCTATAAATTTGAAGGTGTCTTTCATTACATTCGTATTGTCTAAATAAGAAAAAAATTTCAAGACATTCATACTGTTTTGTAAATTTCTAGGTTGCAAAACACTAGGTGTTATGAAACCTACAACCACCATTATGTTTTAAAACCCTTTACAAGTAATAACTCAGGTGCTTAGTGACCTCTCACCTCAATTTGATCTATTTAATCCTGCAACTACAACTTGTGCACTCTAACCCTTAGCTTTCAACATCCAAAATGACAAAACTCCCAACACAAAGTCTTTTCCAACCTACAAATTTATTCTATTCATTATCATATTTAAACTAATCTTCTTGTGAAATATTACTTATTACAATTTAGAAAACTTGGGTCTTATTCATGTTAGCCTCCAATGCCCATGGGTGTACAAAATTCGGTGAAAATGATAGCTTCTCGCAAAAGCCACCATGTCGGCGACTTTTATGGGAAATTACCACCACAACGCGGGAAACACTAACAAATGACATCATTATCTCATCATTTCTGTCGCCATAAGGTTTCCTCCAAGCTACCAAATTCATCACTTTTATCCAACGTCTTAATGGGCCTGCACTGAGCTCTCACATCATATTATGTATGTTTCTATGTATTTTTTTTATGAGTTTTTATATATTATCATGTCTAAAACATGCCGTTTTATAAGAAGATTAGCATGTCCATATAATAATGTGTCAAACTATTTTACTTTTTTTAGACTGTAATCTATCATACGATAAACTTTTTTTATCTGATCAATAACACATTCTAATCCGTGTGTGGGGACGAGAGAGTGGACCTCGTGACCTTGCCTACAATAGAATACTCTAATCAATGGAACCATATTCGTATTTATCATCCATTCTTTATAATATTTCAGTGTTTGCAGTTCGTTCTGTTTATAGTCAACTTCATAGTAAACATCTGCCGCAATTCCAATGCTTTGCTCTTCGCCCGCCGAGGAAAAGAATTCCAAATGGGCACCGTTTTGAGGAAAGAAGCCACCGGTATAACGACAAGGAATGGCCAAAATGCAGCTTATTTAAGCCAGGCTTTGCATTCAAACTACTCAGCAAACAAAATGGGAAAGAAATATTATTTGGTATCAGTAATGGTAATCATGATGGTAATATTAATATTTGGAGTGTCGATGGTGGTTTCATATGATTGGTGCCAGAACACCTCATGGTGGTGCCAGAGCGATGCAGATTGTGGTGAATATCCGTTTCCCAGCCTGTGCTGCAACATTGGATCTTGTGCGGATGGTTATGGCTATTGCTGGGTTAATGGAATATGTTAGATCTTTCGTCTTTTTAGTCTCACAATCTAGCTTCTGTATGCATCTCACATGTTAAAATTTATTGAGAAGATTCTACTTTGATATGAGTACAATGGAAATTTATATGCATGTTATATATTTCTCATTTCGCTGAGTTTATTATAGTTATGGTGAGATGTTTGGATCAATGACAGTTTTATCAGTAGTTGTGATGTTTGGATCAATGGAATTTTAAGATATAATTTAGCTGTTTTATATTTTGATAGAATATATTTTATTTCTATTTTTTAATTATAATTTCACCGTATTGATTTAGAATTAAGATATGAGAAACAGGTATTTATTATCTTAAATTGGTTTAAGAACACAATTTTTATTTTATTTTTTTATATTACAGAGGTTTTTGTATATTCAGCAATTATTATTTTTTTGGATTATTCAATCTCATTCATAAATTGAAAAATGTTTCACTGTTTGTTATATATTAATGTTTGTTTATCTTATTTATATCATATATTTGTTCTTAACTTCATTTTTTATAACTTAGTTAATCAAATTTTTTATAATTAGTGACAAATGTTAGATTGAATTTTTTTATATGAGTTTATTTTCTAAAATATTTGATGAGCTTGAAAAAGACAAGAGTTCATAATTTATTTCTAAACAAATTTAATAATAAATTTAAATTGCTAACTTTAATGTTATAATAATTCTTAATCTATGTTTTATATATTCGTGTAAAAACTAATTTATAATGTGTTAAAAATAATTTTGATTATATGTCAAATAATACACAAAAAATAAAATTATTAATACAATTTGAGCAATTAAAATATTAATATTTTTATTTCTTCTAAAAATATTTATAAAATAAATCAGTATTCACTATTTAATGCAAAATATTATTTTAATTAACTTTATTTTATATAAAAACAATTATTGTTACTCTAATGAAATACTAATAATTGGATGAATAAATAATTAATAGTAATTTTATTTTCCATATATATATATTACTAAACATCACTTACATATGACATTATGATTTTTTTATTTGTTATTTTTATTTACCTAAGAAATTAATTTAGAATCTCAAAAAATAGTTTTTTTTTTTTTATGTATAATAATGGATATTAAAAATAAACTAATACTCATCATTTAAATAAAAAGATAATATTTTAATTAACTCTAATTTATATAGAAAAGCTTCATGTTTCTTTAATGAAATATTAAATAGTTTGACAATTAAATAATTTATAATATTTATTTTATTCATTTTAAAATGGTTAAGCCAATGAAATTTTATTAATAAAAGCAGTTTACATTGTATCATATAAAATTCAATCTTGACTAAGAGAGCCAGTTGTAGATCAAACAAATATATATTGCATACTATAAATCCCAACTAGATATAAAAATCCAATGAAGATAGTGTGAAACCATCTACCGACCCCAGTCTAGCACAAGCTTCCACCATGGAAGAAGAACTAGCCTCATAATGGGATGGAGGCAAAGGATTATACACATTGAAAACTTCTACATTTTTTTTTATG
This sequence comes from Sequoiadendron giganteum, assembly GCA_007115665.2. Classification (NCBI taxonomy): domain Eukaryota; kingdom Viridiplantae; phylum Streptophyta; class Pinopsida; order Cupressales; family Cupressaceae; genus Sequoiadendron; species Sequoiadendron giganteum. The sequence continues at coordinate 494,648,642 of CM021107.1, forward strand.
AAGGCAAAAGCTTGCTTAGATGACTTTGACCTTGTTGCAGTGTCAAACAAGAAGTGGGAAGCAAGGAAAATATCAACTGCAACTGCTATAATTTTTGGGGAAACCTTCTCATGCAATTCATCACAATCAAGAATAGTCCTTTCAAAATCATCACAAGTGATGTCAGACCTAAGAATAAACAAAATAATTCCACAAGAACCATTAGAAATCAAATAATTATGATAAATAAAGCCACCAATGGGAAAAAGATCTGAATCAAAATGATAATTATCCAAAGCTTGATTAAGTTCCAAGTTAGAAAGAAAACTTGGTTGAGAAAATTTTGAAGCAAGAACCATTGTAACACCCCGTCGTGTGAACCCCAAAGGGCAACAAATACCACACATTTTTTTTTTTAAAGAGAAATATTCATAAAATGAATATGTATATACATTACATGAAAAACCATTATGCATTTACATAATCATATACATCCTCTCGGGTGCACGTGGTGGCATTACTAAATGAAAAATCCATACCAACCACATCGTTAAAGATAATGCCAAGAAGATAACAACATATACACATAATCACAAGATAAAAAAATGGTACATATAGCCAACCATGAACAATAGGAAGTAAAGTATACATAATTTTATTACAATTCAATTCATAGTTTAATATTACAATAGTAGAGCATATTTCCACAAATTCAACATATCATGGATTCAACTGTACATTACATGATGCTTCCCTTATATCAACGAGAAGAGTAAATGGAGTACAAGAATGATACATAATGGAGAATAAGGTATAAAATGTGGGATAGTCTTCAACCAAGTGAAGCTTTGTAGACTGCATTCGCTTCTACATCACAAACACACTTGGGAACCCAATGGGGTGCATACCACGTTCCACCTGACCGCATGTACTCGAAGGTCCACCCCCCGTGCTAGGAGATGACAAAAAAGGACCCAAAAACAAGACAAACAAGTAGAATGATCATAAGACCAAATCACAAGGTCAACCAAAACATGACATACAACAATCTCAATGACCACTTACAAGGTGATTGCTTCCAAAGTCATACGAAGGAAAATAAAGAATATTATGGGAGAGTCTCAGCACACGGTCATATTATGGGTTATCCTGACTACCTCACAACAGGCGTCAAACCCCATCTATGGGTATGCGCAAGATCATGATGGGCCAAAAAGTGGCGTTATGTAAGCAATGTGATGACCCATGTGGCTGACGACTTTTTTTTTACCCAAAATTGATGAAATGAAAAAGGTTTTTAGAGGAGATTCTTAGCTTTCCACCAATATAAATTATTCTTTACTTTGAATTTAATCAATAATTATTATTCATTTTCTATTAGAATTACGAATAAAGTCCTCATTGATAGGTTGATTGAAAAACATCTATAACTTTCAAACAATATCACATTTTTTGAATCTATAAAACATGCGTCACATTCTATGCTTCACATATTATAGGATTAAAATATATATATATATATATATTAATTTCATGAATTTTTGACCAAGTTAAGGCAGTTAGACAAACGAGATTTTATATTTTTTAAAATTTGTAATAAAAAAATCATTATTAATTATTTACTTGGAAACAAATTATAAAAAAATATGCATCACATCGAGACATGAGTCCTCTACTTATATCTAAAATATTATAAAAAAATATTACCATTTTATTGTGGTTAGGGTGGTCAGACAAACACCTACTTCTTATTTTTATCCTGAAATTTTAATACGGTTTTTAAAAAAAATAAAGGTCTAGTAGTTTAGAAAATACATTCAATTTTCTAGAGATTCTCTTTTTACATTTTTTTGAAATAATATAGATAACTTATTCAAATTTTTATGTCAAGTTGTCTAACTCTAATTTTTTGTCTTTTTATTGCCACTTAAGGGCTTTTTTTTTCCATGATGATCGTGCACATACCCCTATGGTTATCCTAACTGCCTCTCATTAGGTGTCGGCCCCATTGGGTGACACGTTCAAAACCACTAGCCTCTCATGAGGATGAGGTAGTGACCTTGCCAACCACAGATTTCTCAGCTCACCCTTAGTCTATGAAAGCACTAATGGAATGGACGTTGTATCTTACTATTTAATTAATCTGTTACTACCCAAACCCACTAGTTTATTTTATTTGGTTTTCACTTGTTTAACCAACTCTTTCATGGGTTATCATGACTGCCCCTTTGTGCGTCGATCCCCATGAAGAGCCATCCTTACCAATAGTTCAAAAACAAAACTCACAATAACAAGGGGTGTACCAAACATAGAACTCACAACATAAGCATGTGTGTGAGGCATAAACCATCTCACTCATAGTCAAACTAAGGCAAAAAAAATCATAAAACAAAGTACACCCAAGAGAACTTAAAGTTGAAATACGATCAATGGAATACAATGGTTTAATCATGGGAAAAATTCAACACAGTCGGGTTTCCCATCGCCTCTTGAAGCCTAACAACTTACCACCCATGACTATCAAAAAGAAAGTGACTTAACATTTATGGGTTCCCAACATATTTAGAACATGCATTTTCATAAAGATTAAATCAAAGCGAAATAAATCAAGTGGAAAATATGGACAACATGGAATCCACTAATTTACATAAGAAATTAGTTCTAACAAGCACTCATAAAATAAACAAAATAATTATCTAAACAGGTTTGAAGATGACTATAAATACTCATTCATTTAAACGTGACCATAATCCAATCTTATTAAAGATAATGTAATAAATAATTAAATAATCCACTATAATTAAACGCCTTCCCATCATAATCTCTTTTAAATAAATAAGCACTCTGAGAAAAACCTATAGTATGTATACATTAGATTTCTCTTGATTTTAAATTCCTAACCTATACATTTGTTTACTTCAAAATAATTTAAATTTTAAAAAATATAACCTATATATATTTGTTACTTTAAAATAATAAATTAAATTTGAATGTAACATGTTTATTTAGTGTAAATAAATTTAATCAAAATATAACCTTTACACTAATCACAAATCTAGTAGTAAAGGAATTTAACTTTAACTAACTTTTAATGATCTTATAAAACAAAACAAAAAAGAATAACATTCCTTAATACAAACAAGGAAATTTAATCTCAAAATACTTAATCAAATCGCTTTTAAATGTTTGATTATAGCTAAATCAATATTTCTTTTGTTCAACTTCCAATTTATATTAATAACAAGATAATCAAAAAAAGGTAAACTAATTTACTTCCATCACTTTAACACAACACATGTAAACTTATATTTATAAATAAACATTTAATAAATCTTCATTAGCACTTTAACTCTATGCTCATTATGATATTATGTAAAATGATTTAAAGAAGACATATTCTTCCCTATCTAATAATTTCCAAATTGGCTTACTATATTGTTACTTTTGTTATCTAAATCAATAGCCTCTATTTTCTAATTCAGTTACTCTTTTATCTACTAAGGCCACTTAATTTATAGGACTATAACAAAGCACTTACTTTGAGATTAGCACTTACTTCTACATTCTTAATCAATTACTCGTCTAACTTAATTTATTTAATCAAACTCCCCCAATTATTGAATACAAATAATCCTATGCTTTTCCCTATTTACTGATTTAATTTGAGTATACTAATTTTAAAATAAAAAGGTTAATTACCTATTGTCAACTTAATGGTCCCAAATAAATTGACAAACTCACAACTGATTTATTCATATATATAAATCTGTATATTATATATATATATTATATTTATCCTTCTACTTATATAACTTCTATATACATATATATATATATATATATATATATATATATATATATATATATATATATATATATATATATATATATTATTTACTTTAAAAAATAAATCAAATCCATAATAATGATGCTTATCCTACAAATATTATTTCCTTTACATATTTTCATACGTATTACTGTACTCTACTAAAACCTAAAATAAACAAAAGGAAAATTATTTATTTCTTTATTACCTAAGCTTAACCTTTAAGCGTACCCTTATTTTAAATTAATATATTCGTATGATCATAAATATGGGTAAATAAAACCGCAGAAAATGAAGTCTTATGAGTAGAAAATCACAATGAAAGGTGCAGCAATATGAGTTCATATAGAGAAGCATAATGACTTCAAAAATGAGCAACAATATCAACTTAATGAGCAATAATATCAGCTTTTTATGTGCAGTAAACTAATGTCTAAAAAGAGCAGTAATAGATGACAAAAAAGTGCAACAAATTCACCATAAAAGTGCAGAAAATATTGACTATAAGTGAAGAAACTCATGGCTAAAAGTGCAGCAAGCCACACCATGAATGAGCAGCAAACACATAAGTTAAAGGGAAGCAGTCCTATCATAGGCATGGCAGATGAAATCAAAGCTGTGTGAATGTTGACAGTGGTTATGATTGAGAATGGAACCTTGCATACAATCATGTATTAGCCTTGACTGCAATTAATACTTGGATTGTGACCTTATTGTAGTCAATAACAGGAGGACAACAAAATCAAAATGCATTAAGTCAGGAGTACAGGACAATTCAACAAGAAGCCATGAGAATAGTTAAATTCCCCAAGCATATGAAGGTTGCAAATGGTATCAGGAACATTATTTAAACTTATACACCCTCCAAAGTATAAATACTGCAGCAGCGATAGATTACCCATGGTTAGCTACATAGAAATATCTACTTTTAAATGATAACTGAAACTGTACTCATCTTCCTTGATGGAGGCAATATCTACTTTATTGACCTTAGCGCTATATCTTATCCCTAAAGAGTTAACTTTGACATCCAAATTACCATCCATCAAAGACTGATTCAAATGTTCAAGGTAGCAACTCAAGACTAATAAATGTTCATAAATCAGTGGTGGAGGTTTAAGTAAATTCTTTATGCAATCTGAATGTCATTCCTGTTGCTTTTGGGGGATAAACTGGGTAAACCTAGTATTAGGGTTGCACAGTATAACCCAATGCCACAGGTGAAAGCAATAAAAGAGTTGGCAGCCATTGAAAAATAATGAAAGGAATTAATTTAAAACGAAGCATAAAAAGAATAGAAATTACCTTCACCTGGTGTTTTTTTTCCACTCCCCCGTTACTCCAGATAACCTCCTCTTTTCTAGTACCAGCTTTTCTCTTCTTCCCCCCTCTTTTCTTTTTTACCCTAGTCTCTTTTAACCAGAGTGTGTTTTTCTTTTATTGTGTTCACCCTTCCTTGCAATTGTCAGCTGTAAGGAAATAAAAGCTTTTGCAAAATTTTAAGCATATGCAAATGACAGGTGTAAAGTAAAATTTTCAGCTTCTTCTACGTTAATATTTCATGCAAGATGTGAGAGAATTAAATGGCACATGAGGAATCAATATTTGATTATCATCATTAAGAAGAACGAAAATTTAAATTCGAGTTTAATTAAAGATTAAATAATAATTTTATTTTAGAGTCATCAACTAGAATGAAGCCACCCTAAATCTAGTATAAATCTTGTATTTTAGATAAAAATAGTAATATTGTCAATGGGCCCTTGGTCTACTGGTGAAGTGGAAAGGTTCTCAATGAGCCCACCAAGGATCAAGTCTTGCTGAGTGCAAAGGCTCCAACATCGAAATAAGGGATGAGGCCGGGATTGTGCCCCGAGCGAATTTGTCAGTCCTTGGCTTTTACCCGAAGAGGTTCAGCAAAAAAGAATTTGTGTAAGACCTCCATCAAAAAAAAAAAAAATAGTAGTATTAATAATATTACACTTTTTACCTCTGACTTATCTTTTAATTTATTTACTCTATGTTTAATTTCATGATTTGATTTAGAATAAATTGATTTTATTTTTTATTTTTTGATATATATTAATATATTTTTTATCTTATTTATATCATATATTTGTTCTTATTTTCATTCTTTATAACTTAGTTAATCTAATTTTATATAATTAGTGGCAAATGTTAGATTTAATCTTTTTTATATGAATTTATTTTATTAAATATTTGATGAACTTGAAAAAGACAATAGTTTAGAATTTTATTTGTAAACAAAGTTAGTAATAACTTTCTATTAAACTAACTTTAAAATTATAATAACTTTTTTGTGAGCGTGTTAACAAAAACAACTCCAAACATATTAAAAATATTAAATACCACATGTATATGAAAATATGAAACAACAAATAGCAGAAAAATATAAATTAAATAAAAATGAATCGGTGCCACCCAAAAGTATTTATAAAAAAAAAGGAATTCACGAAGGCCAATTAATAAATTTTACGAATTGTGAGAAGGTGTAGTAATTATTTTAGAAAAACATTTTATGAATTGTGAGAAGGTGCATAATTATTTTCGAAAAATATTTTATGAATTGTGAAGGTGTAATAATTATTTGAGAAAAATATTTTGAAGGTGCAGCTATTATTTTAGGAAAACCAATTTAATAATTTTAGGAATTACAAGTAATATTTCTCACATCCATAAATATATATTTTACTTTCTATCATTTTTTGATCTATGATTTGTAAAAAAGTAAATTCTAATTTGTAAGTTATAAATAAAATTTTACTTATATTTTATTATCAAAAATTACTATTTGTTACAATAGAGTTTGCATATATTTTATTTTTCAATTGGTTTTTTCAATTGTTTTTTAAAGACATATTTTTTTATTAAGAAAATTAAATTATTGATTATTAATTATAAATAAATAAGATTTATCAATATATATTTTTTTAATGAAATTAATGTATAGTAAAAAATTTCATATTTATAATTTTGTTTTACTTTTATATTGTATTTTTAAATAATTGTTTAGGATACCTCGCCCAAGATTAAATTTTGAAAATCAGGAACAACAAAGAGAACATCGAAGAGAATATGCTCGAAACTACATGAGACAATGACGTGAACAAATGAATAATGTACAAAGAGAAGAAGCAAGAAATCATCGAAACCAAAATGATAGAGAAAGATGTGTTAAACGTAGGGCAGATATGACAGTTGAAAAGATTGAAGCAGAAATGAGACAACATGCAGATGAGATGAGAATACATCATGTACCAACATCTGAAAAGGAGCAGTATATATTAAGAAGAAGATTATGAACAAATGAGCATTTAGACCAATTTAATGACATGGAAAGACAATAAATACAAGTAAATTATTGTGAATTACTTAAAAGGAATTATGAATCTCATGAGAATACAGAGGGTAAATTTGAAGGAATGAATTCAATTACAATAGATCGTGTGTTACAAACACCAGATAATATAGTTCAAAATTTAATAAATGTTGAAAGTGAAAATCATGAAGAACATAATAGTTCACAACAGGAGTTAACCTCTCAATTGAGAAGATGAAGATGACTGCTAAGAAGACAAAATGAAAGAGATCTAGGTACATGCCATAATAATAGAAATGTGAAAATTGATTTGAAAGATTTACAAATTATATTTCGACACGGTTTGGATAAACTTGCAGCACCAAGTATGTGTTACATTTTTCAAGAAAGTTACCTTGCAGTGAAGGTTGTACGAGTTCCTAAAGGCCCAATTTTCTATAGATGTCGACAAGAGAAACATGAACATCAATTTTTGATATTAAATAATATGAATCCTGGTCCACAACCAGTAGAACTTGCAAAATTAACACAAATTGAGGAAATGTTGATAACACGTGTAAATCCGATACTTCAAGTCACATATGCAACTGGAGGTCCGTAAAAATATAAAGGACATACCATAAGTTTCCCATAAAAATAAGAGAAATAGCTAATATTAGAGATGAGACTGAAAATTATAATGATTCTGAAGATGAGGATGCTAGACCTAATGATTATAATATAATTGAACATGAGTGGGAGATCATTGCAAGACTACACCATGGACAAATTATGGATGCATCAGAGGTAGATGTGTTGGGTAGAAGAGATGTTGATAGACAAACTCTATGGAGTACTGAATATCAAGGAGAAGATTATAGAAGGGAAGAAATAAGGTTTATAAACACCATGAAAGATAATGGATTATTGTTACCAGATGCTATGATGTCAAGTATTTCATATGGAAAGTTAGGTACTAAGCAAAAAAAAGCACTTGATATTATTATGTCACATTATTATCAAGCTGAAAATTTCATGCCACTATGCATGATAATCTAAGGAACAACCGGAATAGGTAAATCATATCTAATTCATGCAATTCATCAAGCTCTTCAAGATGCATCAACACCACAAATTTCTCCCCTATTATTACTAGCACCAACTAGAGTTGCAACTTTTAACATTGGTGCATCGACAATTCATTCAACACTAATAATTCCACTTAAATATTTTGTTGAATTAGAAGGAACAAGGCTCACAACTTTCCAAGAAGAACTACAACATATAAAATACATATTAATTGATGAAATAAGTTTTACTAGACAAAGATTGCTTACAAATATTGATTCAAGAGTACACCAAGCTTTTCCAGAAAAATCAAACATGAGTTTCGGAGGAAGATCAATCATTTTGGTAGGAGATTTGGGACAACTACCTCCTATTAGTGACAAACCTCCTTATGATAGTAATTTACATGCAAAAGTGCTATGAGAATAATTTAATATAGTTGTGACTCTGGATAAGGTATTCAGACAAGAAGGTGAAGGTGAGCCCCAGAAAAGGTTTCGAGAACTACTCACAAATATAAGGGATGCAAATCCAACAATCAATGACTAGAAATTATTGATGACAAGGATATATGTTTCATTACTTCAAACAATTTGGGAAGAGTTTGATAATAGTATGCATCTATTTTCAACAAATGATAATGTACATCACCATAATAGGAAAAAATTACATTCATTAAGAAGACCAGTAGCCCATAGCATTTCAACTAAAGAATGTGGTAATAATATAGGAGGTCAAAATGATGAATTGGATGTTCAATTATTAATTGTGAAGGATGAAAGATTCATGTTAACCTCTTATCTATGGATAGAAGCAAGCCTTGTAAATGGAGCCTTGGGATACATTCGAAATATCATATACAAAACTGGAAGTGCCCCACAAGATCCACCAACATATGTTATGGTTCAATTTGATAATTACTTGGGAATTCCATTTGAAGATGCATCTTCAAATATAGTTCCAATTGCACCAATAGAAAGGGGGCACACACGTCAATTTCCATTACGATTAGCTTGGGCACTAATAATCCATAAATCACAAGGATTGACTCTTTCAAAGGAAAAAATTGATATAGGATCAAGAGAAAGAATGGGATTAACATTAGTTACTATTTCACATGTTAAATCCTTGGAAGGACTCAGAATCTCACCAACATTTTCATACAATCGCTATGAAAAAATGAAAACAGGGAAGCAACTCACCAAAAGGAGAGCTGAGGAAGAAAGACTCAAATATTTGGAAACACAATAAGTTTATGTAATGCATAGATTATTGGATATAATTTTTTTAATTAAACTCTATTGATAGAGCATGATGCTTATTTTTTGATTTAAAGTGAAATATCTCATTCAATATTTGCAAAGAATAAAAATATTTTTTTCAAACACATGCTAAAGTAATATTTTACATATGACATTGTGGATGCTACTAGCTTATCTATCATAATATATTAATCTATATATTATACACCGAGAATATATAGATTAATATATTAAGATAGATAAGCTAGTTCTTAATCTATGTTTCTTATATTTGTGTAAAAACTAATTTAGAATGTGTTGAAAATAATTTTGGTTATATATGAAACATTATACATAAAATTAAAATTATTAATACAATCTAAACAACTAAAATGTTAATATTTTTTTCTTCTAAAAATATTTACAAAATAAATCATTATTCACTATTTAATGTAAAATATTGTTTTAATTAAGTTTATTTTATATAAAAAAATCTGATTGTTTTTTATAAAAGGGTAAAACGGGTTTTACAATAATTTACAATATAAATCATTATTCACTATTTAATGCAAAATATTGTTTTAATTAATTTTATGTTATATAAAAAAATCTGATTGTTTTTGATAATAGGGTAAAACAGGTTTTAAAATATTTACAAAATAAATCATTATTCACTATTTAATGCAAAATATTATTTTAATTAAGTTTATTTTATATAAAAAAAATTGATTGTTACTCTAATGAAATATCAATAGTTTGATTATTAAATAAATAATAGTAATTTTATTTTGTACATAAACAATAATTATCTTATTTAATTGTTATATATATATATATATATATATATGAGTGGTAAAAATTTAGTAAATATCACTTACATAGGACATTATCATTTTTCTATTTTTTATTTTTATTTATTTAAAAAAATATTTAGAATTTTTAAAAAAATAGTTTTAGTTTTGTATGTCTAATAATGAAAATTAAAAATAAACTAATACTCATAATTTAAATAAAAAATTAATATTTTAATTAAGTCTAATTTATATAGAAAATCTCCATGTTCTTTAATTAAATATTAAATAGTTTGACAATTAAATAACTTATAATAATTTTACATTTTTTTAAATAGTAAATAATTTTCTTATTTATTTATTTATACTAATATACACATCTATATATTCATGTGTATATGAACATACATAAATATATATACTAATTTGAGTTAAGAAAAGAATATTAAGTATGATTTTTTTTTACATATGGTACATTAGATCCTTCACTAAAGCCACTACTAGCCAAAAATAACTTTAATAACAATATCTAGGTTTGGAAGAACCATCTAGGGCTGGTACAAAAGAGACACATGGCTTTAAGAAGTCCCTAATAGCCTACCGAAACTCAAATATAACTAACAACATAATTTGACTCTTTCTCAAAATCAAAGGAGTCATGACTCTTATAATTACCCCACATCCTTTCAATAAACATTTCTACATCATGCATGTCTATGATTTATTTTACACTCATGTGTAGGTTTACTAGTCCATACACAACATGATGGAAGTGGTTCAATTAGTATTCATAAAACGATTCATTCTAGTAGTTCACCCCTAAAAACTCTTTAGCTTGTATAAAAGCTCTAGTCATATAGAGGGAAATGTTGCTTACTTGAGCACTTGTGTAACACCAAATGTATATTTTTCTATCCATCAAATAACTTGGATTGAGAAATAAGGAACTCATGGATTCTCTGACACATGGCATTCTATCTATATCCTTTGCCAAGCTCCAAATTTAAAACAGTTGGATGTGTAATTAAAGGTTAAATTTCCTTCATATATTTTGTAAAATTCACTACCACGTTACTAGTGTCCTCATTGATTTTATTTTCCACCCTACCTCATCTCTCGATATTTTCTCACCTCTCATATTCTCACTAGTCTTAATTTCCACCATTTTCAACTATGTTAGGTAGATGAGGATAACCTATTTTATAATGAATTGTTTTCATAATAAAATTATATTTCAATCAATTTAAATTGACCAACCTATCCCTTTTAGTTTTCTTCTATTATCTCACACATAGGACAATGATTACTCAATATTTATAGAGAAATTCTACACAAAAACTCATATATTGCATCCGCATAATAATCATCTAGTTCAATAAGTGTATTATTATAGGATAATTCAAGTCATTTTCTTAAAACAAATGTTAATTATTTTGATACTAATAACCATGTGTTAACCATTCCTTGGCACTAGAAAACTACTGATGTAGGAGCATCTAGGTTACTAGTAATTGGCATCAATCAAAAATAAATTATTTGGATTTTTATTGTTTCCTAAGGTTTGGTAATTATGTAGTTGAAGAAATAAATTAAAATATTAGGACAAAATATTGTATTAAATAGTTGGTCTTAATTTTAATGTTGCAAATTTTGGTATGGGAGTAGTCTAGGAGGTAATTTTGAAACTTGAAATTCAAAATGCCAATCTTAGCATTGATTTTTTGGTGAGTTACAACTTGTGACAACTCATTAAATTCTCCTTAATTGTAGCAATGGAGAATATAGGCACCCATATGAAGAAGAAGGTAGAGTGTGGCTCCTCTAGCAATGGAGGATGTAAAAAGAGCCGATATTCTTCGAAGGGTGGCCCCACGCTGACTTGTTATGTCCGAGTGATAGAATGAGCTCCAAGCTTCCCTGACTTTGTCACCACTCCCGAGTTTCTCAGTGAGCCTAGAGGTGAAATTTAGATGCAAAATCCTCTATCCACCAAGGTGAAACATGGCACTCCCATTAAATTCATATTTAACTCGGTAGACGATGTTTTGACCCTATCAATGATCTTCGCTAGGTCATTGACCCTAGACCCACAAGAGGTAAGTGATAGAGACCTCATGGGTCCCTTTGCCTTGGACCTTGTTGCGGGAGGATCAAAAGATCCTCCCCTTAACATTACACCATTGCAGGCTCGTCATCCTTCCCCCTTTGATGATCTAGAGTGGGAAGCTGACAACCTCTTGGTTGACCAATGTTAGGGGAAGACCCTTTTCTTAATATTGAGATTAGATATGTGTGCATGTCGTGATATGTGTTCCCTATGATCATGTTACATGTTCTTGGATGACCCTCGTCACCCTATTGGTGCATGGATACAGGTTTGGTGTTTGTGTTGTAAACCTTCCTCTATATGTGTCAATAGTCTTCGTGGTTTGTGATTGAATTTCAGTAAATTAGGGACAATGCAAAGAATCAAGAACACTTAGGCCTCCTTCTATGTTGACCCATTTTTTATTTTACTTTGTCTTTTGTACATTCTTCCTAATTTGGTTGGGAATTGATGATCTTTAATCTCTTATCGTATGTTGGTTTGTTTTACTCTAACGAGGTTGATCTTCTAATCTACCTATGAAATTTCCAATTCCAATCAAGGGAAGCTCGAAGGACCTAGACCAACTGACGAGGATTTTAAAGACCTCCTACACTTTGGGCTCTGTAAGACTCGGGAGGGTGATCCTTTAATGTTTTTATAACCTTTGCACCATAATTATAAACAAAATTAACAATAAAAAATAATCTCACTCAATACCTCAACAAAATGGGATAAAACTAAATAGAATTGGTTGTTCATCAATAATATCAACCATTTGGAGCATGAGATAATAACAATAATACTTTACAGTAAAATATAGTCAGTAATTTTCAATTTGTAGCAAGCTCCTAGTGAACACAAAGAAATACTCAGTCACAAATAATAAATGCAACATAGATCAATGCCTTACTTCCATTGGTGGAGTCAAATTCATGAATACGTAAGGGTTTATAATAGATTCAACACATAGCATATAATATATTTGATTATATATTGCCTTACAATATCACCAATATGTAACCCTAACTTAATACCACTTATTAGATCCTTGTACATAACATATCAACCTACAATCTCATTTAATAATTTTAATTAATTCCTTGAATTAAAGATAAAATAAGAATTGTACACACCACAACAGTGAGATGAACAAAATAACCCTTGATCGCTTTATTCAAAATTCAAATATACTTGTACATAGGAGAGACATAAGCTCAAATTTATCATTCTAACTCAAATTCTAGTACTATTATAAAACATTATATCTCCATGAATTCAAAACCTATAACAAAACTATTCAAAACCTAATTTGGATTTTCTCAGTAACTACCAGACTTTACAATTTTCTCTGCAACTTCACCTAGACTCGACCAAAACATTTCTATCTTCCCAACCTTGTACTTCTGGCCTTGAAATACTTCTTATAGAAAATGAAGGAGAAAACAAGCATCCAGCCATAAAGTACACATGTCACCAGCCAACTGGACCACTTTGTGACATTTCAAAATTCAGTTCCAATAGACATTCGCCTAGAGAATCTTCTCGTTTCTTCCCATTTTACCCGTTGAGTATGGTTTGACATAGCAGCAAATCGTCAAGAGCACCTAACCACCCATCATTGGTATTCTTCATAACTTGGCCAATTGAAATTGATTACCTCATCCACCTTGGTACTGTCGGGTGTATATATAACTGCCAACTGGTTTGCTTTATTCTCACAAGATTCCATAAATGGACTAATAGTGATGATCTTTTCCATGTAGCTCACTAGTAGATTAGAATACAAGTCATCACATATTAAAGAAATTTGGGCATCAATGACTCTATTATACTAATCCCTCTACTATTCAAGAGGCCTGATATTACCCTACTCATCAATTATATCAAGTAGTAATGTATCACTCCAATCATAAATATTATTCACCAATTCCTCTATTTTCCTACTCAAGTCATCTGGTAAGGCTTGAAAACCTTGCAATGATTTAACCAGTACCTAAGTAGGTCTCAATGACTGTGGCCTATTATTTACATCAAATCTTGAGGCTTTATACATCACATCCAAGTCATTGGCCTTAGGGATCCATTTCTTAATCTATGGTATTGCTACTTACTGATCCGTGTCTAAATTATTTATTGCACCCACTAATAAAGAATAAGAAGAATGTACACCTGGTAATCTATTATCAACCTTTTCATTGAAATGCTGGAAAAGTGTGGTGATAATATCCTTTTGCCTCAATGCTACCTTCTCCTCACTATCTTTCAAAGAATCCTTTAGCTCTACAATTTTGTGTATTAATTATTTCTTTTTTGGATCAAATAGCATTCAATGTCCTCCTCAATTGGTTCTAATGTGGAGCTAAGGGCATGAGTCTTAGTGGGAGACACTAGTGTGGAAACAATAGATGGTAGTGATTTAATCATAGGAGCACTTGATGATTCCCCTATCTTCCTATACCCCAATCTTTCCACCTGTGTTTGCAGCTCAATATTCCTTTGTTGCACCTTATTGTATTAATCAGTCATGAAATTATACTTCTCCATATAATTCCTCTTTTCAACTTCTTCTCTTTATGTAGTTGTTTGTGCCAATTTGGCCACATTCATAGTTGAAATTGTAGCCTCCATTCATGAATTTTATGAAGCTCTTTTTATTATTAACCCTACCCTAAATTTAGGGTTAATTATTATTATACTTGGATTTCTTCCATCTAAGGCCAACGCCCATATTTCTAGGGTCCCATACTCCTCACTAAAGGTAGATTCTTGCAGTGCAACCCTAAATTCCTCTTCATAATTTTGAAGGGGATGCTTTGATTTCAAAACAACATTAAAGGCCACTGCATCAACAATATCCCATTTAGGTAAGATCAAGACACCAACTTCATCAAAAAAAATTCTCCCTTCTTATTTAATGATTTTCTTAAATTCATTCATCAATTTAGCCTTCACTTCATCATAATTTTCATCATCTGACCTATCTAGCCTCTGAGCTCTTCTTTCCTTGCACTTGTCCTGGTATTCTCCCAATTTCATCCTCCATACAAATTGAAAGAAAGTAGGTGTCTTTACAAAATTGTCATTCTCTAAGAATTCCTAGCAAGCTTCCATTCTTGCATCTTGTACACACTTTCCTTTTATGTTCAAGTCTGACATAACCAATTCAATTGGTCATGGAGGGGATGACATGCCTATCTGTAGGTCTTGGTCTATAACAATAATCTCATGCATCAAGTCGTCCTGAGACTGTTTTTCATTCTTTTCCTTTAGGGAGCTAGCAATGATGGTGGTGATGAGGGACTCCTATTTGCTTATGACTCAAGATCAATTATCTTTATAGCTCCTGGTGGCTTCATATGTAATATTGGAAGCTCGTCTACCTCCATTATCTCTTTTCCTTTCCTATCCTTTTCTTCCTCTTTACCACTTTCATCCCTTACCCTCTTGTAGATGGGCTTGTCTTTCAGGGGTTGGTAGTTTTGCCTTTCTTCCAATTGCTCTGTAACTTGTTCCTATTAAGCAAAATCCAACCCCAGATTGATTTTCTTTGTCCTTAGAATGTCCATGACTTCCCTGAAATATTTCATCAACAAATAAATCTTCTTATGAAAAGGGGTGAACTCCATCAATGGATCATATTTTGGATCCATCTTGTGTACAATAGCCAACAAATTATCATAGGAAACCCATTTTTATTTATTCAATTCTTTCCTACTCAAATCAAAATCATTCCTGATCAGGTCCTCAGGAAAATTGAACTCATGCACAAATTTTTCTCCCTTTATTCTTTGTCTGAACAAATTGAAGAAACGCTCAAGGTCACACTGCCTCCTAGGACCAAAACTTAAATTGTACCAATCAAAGAATTTGCAAAATTGCACCAAGCCTCCTTTTGTAATAACAAAATTAGACACCACTATGCAATCGAGATAGAAAGTCCCTTTTCCTTTCCCAGTGAGATTATCTTCATGAATGTAGTGAATTTGCCACATGACCTCAACAAATCCAATCCTTGGTAGCACATTCTAAGGCAAGATATTTGGAGCTCCTTGAAATCAATACAATCTAAAAACAGTGCTGAATGGATATGGTATTATATCACCCCAATTGTATCAGATCCTTAAATCATGGCTCATCTCCCTGGGCCTAAGATAATCATGCAATTCTATAGGAACCTTGGGTAAGTTCACCATCAATCTTGCTCGTAGTCTTGATGCAAAAGAATTATCAAACTATACTTAGTTGGCACCTTCTCTGTTATATGAAAGGTGAGTAGTCAAAAATTTTACTCGCAACCTTTCTTTATTAACAGATCTATTCAATTTCATTTTCTTAGAGAAGAAATCAACATTATTGAGAAAAAACATATGCAGGAGCATAAAATACTAGTAAAAAGGTGTGCTTGTGGTATTCTGATGTAGCCTCACTAACCCTTCATGTATTTTTTGAGCTAGGAAAGAAGAAAAATCACAAACTGAAGAAAAATTTGGATGTTGTATCTTCACCCCCATGAACATGAATGCTATTGGCATAAATGTGTTCGGGCTAAATCCCAATATTTGGCATAGTGAATAGAAAGTAGCTAGGAAGTGCTTAGAAAAAATGTCCAGTCTGAAAGGCTCCTGATCACTAGGGTTGGTATGAACTCTTGAACCTCCTACTCTGGCCAAATGAGGTAGGAGTATCTTAACTCTAAAAAGAGGTTTAATTTCCTGATATTCCTACTTCATCTTTTCAAGCTCAATAGGGACTAGAAACTCACTAGGTTTGGACAAATAAAAAACTTGTTGAATTTCCTCTCTATTAATACTTAGCAGAACCCTTCCATTATTGTCCCTGACCACCCATGTGATAGGATCATACCTTGTGGCCATTGCCTTGATAAAATACACATCAAGAAACACAGTGGGAACCACTAGTTCTCCCATGTCATACATCCAAGCATTTTAGAATGCATGGGGAATTTTTTTTTATCCAAACCATAGTCTAAACATTTCCAAACCCTTCATCAACACCCTCACATCAGCTACATTAAAGCATTTATACACTAACCCCTCCCCAAGGGCTTTTCCTTGCATTAAGATAGGCTGCCTCGTTCTTCTATCATTTGTTGACAATGGCAATTGATCTAATAAATCATCATACATGTTCATTTTTCAAATAATCAATTTGGCCAGAATGGTGCCATTTTGAAAAAATTAGGGTTTACTTAAAATAACAAACCCTAAACAAACTAGAGATTTTAAAGGGTGCAAAATTATAAAAAGTAATTTACAATTTCAAACAAATTTCGACTCAATTACAACCCTAATACAATTTTCAATAATTTCCCAACAATGACACAAAAAAATCTTTGATTCAGGCTAAAATTTCATAAGGAAACACATGATTGAACTTATGGATTTTTGTCTTGCATAAACCCTAATTCCTTACTGCAACAACTCACGAATTCTTCCTCGGCTTTCAAAACTGTTCTACAAAATTCCTTGAATTATTTTGTGACAATAAAATAGGGAAACACATTCATCTATTTGATCAAATCAGGCAAGAATACATTTCGTCCTCCATTAAATCTTGCTCGTGTGCTTTACCAACGGCTCCAATCATTTTTGATGTAGGTTTGAATATTACCCGTTGATCTTCAATTTAGCTAGATCATCTAATGGTTACATTATAATCAATCTTACATTTAATTCCACCATAGCAGATGGCCCACCACCTCCTACATCATCAAGGAAATCCACCTATCTTCTTCCCCTTGATATCACAATCACTAATCAGCCTGCAACTTTTGATCGCGTGATAGCGGGCAACTGTACATCTCTATCATCAACGATCCTTCTAGTTCAAATGGCTGCCAACCCTGACCTTAAACATCAAGAAATTTTTTTGCTAGGATTAAACCATCTCCACCCATTTGAAACATGTGCATTTTATACTTGATTTAGTTACTTGCAAGTTAACATATTAAAGTCAGATTAATATATCAAAAAATTCCCAATTTTCCTTAGGCTTCACTAGTTGTGACAAGTGGCACCCACCCATGATATCACAATCAATCACTACCCTATGGTGGGGTCATCACGAGATGGAAAGGAGTGGCTAAGATCAAACGACCCCTCATCAATGGTCAAGATAATTCCCCATCTACAAAATATCAAACACTTATTAAATTAAAGGAGACACGACTAGGTCGATGGTAAACCATGACATTAAGTTGTTTTTAAAAGGGGCATAGGGTCACCCTAGACTTAGGAATAATTAAATCTAATCATAGGAAAAGATAACGACGAATTAAAGAAGGGCATGCCCTAGATGAGACGACGAGACTTAAGTTGTTTTAAAGTCCTTTAAAAAAGTAACGACCAAATATATCAAAGCTAGGGTATTTCATGAATACTTGGGAACAAAAATAAAACCCCAACCCTAGACTTTCTCAAACTATTTTATAGAACATCACCATGGAAAACAAGGAAAATAGGCAAGATCAGTAAAATTTGTAGGACAGATTTTTGAAGTTCCATCAGTGGCTCCAGTTGGGGATGTTCATTCCATTCCACTGGAATGAAGCATGAATTGAAAAACTCAGGTTGAACAAACCAATTTCAAAGATGACCAAAAAGAGGTTGTTTGGACTAAACAACCTAGCAGAAAGGAAACCTACCACTAAACTATATACAAATCTAAACTATTGTTCATGGAAAAACATACTTCAGGTGAATTATAACTTCAAGAATTGTCCATGAACTGATAGTTCAAGAGTATGCCCTATCATCTCTTGGAGGAATATGAATCTTCACCCCACTTACTATTGATCAGAGATGGACCGAGCCAGATTCCATCAAATTTTCCATGCTTTCCCTTATCTTCTAATCTAGCATAAAACATTAGGAATGAATCTCCAACTTGGAAGCTCCTTGGATTTTCCCTTTTGTCATATAAATTCTTTACTTGCAACTATAATTTTACATTTTTTATTTGAGCCTCCCTCGTGGTTTCATCCAACTCTATGAGAGCTTCCACTCTTAGTTGCATTTCATCATCAATTTCATTGTCATATGCATGGACAAGCTTATACATCTCCATCAAATTATTTTGGGGAAACCTT
The DNA here is from genome assembly GCA_007115665.2 of Sequoiadendron giganteum. NCBI lineage: Eukaryota > Viridiplantae > Streptophyta > Pinopsida > Cupressales > Cupressaceae > Sequoiadendron > Sequoiadendron giganteum. Next base: position 494,668,063 of record CM021107.1, read on the forward strand.
GCATTTATACCACAGACCAAGTCAAATGGGGCACAACCTATTGCTTTCTTAACAGTCACCCTATCTACCTAGACTGCTAATTTCAACTTAGAATCCCATGCTTTCCTTTTTTTATCCAGGATTATCTTTATGATTTTCATCAAGATCTTATTGCTTGATTCTTCTTGTCCATTTCCATGTGGGTGATATGGTGATGAGTAGGATATTTTGATTCCATGCTTGTCATAAAAGTCTATGTACTCCTCAGATCTGAAACAAATTGCATTATCTGAAACAATCCTTTATGGACATCCAAATCTAGTCAAGATATTAATCATTAAGAAATCAATTACCACCTTACTTGTTGCCTTCTTAGTTGGGATTACTTCCACCCACTTGGTAAAATAATCAGTGGCTACCAACATCCTTGAGTGACCTCCATTGTATTTGCATGCTATCTCTCCTATAAAATCAATACCCCATTGCTAAAATAGAGATTGCACTATAATTGATTTTAAATGTGAGTTATGAGAAAAATTTAACTTACTAGAGAAATGTTGACATACATCACATTTCTTTAGCAACTGGTGTGCATCTTTGAAAAATGTAGGCCACAAAAATCCAACCCTCGGTATCTTGTGTGCAGTTCTTTTGGCCATGTAGTGCCCTCCACAAACTCCACTATGCATCTCAATCAGAAGTTCATGTGCTTGATTTTGATCCACACATTTTAGCATGACACCTTCCCCATCTCTCCACCAAAGATTACTAGCTATAATAACATACTTGATAGCATGTAGTTTCAATTTCCTTTTCTCATTGTCACTTAAGTTTTCAGGACATTTCATCTTTGCAAATAAAAAATAACACCTTTATACCATTCATAGTATTCTATATCACATATGTGTGATCTATTCTCCTCTTCTTGCAAATTTATTTGATTTTATTCTAAATTAATTTGGGCCATAAGCTTGGCCAATCCTTGCCCAAGCTTACCAGTTTAGTAATTTGGATCTCAATGTTGAATTCTTGGATCCTATTGATCCATCTACATCGTCTTCCTAAGACTTCCTGCTGTGTGAAGATATATTTGATAACACTAGGTACATATGCAACCACAATATCTCCCATCAAAAAAGGCCTGAAGGATTTTACTGCCCTTACCAATGCATATGCTTGGGTATGTGCAAGATCATCATGGAAAAAATAGGCCCTTAAGTGGCAATGAAAATTCAGAAAATCAGAGTTAGGCAACTTGATGTAAAAATTTGAATAAGATATCTATATTATTTCAAAATTATGTAAGAATAGAATCTATAGAAAATGGAATTTAGTTTCTAAACTACTAGGTTTATTTTTTAATTTTTTTAAATCTATTTGGTGAAAATTTTAAATCTTAATGCAGTTGCACTTAAATTTCAGGGAAAAAATAAGAAGTAGGTGTCTATCTGACCACACTAACCACAATAAAATGATAATATTTTTTTATAATATTTTAGATATAAGTAGAGGACTCATATCTTGATGTGATGCATATGTTTTTTGTAATTTTATTCCAAATAAAAAATTAATTATAATTTTTTTATTACAAATTTTTAAAAATATAAAAAACTCATATGTCTGACCACCTTAAGTTGGTCAAAAGTTCATGAAATTCATTTTTTATTTTTTTAATCATATAGTATGCGTAGCATAAAATGTGATTCATGTTTTGGATTCAAAAAACATGATACAGTTTGAAAGCTATAGATTTTTTTCAATTAGCCTATCAATCAAGACTTTAGTCGTAATTCAAATAGAAAAAGAATAATAATAATTTATTAAATTCAAAGTAAAGCATAATTTATATTGGTGGAAAGCTGGGAATCTCATTTAAAAACCCTTTTCATTTCAGAAAATTTCGGTAAAAAAAATTCATCAACCACATGGGTCATCATATCACTTACATATCGCCACTTTTTGGCCCATCATGATCATGCACATACCATCCTATTTCTCATTGATATCATACTTGAGCTCTGCATCTTGTAAGGATTCACTAAAAAAGGTTGTTCAAAACCTTCTGCATTCTTTTGCAACAACACAACTACAATTGTATGGAAAGAAGAAAATAAAAAAGATCTATAAGGGCTTAGAAAAATTAGGGGTTTTCAACATAGGAGCCTCATTTATTGTGCTTGATGGCCTATGTAGCCTCCTCTCCCCATTCAACCTTAGCTCCCTTCTTAAGAATTTTGGAAATTGGGTGAACTATCTCAATAAAGTTTGTCACAAATCTCCTTAAAAAGTTTATTTTGCCAAAGAAAGATTGTATACCTTTGACAGTGCAGGGTTGTGGAACTTTGTCTATTGTAGTGAATCTCTCTAGATCAATTCTGACTCCCTCCTTGGAAACAATATGTCCTATCAATTTCCCCTCTCTCACCCCAAATGCACATTTCTTTGGATTCAAAGAAATACTATACTCCAACTCTCTGTTAAATATCTTCTCAAGATGCTAACAATTCTCCTCTTCCATTTTGGAATATGCTATCAGGTGATCCCACAAAGTTGGTTTACAATTTCTGAGAGGAACTGATTTTTGCTAAAATCAAATATTTTTAGAAAATATAATGATTTAAGCCTTTTAAAGTTCCATTTTAAGAATTCCAATTGAAGAGGGTTTGATCAAACCACCTTAGATCAAAACCCCTTGGATAGAACCTCACTAGTTTTAAACCATACCTATAAATAAGTCTCCTTTACACTTATCAAAATGCTAATAAAAAATCACTTTTCATTTACCTTTTGGGGGATCAAATGAATTAATTTAAAATTTATTTGAAATTATTATGGTAGTCCTCAAAATTATCTATCCCATGAATATAATTTTAATATGTTTTGGTTTTATTATGTATGTGTTTTTTTAGTTTTATTAAACATAGGTTCTTCACAGAAAATCAAGCTCTCTGTTTTGCACATGTGGAAAAATAGCAAATTATCAAAATATTTTTTTTGAAAATATGTTTTTTCTGGGTGTTGATGTCCTTGATCCATTAAAAGAAATAAAATTGAATTTCTATACATACATAAAAAGTTATGTTGTATACAATTCACCTATGTCTGAATTGCAATTGGCTTGACTTTGAAACTCTATTAAGGAAAAAATATTCAATAGAAAACTATGAGACCAAATGAAAGTGCTAGATATCATAGTTAAAAATCTAAATTTGAAAAAATTATAATTTTATCCTTTATACAAAAAAAATTATGTTGTATACGGTGAGCGTCAATTTTTCAAAAAAATGTTTTATGAAAAAAGCCAGTTTTCGTGGGAGATGGAAAAAGAAGTGCATTCTTATTCCTAAACTTTCGAAAATATATTTTTAGAATCTACAAACAAAATTTGATGAGACTCTAGTTTGCATCATCTTCAAATTCCTCATGGTTTAGCTGCTATAGGTGCCTGAATGTGAAGATTTGGTTAAAACTAATAATTTCAGTGTCGAGTTTGGCCAAAAATTGTAAACCACTATTATGGGATCACCCTATCAAATCATCTTGGTATATCACCAAAAATATGTTGATAAAGTCTGAAAATTCCATATCCATTTCTCTTTGAAAATTAACCCCTGCATTTTTTAGACCAAAAGGAATTATCACATAAACATATGTTCCCCAAGGTGTAGTGAATGTTGACTTATAGTGTTCAGATTCCTTGACCACGACCTAGTTGTAACTAGAAAACCCATCCATCATTGACATCAATTCGCATCCTATCACCCTTTGTAACATGGATTCCATGTTCGGTATTGGATAGTTGTATTTTAATGAAGACACATTCAAATTCCTAAAGTCTACACATAATTTGATGTCTCAATTTTTCTTTCTTATTGGTACCAAGTTTGACACCTAGGATGAATGTCTAATTGGATTAATGATCCCTGCATCCCTTATCTTCATCAACTTTTCTTGCATTTTGGGGGCTAAGGTAGGATTAATTGGCCTTTTTTTTTTCCTAAATGGTTTGGCACCATCATTCAAGGGAATCTCATGTTGGAACAAATCCTCCCTATATGCTTTAAGATCATCATAAGACCATGTAAATACATTTTTGAACTTCCTCAATAGGTCAATAAGCATTCTTCTCACCTTTGGTGACAATTTCTTTCCAATATATACCATTTTTGGTGATGCTTCCATTCCAAGATTTATTTCTTCCAAGTCATCAAGATGTGAAGCCATATTGTTAGCCTTTGTCCGATCCTGATTGTCAAATACTATTTCTAATACAACTAAACCCTTAGGAATTTTATTTGTTTTCAACTAAATTACCTCATTCCCAAATATAGTATCTTTACCATCAACTGTCTCTACAAAATCTCCAAAGTCAATTTCTTGACTTTCATACTCATCCACACATCTCAAGAATCTCAATATGTCATCATCATCATCAAAAAATGGCCAGTTTTTAATATTATTAGGAGCTGATGGCCTAGTTTGCACTTCAACCTTTGAAATCCTTACAAAATTTATATCCTCTGGTTTCAGCTCTATATTTTCCAATAAATCCGACACTTTGTTGTGTCCTCTCTCCACCCAATCTATGCCAAATGCATCAAAATTTTCTAGCTCATCCCAAAAAACACTCCTATACTGTCTCAATCTCTTATTCTTTGATGTGTATTTATCTCTAATTTGGGAAATCACAAGCTCTAAATATCCAATTACCTTGAGCTTCTTAATCCCATGCTTTTCAACTAGTCTCAACCCTAATGAAAATGCCTCATATTCTGCCACATTATTAGTGCAAGCAAATAACAAAATGAAAGAAAACTTAAATGTCTTTCCAATTGGTGAAACTAACAAAATACCTACACCTGATCCTTCTTTTGAAATTGCACAATCAAAGTACATGGTACACAAGTCATCATTATTTGATAACTGGTTTACTTGCATGTCAATCAATGCAATAGGCTTGTCATACTTACTAGGGAATTCCTCAAATCTAGACTCATTTATTCTGTTATCAATAAAAAATGTCATATTTTCAATTGGATCATGCTCAATCATATGGGATACTTTTGATTCTCTCTCAATCTTGACATCCTTTCCATCAATTTAAATAGTGGCAAATGACAAGTCACACTGCATGCTACCCCCATTGATGCACTCCACTTTCTTGACAATATCATCCCAAAATGCAGTGGGATGTGTGCAACTAACACACTCATGGTTAAGTCTTTCTTAGGATATTGAGTCAATTTATAAGTTAATTCTTTGATAGTACCAATAACGAACACTTCCCTTGAATCCATTGCATAACATTTACCTTAAGTGGTGTCCACTATCAGGCCCATTGCCTCCATGATCTTGACTAGCATAACATTGTTTTATGCCCTTGAATCTATCATACAATTCTTCAAAGTTTTCCCATTTATAATAACACTCAAGAAAAAGGGAGTTATGTTTTCAAGGCACACATTAATAGAATTCCCTAAATATACAGGGGGAATTTGTGACACAATTCCCTCTATTTCTTTCTCTTTTCTTTCTTCTTCATCCTTTTCTTTTTTACAGCTACCTTGTTCAACCTTAGTAACAAAAACACCTTCGATTAAGGTTACTTCATTTTCATTATGTTCATATATTCTCATCATTTCTAGAAAAGGTACATAAATTTTAACTTGAGAAAGCAACTATTAAATATCTACTAGCACATATTTTGGCAAATCAAACATTACACCTTCATCAACTTTTGGTTTCTCCTATTGCTTGCTTCCCTCAGTTTTCTTCTGCTTCTTTTCCTCTGAGATAGGTCCAGTAGACTTTATGATCAATTTAGTCTTCACCAATGGTGAAGCTGTATCTCCTTGGGGCTTTAGAATTTCATTCTTTTTCACCCTAATCTTTTTCAGTTTTAACCTCTTTAATCTTGAAAACATCCTTCCTATTATCCACTTTAACATCCTTATTTGTATCCTTTTGTTCTTTAATAAATAAGCTAGTAGGCTTACCTTGTTCACCACCAATAGCCATGTTTCTCAACTGAAATGATCTTTTCACTTGAGCATCCATTTATGTGGTCAATCTTGCAATCTCATCCTTTGATGGTCTCCTTAGGGACACTACATCCTCATCCTATTCCATACTGCAAGTATTATTATCAAAATAACCTTCCTCATCAGAGAAAACTTGTTGATGGTATGTTTCATTTCTTTGTCTCTGATTATCCACATCCATTCCATGTGACTCATCACCAGAGGAACATTTTGCTTCATCAATAGATGATCTAGTCATACAAACATCCACATCATCCTGCTCAATTTCAGGAGATAACTCCCAAGCCTCCTGCCCTGTTCCCTCAGCAGCAAGTAACTGAGAAATACCATAATGAATTTGATTATGTGGATTCTCAAAAACCTCACACCATGGTCTATCTTATACCAAGTTTATTGAATTATTTTACAGGGTTCTAGTGGATGTTGATCCTGTTTAGGCTTCTGGTTGGGCAAGATTGGTTTCCCATATTTCCATTTTGTATTATAAGGGTAATTTTTCAATCTAGGAGGTCTTTCATTCTTATTATATTGTTGCTTCTCATTTCCTATACCCTTTTCTTGCTTTCCAATGGTATATTTTATGTCTTTAACACTGCTCAATACCTTATCCCATTTATCTTCATCTTTAGGCTTTGAGCGGGAAACCTTTTCAACTTTGTCCTTGGGATTCTTTAGGAGTGTAGGATCTTCTCCTCTTCCATATTTCCTAGAAGGTCACCTATTACTTTCAATATTTATAGCCACCCTAAAAGCATCTCTCATGGTTCAAAGGTCTTTATCTCTAGGGAAATATGTTGTTAGACAAACATTCTCACCAAGCCTTGGGACCTGAAATAATTTGTACATTTTCTTTTGAAACCTTCAATTAAATTCTGTTACAGACTCATTTAGTGACTTCTTGATATTTTTGAATTCATTAAACATGAAATCTACATTGGTCTTATCAGCATACTATTCGTTCAATTTTTTTTCAAATTCATCCCATGAACAAATACTAGAATTAGGTAGACCCCTGTACTAATCCCTTGCATCTTCTACCAAGGATTGTACAAACAGTTTCATCACAATATCCTCATGCTCCACTTCATGGTAATTTCACATATCCATAAAAGATTTCAAATGTTCTTCTATTGTCACAACATTATTACCAACAAATTTACTCATATTTTCTCTCAAATTAGCTAGGATGGGATTTGGATAACCTAGAATACCATCAAAGTAAAATTTCCTATATCTTTCCAGCTGTCTAGGTCTTCTTTGAAATGGTCCCTCAGTCTTCTGACAATCAGTGTCAACTGTTATATTCTATACTCTAGGACCTCCCTGACTTGGATTGACATGCTTAATAACATGGATGTTTGGGCCATAATTGTTGGTGTTGGTATCCAAATTTGTTTTAGGACCAGGTTTGGAGGCATCTTGGTGATTTCATAAGGTTGCACCTTATGTAGCCTCATCTAAGCTTGATATATTTAGGAAACCTATTTTTCTTTTCATCTCTGCATTTGCAGCTTCAATTTCTATCCTCTCCAATTCCTTTGCAAGAGCCTCACCTTCCTTTCTAACCTTTTCCAACATAGTCTCAACTTGTGATGGTACATGTGGCACCAAATATAACTTTGGAGGGTGGGAAATCACATTTTCATTTATTTTAATCCCCTCACCCTTTTTTTTTCCCTTGTCGAAAATAGGTTTAGGATTTGGATCACTCGGTTGAAGCTTAATAGGGTTTGGTGGTTTTGGGTCTGAGGGTTTTGGTTGGGTATCAACTTGACCTACAAGACCTACCTTAGATGTAGGCCTTATATTCTTATAAAATATTTCATGTATGATAGGACCCTCAACACTTGGCTTACGTTTTTCTAGGTTCAAGGCTTTCATTGTTGCCAACTGTCTAGTCAACCTTTCTCTTTCAATCACAACATGCATTAGTTATGTTTCTCTCTTTTTCTCTTTTCCCCCTGAGCTCAAATTTCTTTTGGATCTCCCACCTTAAAGATTCAGTGTATCCAAAACAATCCTCAAGGTCAGGCAAGCTCATTTCAGAACTCAATGTATCACTTAAATCTATAAGGTTCACTTCTTCATGTGCATGTCCTGACAATAAAGGATTTCCATTGTCCTCAATAGGAGGAGGAGGCACGTCACTGGTGCTTTCTCTATGATGGCTTGGATTTCTACTCTTTCTTCTTCTCTTTTCAAAATATTGAAGACTAACTCGTCCTTTATTTTACAATGTTACATCCTCTTGATTTGGTGTATTAAATAATGCATCAAAAAATCCACAACTATCTGGCTCTAAAATTTTAGACACTTCAAAAAATTTAGGGATAGGATGTAAAAAATTACTTGTACCTTGATGTAAAAGTTTTGGTGATGTAGAAGCAACATGAATAGATTCTATTCTTTTCTTTATCCAATCTTTCTTCTTTATTTTAGGAAGTTCACTCCCTAATCTATGTTCTAGATGATGCTTCACGAATGACTCAGTCTTCTTCATTCTACATACTAGTCCAATAGATACCTCAACTTATATTAAATATTCAAAATAAGATGCGCATTGGTGCAGAGACATCAGAGGCACCACCCAATTATCTTGGGAATACCAAATGTATAGAAATATTTGGTGGATTTCAAAAGATCTTTGGAACTTTGTATTGAAAACTTACAATGTATTTCACCAATGACTCAAAATGCTATGAATAATAGAAGATATGGACAAATTTAACATAGAACAACGAGATCGACCTTCAAATCACATAAAAACGATGAAAACTCTATGCAAAATGGACAACCAACACACTAACAAGAAATATTTTAGTTAACTCCCCAATAGAGTCACCATTTTTCTGGTTTGTTTTACTATAACTAGGTTGATCTTCTAATATACCTATGGAATTTCCAATTCCAATCAAGGGCAGCTCAAAGGACTTGGACAAAGTGACAAGGATTATAAAGACCTTCTATAATTTGGGCTCTGCAAGACCCAAGAGGGTGATCCTTTAATGTGTTTATAACCTCTACACCATAATTATAAACACCATTAACAATAATAGATAATATCACTCAATAGCTCAACAGAACAGGATAAAACTGAATAAAATTGGATGTTCATCAATAATGTCAACCATTTGGAGCATGAGATAATTACAACAATACGTCATAGTAAAAGATAGTCATTAATTTTCAATTCGTAGGAAGATCTAGGTGAACACAAACAAATAATCAATCACAAAGAACAAATGCAACTTAGATCAGTGCCTTACTTCCATTGGGGGAGTCAAATTCATGAATACCTAAGGGTTTATAATAGATTCAACACACAACATATAATATATTTGATTATATTGCCTTACAATATCACCCATATGTAACTCTAACTCAATACTACTTATCAGATCCTTGTACAAAACATATCAACCTGAAATCTCATTTAAGAATTTTAATTAATTATTTAAGAAAAAGCTAAAATAAGAATTGCACACACCAAAAAAGTGAGATGAACAAAATAAACCTTGATCACTTTATTCAAAATTCAAATATTCTTGTACATAGGAGAGACATAAGCTTGAATTTATCATTCTAACTCAAATGCTAGTACTGTTATAAAAAAATGTATCTCCATGAATTCAAAACATATATCAAAATTGTTCAGAACATAATTTTCATTTTTTGAGTAACTACTAGACTTTGTAATTTACTCAACAAACTTCACCTAGACTCGACCAAAAAATTTCTAACTTGCTAACCCTATACTTCTGGCCTTGAAATCCTTCTTATAGAAAATGAAGGAGCAAACAAGCATCGGGCTAGAAAGTACACATGTCACTAGCCAATTGGACCACTTTGTGACATTTAAAAATTTAGTTACAATGGAAATTCACATGAAGAATCTTCTTGTTTATTCTAATTTTTCTCATTGAAGATGGTTTGACATAGCATAAAATCTTCAACAGAACGTGCCTTTAAACTATCACCACAAAATACAATTTGAAATTGTTATGACTATAATAGTCAATGAATTAAATGTTAGCAGGTAGTCCCTCTTTTACTCTTCTTCAGTCAAATATGTATCCACCCATCGTTGTTATTATTCATCACTTGGGCAATTGAAATTGATTACCTCATCCACCTTGGCACTGTAGGGTTTATATTTAATTTCCAGCTGGTTTGCTTTATCCTTGAAAGATTCTAGAAATGAACTAGTGTTGATTATCTTGTCCATGCATCTCACTAGTAGATCAAAATCCAAGTCATCACAAATTAAAGCTATTTGGGCGTCAATGACTCTATTATCCTGAACCCTCCACTGTTGAAGAGACCTGATATTACCCTTCTCATGAATTATATAAGGAAACAATGTATCACTCCAATCATCAAAATTCTCCACCAATTCCTCTGTTTTCTTACTAAAGTCATCTGGTAAAGATTGAAAACCTTGCATTGATTTCACCAATACCTGAGTAGGTCTCAATTATTGTGGCCTATTATTTATGTCAAACATTGAGACTTTATACATCACATCGAATTCATTTGCCCTAAGGATCCATTTCTTAATTAATTGAATTGCTACTTCTTGATTCATGTCTAAATTCTTTATCGCACCCACTAATAAAGAATAAGAAAAATGTACACCTAGTAATCTATTATCAACCTTTTCATTTAAATGTTGTAAAACTCTGGTGACAATTTCCTTTTGCCTCAATGTTGCCTTCTCCTTACTTCGTTTGAAAGAATCCTTTAGCTCTACAATTTTGTGCATTAATTGTTTCTTTGTTGGATCAACAAATATTCTAGCTCCTCCTCAATTGGTTCTAATGTGGAGCTAAGGGAAAGAGTCTCAGGAGGAGACACTGGTGTCGAAACAATAGATGGCAGTGATTTAATCACAAGAGCACTTGATGATGCCCCTATCTACCTGTACCTCAACCTTTCCACCTCTATTTACAACTCAATATTCCTTTGCTTCACCTTATTGTATTCCTCAATCATGAAATTATACTTCTCCATATAATTCCTATTTTCAACTTCTCTTTCTGTAGCTTTTTGTGCCAATTTGGCCACATTCATAGTTAAAATTGTAGCCTCTATTGTTGAAGTTTTTGAAGTTCTTTTTTTTCTTTACCCTCCCCTAAATTTAGGGTTAATATCTATTATTCTTGGTTGTATTCCCTTCAGGGCCAAAGCCCATATTGCTAGGGTCTCATACTCCTCATTGAAGGTAGAGTCTTGCAGTGCAACCCTAACTTCCTCTTCAAAATTTTGGAGGGGATGGTTTGATTTCAAAAAATAATTAAAGGCCACTGCATCAAAAATGTCCCATTCAAGTAAGATCAAGACACCATCTTGATCAACCAATTCTCTCCCTTCTTCTGGAGCGATTTTCTTAAATTCATTCATAAATTCAGCCTTCACTTCATCATCATTTTCATCATATGACCTATCTAGCCTGCTAGCTCTTCTTTCCTTGCACTTGTCCTGGTATTCTCCCAATTTCATCCTCCATACCAATTGCAAGGAATTAGGTTTCTTTACAAAAGTTTCATCATCTAAGAATTCCTCAAAAGCTTCCATTCTTGCATCTTGTACACACTCGCCTTTTATGTGCAAGTCTGACAAAACCAATTCAACTGGTCATGGAGGGGATGACATGCCTATCTATAGGTCTTGGTCTATAACTATACTTTCATCCATCAATTCCTCCTGAGACTGGTCAATTCTTTTCCTTTTTGGAGCTAGCAATGATGGTGGCAGTGAGGGACTCCTATCTAGTTATGACTCAAGATCAATTATCTTTATAGCTCTCAGTGGCTTGAGATGTAATCTTGGTGGCTTCTCAAACTCCATTATCTATTTTCCTTTCCTATCCTTCTCTTCCTCTTCATCACTATCATCCCTTACCCTCCTGTAGACGGGCTTGTCTTTTGGGGGTTGGTAGGTTGGGCTTTCTTCCAATTGCCCTATAACTTGTTCCTTTTTAGCAAAATCCAACCCCAAATTGATTTTTTTTGTCCTTAGAATTTCCATGACTTCCTTGGAATTATCTTTCATCAAAAAATCAATCTTCTTATGAAAAGGGGTGAATTCCATCAATGGATCATATTTTGGATCCATCTTGTGTATAATAGCCAACAACTTATCATAGGCAAACCATTTTTATTTATTCAATTCTTTCCTATTCAAATCAAAATCATTTATGATCAGGTCCTCAGGAAAATTGAACTCATGCAAAAAAAATTATCCCTTTATTCTTTGTCTAAACAAAGCAAAGAAACCCTTAGTGTCACACTAGCTCCTAGGACTGAGACTTAAATTGTACAAATCAAAGAATCTACCAAAATGCATCCAACCCCTTTTGTAATAAAAAAATCAGACACCACTGTGTAATCGGGATAGAAAGTCGCTTTGCCCTTCCCAGTGAGATTATCTTCATGAATGCAGCCAATCTACCACATGACCTTAGCAAATTGAATCCTTGGTGGCGCATTTCAAGGCATGATGTGTGGAGCTTCCTGAAATCCATATACTCTCAAAATAGTGCTAACTCGATATGGTATGATATCACCCCAATTATGGCAGATCCTCAAATCAAGCCTCCTCTCCTTGGTCCTAATAAAATCATGAAATTCTATAGGAACCCTGGGTAAATTCATCATCAATCTTGCTCGTGGTCTTGATGCAAAATAGTTGTAAAACTTTACATAATTGGAACCTTCTCTATTATATGAAAATTCAACAGTCCAAACTTGTACTAGTAGCCTTTCTTCGTTGACAAATCTATTGAATTTTAGTTTCTTAGAGAAGAAATCAGAATTCTTGAGCAAAAACATGTGCATGAGCATAAAATAGTAGTAAAAAGGTGTGCTTGTGGCAGTCTGTTGTAGCCTCACTAACCCTTCTCATATTTTTTGAGCTATGAAAGAAGCAAAATCATAAACAACAGATAAATTAAGATGTTTTATCTTCACCCCCATCAACATAAATGCTATTGCCATAATAGTGTTAGGGATAAATCCCAATATTTGGCATAGTGAATAGAAAGTAGCCAAAAATTACTTAGCAAAAATTTCCAATCTGAAAGGCTCCTGATCACTAGGGCTGATATGAACTCTTGAACCTCCTGCCCTGGCCAAATGAGGTGGGAGAATATTGACTCTAAAAAGAGGTTTAATTGTCCAATATTCTTGCTTCATCTTTTCAAGCTCCATAGGGACTAAAAAATCACTAGGTTCAGATAAATCAAATACCTATTGAATTTACTCTTTGTTAATACTCAACAGACCCCTTCCATCATTATCCCTGACCACCTATTTGATAGGATCATACCTTGCAGCCACTACCCTCAGAAAATCCACATCAAGAAACACATTGGGAACCACTAGTTTTCCTATGTCATACATCCAACCATTTGAGAATGGATGGGGAAAATTTATTTTCCCAACCATAGTCTAAACATTTTCAAACCCTTCATCAACACCCTAGCATCAACTACATTAAATAAATTATACACTAACCCCTGCCCAACGGCTTTTCCTCGCATTAAGACCTGCCTTGTTCTTTTCAAATAATCAATTTGGCTGGAATGGTGCTTTGACGATGCCATCTTGAACAAATTAGGGTTTACTTAAATAACATACCCTAAACAAACTAGGGCTTTTAAAGGGTGGGAAATTACAAATAAGTAATTTGCAATTTCAAAAAAAAATTGACTCAATGAGAACCCTAATACAATTTTCAATAATTTCTCAGACAATCACACAAAAAAATCTTTTATTCAGGCTAAAATTTCATAAGAAAGACAAAAATCAACTTATGACTTTTTATCTTGGAGAAACCATAATTCCTCACTGCAACAACTCATGAATTATTCCTCAGATTTCAAAACTGCTCTGTGAAATTCCTTGAATGCTTTTGTGACAATAAAATAGGGAAACAATTCATTTATTCAATTAAATCAGACAATAATACATCTTGTCCGCCATTATAGCTCACTCACATGCTTCACCAATGGCTCCAATCGTATTTGATGCAAGTTTGAATATTACCCATTGATCTTCACTTTGGTTGGATCATCTAACAGTTGCATTTTAATCAATCTGAAATTTACTTCCACCATAGCAGATGGCCCACCACCTCCTACATGGTCAAGTAAATCCATGTGTCTTCTTCCTCTTGATATCACAATCACTAACTAGCCTACAACTTCTAATGACGTGATAGTAGGAAACCATAGATCTTGATCATCAACTATCCTACTCGTTTAGATGGCTACCAACCCTGACCTTAAACATCAAGAATTTTTTTTTGCTGGGATTAAAACATCTCCACCCATTTGAAACATGTGCATTTTATACTCTCTTTAGTTACCCACCAGTTAATGTATTAATGTCGACTTAATATATCAAAACATTCCCAATGTTCCTTCGGCTTCACTAGTTATGACAAGTGGAACCTGCCCATGATATCACGATTAGTCACTACCTTGTGGTGGGGTCATCATGGGATGGTGGGGAGCGGCTGAGATCAAACGACCCCTCATCAACGGTCAAGGTAATTCCGCCTTTGCAAAATATAAAACACTTATTAAATTAAAGGGTACACAACTAGGTCGACGGTAAACCATAACATGAAGTTGTTTTTAAAAGGGGCACGGGGTCACCCTAGACTTAGGAAGAATTAAAATCGATCATAGGAAAAGATAATGATGAATTAAAAAAGGACATGGCCTAGATGAGACAATGGGAATTAATTTGTTTTAAAGTCCTCTCAAAAAGTAGTGACCAAACATAACAAAGCTGGGTTATTTCATGAATACTTGGGAACAAACATAAAACTTGAACCCTAGACTTTCTCAAACTATTTTATAGAAAATCACCATGGAAAACCCGAAAAATAGGCAAGATCAGTAAAATTTGTAGGGCAGATTTTTTAAGTTCCCAATTGGTACAAAAAACTACAAAAAGAGAAGAAGCTGAAAAGAGGAATTATATGAAGAAGTATAAGTTCATGTTTGAGGAATACACTAAGGTGTAGCAGAGGAATATTGAGCTGAAAATAGAGGTGGAAAGGTTGAGGTACAAGTAGATAGGGGCATCATCAAGAACTCATGTGATTAAATCACTACAATCTATTATTTCCACACCAGTGTCTCCTACTAAGACTCTTGCCCTTAGCTTCACATTAGAACCAATTGAGGAGGAGCTATAATGCTCTGTTGATCCAACAAAGAAACAATTAATGCACAAAATTGCATAGGTAAAGGATTCTTTGAAAGACAGTGAGGAGAAGGTAACACTGAGGCAAAAGGAAATTGTCACCACAATTTTATAGCATTTAAATGAAAAGGATGATAATAGATTACTAGATGTACATTCTTCTTATTCTTTATTAGTGGGTGCAATAAAGAATTTAGACAGGGACTAGAAAGTAGCAATACCATTGATTAAGAAATGGATCCCTAGGGACAATGACTTGGATGTGATGTCTAAAGCCACAAGATTTGATGTAAATAATAGGACACAATCATTGAGACCTACACATGTATTGGTTAAATCACTGCAAGGTTTTCAAGCCTTACCAGATGGATTGAGCATGAAAATAGAGGAATTGGTGAATAATTTTGACGATTGGAGTGATACATTGCTGCTTGATATAATTAATGAGCAGGGTAATTGTTAAGAAAAATTCAAATTGCAAAAAAAAATTCCTAATATGAAGTCTCAAAGGAGAAGAGAAATATGCCTTTTAATGTTTAAAATTATAGATCATTAAGACATGAAATAAATATAAGAACTAATCACTTGTATTACTATAAAAAAATTACATACAAGTTACAGTCTCTTCTTTTAAGATGATAATTCTATATTAGCAACATTTCCCTGATGAACCTTGTATCAAATTACACTATTACAATGCATTCACTCAACATACAATAGGATTCACTAATTGATCATTTGACCAACCAACCAAAAAAAACCCTCGACTGAACTGTTCATTCATACTCAAGTTTTCTATTCATTTCCCACAAGAGAACGGTCACAACAATTCAACTGCACAATCGGTTTGCATTATGTATGGCTCATTGGTCCAAGATAGAACACATAGGATAGATGCTTGGTCAATAGAGTTCAACTTTATCGCTCATCGGTGGGATAACAAAATGTGTCTCACCAATGCTAGACTACCCATTTTTCATCGCACACACCCCCAGCTTCTACTAGTCTATCACTCAGAATTTGATGAAGTCTCCCCGATCTTAGGACCATCAGAAATACCATCGCTTTCACCGAAAACCTAGGAAATGAAACTAATGATTCATGTCTGTGTGATGTCCCAAAGAAGCCAAAGACTACACATATTGACGAGAGTCACATCGATCATTCATCAGGAGTAGATCCATTGGTGAGAGAAACACTATCAACAATAGATTAGGAGGTCACATCCATAACACAAGTCTCCCAGACATGTCAATCACTAAGAGTCTCCTCAATTATCTTCATCACCAAGACATCTTCCACCGAAGTGAGTTAGAAATGTCAGTCCGACTATTCTGATCACGCCGATATCGCCAAGACAAACACAGGGTCATGCCGAAGTCGCCAAGACTTCTACTGTCGAAATGATTTTGGAAACTCACTCTAACTGCTCATGTCACCCTGATGGTTCTCATTGCTAAGACAGGTCCAAGGTCATAGTGACCTAATCTCTCCAAGACAACTACTCGTTGGCAAGAAATTCCAAAGGTCTCTCCAATATTGCTCTTTCAAGAGTTCAATGTCAGTAAGCATTGAGGCACTTTTTCTAAAAATCTTCCACTTGAAAAAGATCTTGTTGACACCTCCAAAGCTCAAAAAAACTACTAAGTTTTATGGGCACCAAGGCCCATCAAATTGGTACACCATTTGTACTTTTTTGTGCTCACTAGTTGCGTGAATGCATCTGCAACATTTTCTAAAATATCCATCTTTTATAAAGAGACCTTTCCATCCTCCACCATATCTCATACAAAGTGAAACTGCACCTCAATATGTTTCATCCTGGCATGGAAACTAGGATTCGTTGCCAGAAAAATAACACTCTGACTATCATAGTAAATTGTAATCTGCCCTAAATCAAACCCAGTGTTAGAATACAAATTTTTTAACCAAATTACTTCTTTACATGAATGAGTTTCTTCCATGGACTCAACTTCCATAGTGGAAAAAGCAACTACAACTTGTTGCTTGCTCATCCAACTAATTGCACCATCATTCAACATGAAATTATATCCACTGGTTGAACTTCTACTCTCAATGTCCCCTGCCCATTCAAAATCCACATATCCACGAATTTTGTGAGTCCTCTGTGATCCAACAAACTTTCCATGGTATCACAAAGCATATTCTAAAGTGCCCCTCAGATATCTAAACACTCTTCTCATAGCATCCCAATGTTTCCTTCCTGGATTCTCCATAAATTGACTAAGAACTGCAACTACTTGGGAAATGTATGGCCTTGTACAGACCATTACATACACTAAACTACCAACTACACTGGAATAAGACACTCAGGAAATTTCCTCCATCTCATTAGGATATTTTGGACAAGCTTCAACAGATAGCTTTGTTCCCTACAAAACTAGAATAACTAGCTTCTTGCAATCATTCATACCAAATCTATCCAGAACAATATTAATGTACTTACTCTGGCTAAGCCAAACCTTTATGCCATTTCTGTCCCAAGTTATTTCCATCCCCACAATATACCTAGCTACACCAAGATCTTTCATTTTGAACTTTGCAGACAACTGATATTTTAGATCATAAATCATTAACTTACTATTCCCTATGAACAAAATATCATCAACATAAAGGGAAATAATAAGCATCCGATCATTTTTAGTCCTATAGTACACACAATGATCTGATTTTGATCTTACAAACCCAAAAGACAAAAAAAAAGTGTCAAATTTCTGGTACCACATCCTATGTGATTGTGTCAAACCATACAAAGATTTTTTCAACTTGCAAACCATATTTTCTTTACCTTTGACACAAAGTGCTCAAGTTGGGACATATAGATTTCTTCTTCAATATCACCATGAAGAAATGTTGTCTTCACATCCATCTGCTCAATCTCCAAATCATATGCAACAGTAAGTGATAAAATAAATCTGATAGATGTCAGCTTTGCTACAGGAGAGAAAATTTCCCCATAATGAATTCCCTCTACTTGGAATAACCTTTTATAACCAATCTCACTTTATCCTTTTTGACACAACCATCTAGACCAATTTTCCTTTTAAAGACCCACGTGTAGCCCATAGGATTTCTACCTTCACGCAATGGGACTATATCCCAAGTATCATTTTTCCTTAAGGATGCCATTTCCTCATTCATGGCTTCTAACCGAGAATCTAAATCAGGCATTTTAGTTGCCTTTTTTACAATCCTAGGCACATCCATGTTAGTAATCAAAGCATAGGCACAACTAGAATCTAACATAGAGAATCCATACCTATCTGGTTGTTTCTTCTCACATGTGTACCTACTCATAGGTTGAGGCTGAGGTTGTGGTTCTTCTTCTTTTTCAGAACTCTCAAAGCCGCTCAAACTCTCCTCAGTTTCAAGTACACTTTTAATGTGTTGTTCCTCTTTTTTTGGAGTTATAAGTATCTCAACAACATAATTCTTATTTTCATCTTCTTTCATCACTGACTGTAGGTCCACTGAAGAAGGTTTTAGTTCCCGGAAGATTACACTTCTATTGTACAATACCTTCTTAGTCACAAGATCCCAAAGCTTGTATCCTTTCACACCAAGGCAATACCCAATGAAGATACATTTTCAGATTTTTTGTCCAATTTAGATCTTTGCACATCTAACACATAAACATATTCTTCGCAACTAGAAAAATGAATATGTTTGAGAGAGGGCTTCATACCAGACCAAGATTCCATAGGCGTTATATCAACAAGTACTGAATAAGGTGATCGATTCAATAAGTAACATGGTGTAGCCACAACCTTAGCCCAAAAAAAATTCTCCAGACCAAGATTGCTCAACATAAGTCTTGGTGTCTCCATCAATGTCCTATTCAACCTTTGAGAAATTCCATTTTTCTACGGAGTGTAAGGTGTTGTCTTATGCCTCTTAATCCCATGGTCTTTGCAATACCTTTCAAAATCATCAGAAAAAAAACTCACTACCATTGTCAGTCCTTAGACACTTTATTTTTCTACAAGTTTGATTTTCCACAAGGTGTTTAAATTCCTTAAAATGACTGAACACTTCCTATTTACTTTTTAAAAAATAGACAAATGCCCTTCTCGAATAATCATCAATAAAAGAAATATAATATTTAGACTTGGATAATGAAGGAACATCCACTGGACCACAAACATCAGAATGAATATAATCCAAAACACCATAATATTTATGAGGACTAGAGTAGAATGAAACATGGTGTTGTTTTCCATATAACAATGTTCACATAATTCAAAATAAATATTACAATCATCAAGCCCCTCAACCAAGTTTTTATTCATCAAGGCTTTCAAACCTTTTTCACCGATGTGACCGAGCCTCTGATGCCAGAGCACAGTATTTTCTGTTGGAAGTTTTTCCAAGGAATTTTCTCCAATAGGAACATTTTCAATCTTCTCTTTACAAATATCCTTTTGTGACTTTGCAAAGACACTATTGCATTCAACAACCACTACATCCAACTTGTATCGAGTACCAATTCGGGAAATCCTAGCTAGCACGATCGAGCCTCTAGTCATTTTACAACCTTTGCTAGAGAACAAGACTTGCAATCCAACATTGTTCATCTTGCTTACAAAAAGTAAATTTTTTGAGCCAAACTTGGTATATGCATTACACCATCAATTCCCTTAATTCTACCATCAGGAAACTCAATTTTGACTCTTCCATGACCTACTATCTCGAGAGATGAGTCACTTGCGAGATACACCTTTCCACCATCACATTCTTCATACTTATTAAACCAGTCTCTATGAGATTTCATGTGAAATGATGCTCTAGAATCAATCAGCTGGACATCATTTGATGCTTGAGTTACCAAGACTACAATAAAGGCATTTGCATCGCTCTAAGAAGAATCATTGTTAGAAGAATTCTTCTTCCACTTACTTTTCTCCTCTTTGCAATCCTTTCAGACATGACTAGTCTGCCCACAGTTCTAGCACTTCACCTTGGACTTCTTACCAAGAGACTTTGATCTCCCTTCTAATTTCGATTTGGACTTCTTATCCTTTTTCCTTCAATCTTCCTTGAACAACAAGAGCCTCCTTCGACATCTCAGAATATTTCCTTCTCATCTCTTCTAACAACAAAGAAGCAACCACATCCTTTATTTTGAAAGTGGTTGTCGTGATCCCAAGAATCCTACAAAGAACATAACAAGAGCATACAACAATCTTCTTCTTCAATCTTCCACCTACAGATGTTAACTGAGAAATCAACATGTTAAAGGTATTTAAGTGATCAACAATAGATGTTCCTCCCTACATCTTCAAAGAGTACAACTTCTTCCTCAAGAACAACTTATTTTCCAATGACTTGCCCTGATAAATATTTCCCAGTATTTTCCACAAGGAAGAGGTAGTCTTCTCTTCATGAACATTCAGGAGAACAAAGTCTTATAAACCCTTTTTCTTTCCAATCTGTGAGGTCCCAATCTTCTTGCTTCATGGCTATAGGTTTTGTTCTAGACACAATAATCCAAAGATCACGATCCACCAACAGGTCTTCCATTTTAAGTTTCCACAACTCAAAATTGTTGTCGTTGAATTTCTCAATTTAAATCCTTCTAGACATACTTGTCGTTGCCATCTTAATCTGTAATTAGACAAATTCAGGACTTCTACAAAACTCCCATTAAACAAAAATTGACACAAAAAACCAATCTACCCACAAGGATAACACAACTAGCCAAGCTTTGATACCACTTGTTAGGAAAAATTCAAATTGTGAAATTTTTTTTCCTAATGCCAAGTCTCAAAGGAGAAGAGAGATATTTCTTTTAATGTTTACAATTATATTTCATTAAGACACACATGAAAGAAATAAAAAAAATGAGAAATAACCACATAACACAATTGACACAAGATTTACGTGGGAAAATCCTTACGAAAAAAAAACCCACCACACCAAAGAAAGATCACTTGTATTACTGTAAACAAATTACATATAAGTTACAGACTCTTCTTGCTAGATGACAATTATATATTAGCAACATTTACCTAATCAACCTTGTATTGAATTACATTGTTACAATGCATTCACTCAACATACAATAGAATTCACTCACTGATCATTCGACCAACCAACCAAACCAGACCCTCGACCAAACTGTTCATTCATACTCAAGTTATTTGTTCGTTCCCCACAAGAGAATGGTCACAACAGTTCAAATGCACAATCGGTTTTCATTTTTTATCACTCATTCATCCAAGATAGAACATGTAGGATAGATGCTTGTTCAATAGACTTCAACTTTATCGCTCATTGATGGTACAAAAAAATGTGTCTCACCGATGCTAGAATTCACAATGGTCATCGCACATGCCACCAGATTCTACTAGTCTATCACTCAGAATTTGATGAAGTATCCCTGATCTCAAGACCATCGGCAAGACCATCGCTATCACCAACAAACTGGGAAGTCACACTAATGGTTCATGTCTCCCTAATGTCTGAAAGAACACCACGACTACACATATTAGCAAGAGTCACACCAATCGTTCATCAGGAGTAGGTCCATCGGTGAGAGAAACACTATTGACAAGAGATTAGGTCACTTCGAAAACACAAGTCTTCCCGATGTGTCCATCACCAAGAGTCTCTCCAATGATCTTCATCACCCAAACATCTTCCATTGAAGTGAGTTAGAGATGTCACTCCAACTGTTCTGGTCATGCCGATATCGTCAAGACAACCATAGGGTCACGCTGACATCGACAAGACTTCTGTTGTCAAAATGAATTTGGAAACTCACTCTGACTACGCATGTCACCAAGATGGTTCTCATTGCCAAGACAAGTCCAAGGTCACAATGATCAGATATCTCCAAGACATTCCAAAGGTCTCACTGATATTTCTCTTTCAGGAGTTCAATCTCAGTAACCATTGAGGAAATTTTTCCATCAATAATATCAGCTCTCTTCAATAGTGGAGGGATCAAGCTAATAGAT
The DNA here is from genome assembly GCA_007115665.2 of Sequoiadendron giganteum. Taxonomy (NCBI): domain Eukaryota; kingdom Viridiplantae; phylum Streptophyta; class Pinopsida; order Cupressales; family Cupressaceae; genus Sequoiadendron; species Sequoiadendron giganteum. Next base: position 494,690,278 of record CM021107.1, read on the forward strand.
TCATTGATGCCCAAATTTATTTAATTTATGATGAATTGGATTCTAATCTACTAGTGATCTGCATGGACAAGATCATCAGAATTGTTCATTTCTGGAATCTTTTGAGAATAAAGCAAACCAGGAGGTAGTTAAATATACACCCTACAGTGCCAAGGTGGATGAGGTAATCAATTTCAGTTGGCCAAGTGATGAATAATAACAACGATGGGTGGATACATATTTTAATAAGGAAGAGTAAACTCAGGAGTAACTGCTAACAATTAATTAATTGACTATTGCAGTCATAAAAATTTCAAATTTTATTTTGTGGTGATAGTTTAAAGGTGTGTGCTCTTGAAGATTTTCTTCTATGTCAAACCATCCTCAACGAGAAAAATGGGAAGAAACAAGAAGATTCTCTAGGAAAATGTCTGTTGTAATTCAATTTTGAAATGTCACAAAGTGGTCCAATTGGCTTGTGACATATGTACTTTCTGGCCCAATGCTTGTTTGCTCCTTCATTTTCTATAACAAGCATTCCAAGGCCAAAATTATGGGGTTAGAAAGTTAGAAATATTTTGGTCGAGTCTAGGTGAAGTTGCAGAGAAAATTATAAATTCTAGTAGTTACTGAGAAAATGCAAATTAGGTTCTGAACAGTTTTGTTATAGGGTTTGAATTCATGGAGATATAATGTTTTATAACAGTACTAGCAATTGAGGCAGAATGATAAATTTGAGCTTATGTCTCTCTTATGTACAAGCATATTTGATTTTCTAATAAAGTGATTAAGGGTTTTTTTATTCATCTAGTTGTTGTGGTGTGTGCAATTCTTATTTTAGCTTTAATTCAAGGAATTAATTAAAATTCTTAAATGAGATTGTAGGTTGATATGTATTGTACAAGGATCTGATAAGTAGTATCGAGTTAGGGTTACATATTGGTGATATTTTAAGGCAATATAATCAAAGATATTATATGCTATGTGTTGAATCTATTATAAACCATTAGGTATTCATGAATTTGACTCCCCCAATGGAAGTAAGGCATTGATCAAAGTTGTATTTGTTCTTTGTGATTCGGTATTTATTTGTCTTCACCAGGAGCTTACTATGAATTAAAAATTAATGACTATCGATTACTATGAAGTATTTTTGTAATTATCTCCCGCTCCAAATAGTTGATATTATTGATGAATAGCCATTCTATTCAATTTTATCTCGTTCTATTGAGCTATTGAGTGAGATTATCTATTACTATTAATGTTGTTTATAATTATGGTGCAGAGGTTATAAAAACATTAAACGATCCCCTTCCTTTCATGTCGGGTTCCCAAGAGACCCCATGAAAAAATATTAACAAGCTATATGGTGTCTAGCTTGGGGGCATCCTGACTAGATCAGTTTCATCTCTTCACATCTAGCTCAAGGGCAGCCCAACTCGACCTACTTCGTACCCTTACGTCTAGCTTGGGGGCAACTCGACTAGGATTTACTTTTCAAACAACGTGTCCCTTGAGTGGAACCCCCTTCCTTTTGAAGGGTTCCTGAGGGATCCCTTTGAAAGTCTTGCAAATTAGTAATGGTATGCGTGAGTGTCCGTTCACTGGCCTCTGTGGTCACTTCTTGATGTGTTCTTTTTGTGGGTAAACATGTCACAATCTTTGACTCTACAAAGTTCCCTTTACTCGGTCTCCCTCATGTGAGGTTTCTTGGGGGATACCTTCCTTGCAGGTCTATAGGTCTGTAAGGTGATTTCCCTAGTTTCCTTCATGTGGTAGCCCTTGCGGGATACCTTCCTTATAGTTTTACAATTCTGTAAGGTGCTTTTCATGGTATCCCTCATGTGAGAGTTCTTGGGGGATACTTTCCTTGCAAGTCTGTGGGTTTGTAAGGTGCTTTTCCTAGTTTCCCTCATGTGAGAGTTCTTGAAGGGTACCCCTCTTGTAGGACTGTGAGCCTATAATTAACTTTCATACTTCAGCTTTGTAGTTCCATGAAACTATAAAGTCCTTTCCATCACTCTTGGGTTCACCAGACCGTGCTTTACTTCCTCATCAGTTTAGGTATACATCTCTTACTCTGTTACTTTCTTACTAATCTACTTTATCGAAGCACTCATCAGTACTCATGTGTGCTAATGTGGGGGAAAAATTTATGAGCGTGAATTTGCACCCCTAACAAAAATTCCCTTTTACCACCTTACACTTTAGAAAACCAAAATCAGAGGTTTAATTCCACTTAAGCCCATTGATTGCATTCTAGTTAATCCCATTGATTGCATTCCACTGAAGCCCATTGAATGCATTCCACTCGGTGCCATGTTTGTGTGTTGGTGGAGGCGTTTTTGTCGAGGACGCTAGCGTGGCATGTAGACCTCTCTACGGCACACTTACATCCCTGGTCGATTCCTACGACTAGAGACTGTAGAGGCGTTATATTTTTTATTGGAAGTTGAAGAGAAATGTCCCTCTTTGGTTGGCCAACCCGAATATGGCCATTTTTCATCCATCTCTTCATAATCATCACTCTTTCATCCATAGCCCTCTTCTGCAAGAGTTTTTGAAAAAGTTGGGATACTCTCTCCAAGCTTTGAGAATTCACTTCCAAAATTTGTAGTGGCACACTTCACTCCATTATAGCAATCCACTACTCCATCACTCTGACAGGGTAAGCACAGGACAAAAACCATGGCAACAGAGGCTTGATTCGCTCTTGTTCTCTCCTCCACAAGCTTTGATTTCTTTGGACGAAGGTGTTAAGTGATGAGGTAAAAAAAACCTCATCATAATAAAATCAGAAAAGCTTGTTCTTAAAAGCTCAATCCTAATTCTGTGCCAATTTATTAAACTTTAGGAGAAATAATTGCTTATCTTTAAGGAAAATTATGCAAACTTTATTTCTTATGATCAATTGAGGAAATTTTCCAATACATGTTTTATGGGTTGGCTTGAGTGTTTTTGTAGGGAATAATCAGTCATCTAGCAGTTGTTACAAAATGTTGAGCCAAGACGTGCCTTAAACATGGTTGAAGATAGATGTTGCAAACCTCCTCCTGAATCACAGGTCGATGAATTGAAGATTTAATTACTGCTAATTTAATTTTTGTTACTAAAAACTTCATGGCTCGTCTTGAGCCTTCTTTATGTTTATGAGTTTTAAAGACATGGAAGATTAGTTAAATTTGTTAAAAGACTTTTTGAATGGCTATCCACGCCATCTCAAATCTAGGATTTAGTTATAATTTTTTCTATAAGAATGTAATTTCAAAATGGATGAATAAGACTGAATAGTAACACTATGTTGTTTACATGATCTCTGAATACTGATGAATGAAAGAAATTTCTTCTGTCAATTGCTAAATTGATTAACTATGGATGATAATTGTTTTTAATGGAAGGACTCTAAAACCTGTACTTTATGTGATTTGAGAATGAAGTGTTGACCCGTGAGCTAGCCACTCTAGGGAAGTTAGTTTAAATAGATAAGTACAACTATTATGTTGTTTCATTTGTTACATAGATAACTGTTCAGTAGGAAGTAACTAAGTCTATTAAGAGTTGAGTCTGAATTTTCAGAGTACCATTGTTTTTAGTTAGTATGAAATATTCTTCATGGTTGTTAGACTATTTTACTATTTAAGAAAATGTTTTATAGTCTGATTACTTATTTTTCCACTTCCATAGTATATCACTTGTTCAGTTTTCTTATCTCTATGCTTTCTATTTTAGTTGTGATGTTTTCTAAATTAGTTATCTTGTGCTTTCTATTTTAGTATTTCCAGTTTTTCCAGAATAAATTGTTTTCCAGATAAGAGGTTAAATGGCCTTAGTCTAAAGTTGATTTCAGTAGTTTAAAGAAAAATAGAAAATCTAAAATGAGTTATCCAAATCATCTTCTTTTTCAAACTACCTTGGAGACTACCTAGTCGACTAATTGACATTCTATATTCTAAAGTAGTAGGACCTAATGAAAACTTATCATTTTTTGGCGCCATTGTCGGGGAACTAAAATAGCCTTTGTGCTTAAGTGTTACTAGGAGATGGTTTTGGTACCTCATTTTATATCAAAAATTTTGTCATCGGCTTCCTCTTCTACATGGTTAGGAAAAGAGACCCTCATGGATGATTTATACCAAAGACTCCCAAAAAATACATACCAATCATACCTAGGGAAGCCACAGGGGCTCAAACGACCACACTTCTAAAGAATTATTTGAGCATATTCCACCTAAAGTTTTCCATTGTTTACCTATCGAGCAATTGGTAGAACAACCAATTATAGAGGAAATTGTCTTTGAGGAACAAAATTCTCTAAAAATCATGGGAGACCGTAGAGCTGAACCTAACCACAATGAACCTCAACGCCCTCCTACAACATTTACTTATCCTATTACTTTGGATGCAGATGATGATACTACAATGAAGAAAATTTCCCCAGCTTTCCTTCCAACCTTCTATGGCTTGTCCTCAGAAGACCTAAACAAATTTTTCTTTGAATTTAATGTCCTATGTCAAAATTATGACTATAAAAATGATAACCAGAAGCTGGATCTTTTTCCTTCTACTTTGAAGGATTTAGCAATGTGCTAGTTTATGGGATTGGGTTCTGGTAGTATAACATCTTGGGGGGAAATGGAGAATGTTTTCTTGCAAAAATACCAAAGTTACTGTAGGGTGAGTGACTAAAAGGAAGAGTTGTTTAAACTGAGACAAAACGAGGATGAGATTTTAGAGGATTATCTTGATAGGTTCCTTTCTCTCTATAAAAGGTGTGGAGAAGAGGCCATTAGCGTTGAGATTCTCAAAATAATTTTTCTTAAAGGACTTGATGATGATGCTAGAACAATTCTTGATTTAATGGGGAAGGGTGACATATCTCAATTGAACCTTGAGGAAATATGTGAGTTATGTCAGAATTTATCCCATACTTGGGGAGGAATCCATAAAACTAATATTTTTAAAGGGTCTAATGAGATATGTAAGCTCCGCGAAGAAATAGAAAATCTCAAAACTGACATTCTCATTTAGTTAATCACTACTCTAGATGGCATACAAGCTAAAACTCGCAACCCAAAGACCTTGTCAATCTATTGTATTGAGTGTCAGAACAAACACCTATTGTGAGAGTGTCCTGTAGATAAATTCATTTTTTGTCAAATCTTTGAGAAAAACTATCCTACAAAATAGTGTGAGCTTCTCTCTGATATTAAAAATACCAAGAAAAAAATTATTCAAGTTGAAGAAGAGATAAACATGTTAAACCAACGTCAAGGAGGTAACTTCTCTTATGGATAGAATTCCAATCCTGCATGGAGACGAAAAAATAACTGGGTTCATAATCAATGGACTCCATCTTGGAATCAGTCACCTCTAGCCCAACCTAACTAGGGAACTCCTTATTGGCGGTCCCCAGAATGGGGAAGTTAGTAGTCCAACCACAACAACAATGGTACCAACAACATGTTGTCCCCCAATAGAATCAAGAACATAATCAATTCTATAGTAGACCTATGAGGAATCAACAGTAGAATTTGTTACCTCTAGCTGAAAACCTTCCTCAGAATGAGCAGATGAACCAAACTCGACTTCCAACACAACCGCTCCCCAATCCTAAGAATAATTTCCAGAATACGCCAATCTACTCTATCGAACATGAAAATTTTACATGAATGAATGCGATACATTATGGAAATGTATATTTGCACTCTAGTAGAACTCTTAAGCCCCCAACTATTGAAGAAATAGTAGAGGAACTTGAGCCTAAAATTCCACTAAGAGACAAGTCGCCTAACCATGATACCACCACCAAAGACAAAGAGCCTTTTTCAACAGCAGGAGTTGCTGACTTGTCTTAGGGGGAGGAAAGTCAGTCCTTGAGTCAACATAGGGAGGATCCAATTCCAAAGGATAAAAAATGGCACCACCATATATCCAAAACGTTTAAAGTCAATAACTCTAGAAGATACTTCAGAAGTATCTATTGCTTCAAAAACTACGTTAATTCAAGAGATTAAGCAACTACAAATTGAAGTTCCTCTATTGCAAGAAATAAAGGAAATTCCTGAGTTAAACTAGTTAATCAAACAACTATGTATTAAAATGCCAAGTAGGAAGCCAAAAAAGATAAATATTGCTCATATCGATGGTTATTTAGTCGATTTTCTGTCTAGAAAGTCTATCGCTCTAAAATACAATGATCGAGGGAGTCCACTTATAACCATTACAATCAATGAGGTAGCAATACCAAACACACTAGTGGATCTTGGGGCAACTATTAATGTGATGATTGTGGATGTAAGGGAAAAATTAGGTCTAACTGATATACATCCTACAACCATAGTATTACAAATGGAAAATCAGTCTATAGCCATACCAAAGGGCATCATTAAGAACATCCTCATCAAATTTGATGGATGGGAATATCTAGTCGACTTCTAGGTAATCCAGTCACTTACACCCAAATATAGCTCTCCAATAATTTATGGGATACCATGGTTGGCCACGGTTTCTGCTAAGATTGATTGCAGGGAAGGGGGAATGACCATTTCGCATGGTCAAGATAGTAAACGTTTGTTCTTTTACCCCCTACTAAGCTTGTTGAGCATAAAAAGGTCTGGGTTGATGAACTAGAAGAATATAGTGGTCAAGACAGCTTGGCCTCGCTAGCCATGGTAGTAATTAAATAACACAAAGAAGAACTAGAGGAAGACTTAGTAAGTGATGTAGCATGCCTTGCCATAACCCTGAATGAGGAAGAAATGATGGATGCTCCAAGGATTTTTGGGCAATCAATTGATATAAGTGGGATGGAGCAAAGCTATGCTACCATGGGAATGCCTTGTCCCTTAGCTAACATGATTCCTAGAACAAGTCATTACTTTGAAGATATCACAAAGTTTCACCAACTAGTACCTCATAGTTGTCCTCTTAACACTTTGTTGCGACCTATGTATACTATCACTTCGACCCATCCTAGAACAAAATTTATTATGCTATTACCAGGAAATTTTTTAAACATCAATAGTTGGCTGTTAGAAACAAAGGAGGATAAATTGTTCAATATGTTGGTAAAAAATTCTAAATCCTTTGCTTGGGATTATATAGACATGATGGGAATTCAACCAAGTGTTTATACTCACCACATATAAACTGATCCTAGTAGAAGGCATGTTCGCCAGCCACAGAGGAGACTTGATCCTACATTAAAAGATCTAGTCAAAATTGAGATTGAGAAACTCCTCCATGCAAGATTTATTTATCATATCTTTGATAGTAAGTGGGTGTCACCTATGGTGGTTGTGCAAAATAAAAATGGGAAATGGAGAATCTATGTAGACTATACACAACTCAAAAAATCCACTCATTGAGATTATTTTCCCCTACTATTTGTTGATTAGGTTCTAGACAACTTGGATGGAAGGAAATATTTCTCCTTTCAAGATGGATTTAGTGGTTACAATCAGATACAAGTTGCTCTAGAAGACCAAGACAAGACCACGTTTACCTACCCTTGGGGCACATTTGCATACAAATTTCTTCCCTTCAGAATTTGTAACGCTTCAATGAATTTTCAGAGAGTCGTTCTTGCTATATTTTATGCACTTGTTAATGACTGTGTAGAGGTTTATATGGAAAAATTTACAATCTATTGGTCAACATATGACAAAGCTCTTCGAACCTAGATTGAGTTCTAGAAGTTTGTGAGGAAAATAGGCTATCCCTTAGCCATGAAAAATGTTTAATAATGGTAGAACAAGGAATAGACTTGGGTCATCATATTTCATTTGAGGGAATAAAGGTTGACCCTAAGAAAATTGAGGTCTTTCAATAGTTGACTATCCCTCAAACACAAACAGATGTTCGAATTTTTCTTGGACATGTTGGTTACTACAAAAGGTTCATAGAAGGCTTCAGTAAAATTGTGGCTCCTATGTTCTTTCTTTACAGAAGCCATTAAGAAGATGAAAATGGGGGTAAATATGCCATAGTGTTAGCTATCATTCGAAACCTGAGTGTTAACTATCATTTGAAATCATTAAGGAAGAGCTTGTCTCTACTCCTGTTCTATGAGGACCAAATTGGAGTATTCCCTTCCATATTTATGCAGATGCTTCTGATGATGCTATTGGTGTAGTTTTGGGACAAGAAGATGAAAATGGGGGTAAATATGCCATATATTTTATTAGTAAAACTCTTACTTCTATAGAAAGAAACTATACAACAACAAAAAAAAATTCCTCATTGTTGTTCATGCCATTAAAAAATTCTACCAGTCTATTATGCGATATAAGGTTACAGTTTATACAGACTATTTGGCTGTAAAATACCTAATGAACAAACCTGTAGTGAATGGTAGGATTATTAGGTGGTTATAACTCCTTCAGGAGTTTAGTGCTACAATCCTTGACAAAACAGGGAAATATAACATGGTAGCATATTTTCTGTCATGAATCAAACATGAAGAGGGTGACAGTACTCCGGTATAGGATAAATTTCCAGATGAAAATTTGTTTGCAATTTTTGTAAAATCACCCTGGTTCGTAGATATCGCTAACTTTTTAGCTACTCCTGAGGTACCCCCGGGATTCACAACTAAGCGAAAGAAGTTACTTATCGGAGAAAGTGCCCCATTCAAATGGATAAACGAAATTTTATTTCGTTGTGGACCTAATATGGTCTTGAGAAGACGTGTGAGAGCGAACAAAACCTACAACATTCTAAGGGCCTGTTGAGATGATCCTTTGGGAGGGCACTACCCTACAAAGAGAACTTCCCATAAAGTCTTAGGCATTGGATACTATTGGCCTTCAATGCATAAAGATATTAAAAGCTATGTTCATCATTGTGATGAATGTCGGAGACTAGGAAGACCAACTGCTTCTTCAAAGATGCTTTTACTGCCATAGGTAGTGCTTGAACCATTTGAGAAATGGGGTTTAGATTTTATCAGACCCATAGATCCTTCCTCTCAAGGGAAATAGTACATATTGGTTTGGACTAAATACCTGATAAAATGGGTTGAAGTTCAAGCCTTACAAGTAGCTAGGGAAGAGCAAGTCGTGAACTTCCTCTATAATAAAACATTTCCTAGATTTGGAGCCCCTCGAACTATCGTTATTGATCGGGAACCCCAATTTATGTCCAAAGTTCTCTTGGAATTCATGAACAATTTTCAGGTAAGCCATAGGAAGTCATCCCCTTACCACATTCAAGCAAACAACCAGGTGGAAGTAACTAATAGAGAGCTTGAAAACATATTAACAAAAATAATTTCTTCAAGAAGAAAAGATTGGGCTAGAAAACTCCCTGAAGTTGTTTGGGCATACAACATAACCTGGAAATCCATGACTAGATTCAAGCCCTATGAGCTCGTTTTGGGAAAGAAACCTCTTCTTCCCATTGAGTTTGAACTACAAACTCTACGAATAGCTATGGAACTAGCTCTAGATTTAAAACGAGCCCAAGTTGAACAAGTTCTACAACTAAGTGAATTGGATGAGCTTCGCCTAGACGTTGTCCATCAATCTGAACTAATTCAACATCAACAGAAAGAGTGGCACGATAAACATATTAAGGAGAGGGAGTTCCATAATGGAGATCGGGCCCTACTATTCGATTCAAGGTACAAAGATCATAGGGGAAAGCTTAGGACTCATTGATTGGGACCTTATGAAATTTTTGAAATCTCTTCTAATGGAACTATTAGGTTGAAACCAATTGATGGTGACACACAAACCCTCTTAGTCAATGGTCATCGCTTGTGTGTCTACCATAAGCCGGTTAATAAGAAAGACTTCTCAAGAATGGTGGAAATGCAGGGCAAGGTCCAATGTATTGACTCTGCCAAGGTAGAGTCTTTTTGGTAAAAGTACTAAAAGGTTGTTTAAAAAATAAATTAATTAATTAAAAAAATTAAAAATAAAATAAAATAATATATATAATAAAAATTTAAAAAATTAATTTTTTTTTTTTTCGAAAATGTGTAATAAAAAGACATGTATACCAAGATATTTTCCTTTCATTAGTTTTTCTTTTCAACTTAGCTAATTTTTGTTCTATTTTGTAGGACTTGTTATACAAAGGAAATAACTTCCAAAGTACCTTCCTAAGATGTTCTGGAACTTATGATCCTAATGCCAAATGCTCTGGAACCTAACGGGCCTTATGCCCAATTCTTTGAAACTTGCAGACCAACTCATCATGTCAAAAAGATGTTCCTGCACTAAGGTTCAAAGCTCCCGAAGTTCAAAATTCATAAGTCTTGCTACTCCACCTTCATTTTGTAGCTTCTTCAGCTGCACCTTTCAACGATGCTCTGGAACCTTCATTTCATTGCTACTCCGATTGCATATTGTAGTGAGGCTCCAGAACCTTCATTTAGTTTCTTTTCTAGTTGCATGTTTCAATGATGCTCTGAAACCATCATTTAGTTGCTGCTTCGGCTGCATATTTCAACTATGCTCTGGAACCTTCATTTCATTGCTGCTCTAGCTGCATATTTTAGCGATGCTCTAGAACCTTCATTTCACTGTCATCCTAGTTGCATATTTTAGCGATGCTCCAGAACTTATTTGCCCTCTCCATCACGAATGCATACCTCTCACATGCTCCAGAACTTTTGTGCTAGATTTGAGCATGATGTCAATTACATGCTCTAGAACTTATTCATTCCCATTCCGCCACCTTTTTCATAATTTAAAAATTTTGTGACATTTTCATCATCATATCTTGTGCACATGTCGTCCTATCTTTTTTTTTTATCATAAATAAAGCCACTGAGTACCACAACCCTCATTGATGGCTCTGTCATTAATAAACTTTCACTTTCATGCCATAATGAATTTGTTGTCACCTCAACCAATACCTTCAAGTTATCCTTTTAAATCTATAAAGGTACGAGATCTTCAAATGATCACATAATGCAAGTAGGTACTAATTTTCACTTTAAGTAGGTATTTATTTTTGAATAAAAAATAATTAATTGGCACAAACTTCACTCCCAATATAGCAATTTGTGCCACTTGGTGATCAGCTATTTGTACTACAAAGCCTTTCACATGCCTCCATGCAGATTGAAAATCATTGCATAGTAAGCTCCAAACATGAAAAATAAGTGATTTCAGAGGCAATATTTTCAAAAGTGTTGTGTGAAAGCTTTGAGCAGTGATTGAAATCTTTTACAGCATGGGAAATATGAGAATGGGGAGTGGTAAAAATAATTTAGAGCCAGATTCAACAGAAATTTTTTTGGGGTTAAGTAATATCTCTAGATTATTCGAAGAGGTAAGGTGGTTGTATTTTATCAAAAAAATTGAAGGATATAATGAAAATTTGGTGAGCTCATTTGCCGAAAAATATTGAAATGGTGAAGTGCTACTTCATGGAAAGCATTTCAAGGTGAGTCTGAAAATAATTTCCTACTTATCTGGGTTAGAAAATTGAGGTATTAAGATAAAAGAAACCTCTCAGATAACATACCAAAAATTTTCTGAATTATTTGTTAGAGAGGGAGACCCTCACCCCATGGTAGTAATTAGTACCAAAGGACAAAATAAAGGGTTCCAGCAGACCTCCACACTAGATCCCTAGGGTACTGTCATTGCTTGGATCATAAAATATTTTACTTGTGAAGGTCAACTAACTGTTGTAGTAGGATCTTCTTTCCACATGCTGACCCATTTGCGTCACAGGAAGGAGAACCCTTCTCTTAGGGTTAATACATGCCTGAATTTTTATGGGAGTATCGAAACTCTTCAATAGAAAGATATAAAACAGGTTGAGGGCAACTGAAACACCATGGATTAATTAAATTGATTTGTAAATACCATTTTCACAAGAAATCTGAGGGCAAATGGGAGAAATTTTTGAAGAAAATTGAGAAGCCTTCAATCAAAAGGATAATAGAACCAAGGGAACCATCTCACTGAATTACTCCACCATCTGGAGCAATTTCCTCTGAGGACTCTCCAACTCTGGAAGCTCCTAATCCCACCACCCCTGGTGAGGAAGTGCCAAAATTTTTGAATTATGAATTCAAAACCCCTGATTTGCTTGAGCAAATTGAGCTTGTTTATTCTGATTTGAGTAACCTTGGAAGAAAAAGAAAAGGGAAAAATAGGACACCCGTCACCTTCCAAGGTCTTCCTCCATTAAGAAGAAGTAAGCGCCTAGCCTCTAAATTCTCTGAAACCCCAATCCAAGGTATGGAGGGAATTTCAAAAAATAAAAAGCCCAAGCGGCCATCTGTGCCTATAGAGATTTCAAAGCCTGCAAGTGAAGAGGAAATACCTCTAGAAAAAGAAGATTCAATCGAGGAGATTCCTTCCCACACTACATATGTGGAGGAGATCTTCACTGAAGAAATTCAGGGAAGAGAACAAGAGGGAGATGATGGTATTCCAACTAATTTTCCCCCTATTGTTAGTAGAATTATTGAGATAGTTGAAACAAAGGATGCCACTATAGAAATAGAGAAATGTAAAATAGAAATTGATGATCTAAAGAAATAATTGTACAAAGATAATGAACTCATCGAATTGCAAAAAGAGTAGTTGACTGTGCATACTACTGTAATAAATAAAAGGGATCAAGAAATACAGAGTTTAAAACTACAATTATAGGAAAAGGACACAATGATTTATAGGTTGAAAGAGAAAATACAAGAATTGAGTCAAGAGCATAAAACTTATAATGTTGACATTGTAGAGAAGAATACATAATTGAAATGATAAAGCAAAAATTTGTGCTTATGATCATAGCCTTTGAAGAAGACAGGAAAACAATAACTGAAGAATTAAATGATTCCATCAGTAGAGTTGTAGAGCTAGAACAAGACTTGATAGAAGAATTAAAGGCTTACATCAGCAAAGTTGTAGAGCTAGAACAAGACTTGGTGGAATGCATTGTGAAACCAAATATGGAATCAAAAGAAATTCAAACTGAGCCAGTTATAACTAATTGGTTCTAGGTTCACATTCCCCCACTACTAATGAAATGGATGGAAAAGTGTTATTTCTTAAGAAATGTTCAAACTAAGAATTACAAGCTGAAGAAAGAATTGGTACTCCTAAAGGATTCATTTCAAAGGGCATACAGAGGAAAAAAAGATGCATGTCAATTAGTTGATTGTCTATTATCCTGTAGAAGGCCATCTAGATTGTACTCCATGTTTCTAAATAAACAATGGATAAAATAAAAATTATTTAGAATCTACAATGATCAGCCATATGAGCCCAATTACAAAGAATTTACTAAGATATTTGTAGAGTCAACCCCTGAGAATCAAGATTTGATTTGTGAGTTCTTTTTGCATGATTTATTATTAGAGAATCACATTGAATTATTTATCGACCTATTTGTTGGAGAAGTATAATTAAGAGCCCTATTTTCTACCATGAGAAACTAGATTCATTGGTAGGAGCATACAAATGAATTTGCATAGGCAGGAAAGATAGGTCTTCAAATAAGGTCACCAAATTCTAGGTCTGGAGGTTTCAAAGACACTTTTTCATCTCTCCTGATTAATGAAAAAATGAAAGAAAAGTATGAAAACAGCCTCAGGCAGTGTTACAATAATTTTATTGAGCATGGGCATAAATTGATTGGGAAAGCATGGCACACTTATGAAGAGAGGTTCACTCCATTACCTGCTTACCTCAAGAAAAGAGAGGTCATTTCCCCTCTTAATATCAAGTGGTCTTTTAGAACAGTTGATGCTTTAGTCAAAATCCGAAGAACCCTTAAGAAAAATGGGATGGGAATGAGATACATACCTCCTTTGCTACTTAATCCACCTCCTTCTTTCATTTTTCAACTGATCAAAATGATAAGACATTTTAATGAATGGAGAGAGAGTGTGATATTTCACATAGGGTTCATCCATGAACCTGTAGCTTTTGATGCAACAACAAGAGAGGAACATAATCTCAGTTCCATATATAAGGAGTGGAATAAAACTCAGGGTTATAACTATGGAGCAGGAGGACCTGCCAGGAATTAGGTGGGGGAGGAAATGATGAGGTAAAAATAACCTCATCATAATAAAATAAAAAAATCTTATTCTTACAAGCTCAATCCTAAGTCTATGCCAATTTATTAAACTTTAGGAGAAATAATTTCTTATCTTTAAGGAAAATTGTGCAAACTATATTTCTTATGATCAATTGAGAAAATTTTCCAATACAACTTTAATGGGTTGGCTTGAGTGTTTTTCATAGGGAATAATTGGTCATCTAGCAGCTGTTACAAAACGTTGAGCCAACACATGCATTAAACATGATTGAAGATATATGTTGTGAACCTCCTCCTGAATCTCAGGCCGATGAATCGGAGATCTAATTACTATTTATTTAATTTTTGTTACCAAAAACTTAATCGCTCGTCTCGAGCCTTCTTTATGTTTATGAGTTTTAAAGACATGCAAGATTAGTTAAAGTTGTTAAAAGACTTTTTCAATGGCTATCCATGCCATCTAGAATCTAGGATTTAGTTATACTTTTTTCTATAAGAATGTAATTTCAAAATGGATGAATAAGACTTGATAGTAACATTATGTTGTTTACATGTTCTCTGAATACTAATCAATGAAAGAACTTTCTTCTATCAATTGCTAAATTGATGAACTATGGATGATAATTTTTTTTAATGGAAGAACTATAGAACCTATAGTTTTGTGATTTGAGAATGAAGTGTTGACCCGCGAGCCAGCCACTCAAGGGAAGTTAGCTTAAATAGATAAGTGCTTACTGTTATGTTGTTTTATTTGTTACATAGATAATTTTTCAGTAGGAAGTAACTAAGTCTGTTCAGAGTTGAGTCTAAAGTTTCAGAGCACCATTATTTTTAGTTAGTATGATTTATTCTCTATAGTTGTTAGAATATTATACTGTTTAAGTGAATCTTTTATAGTTTGATTACTTATTTTTCCACTTTCGTAGTATATCAATTGTTTAGTTTGCTTATCTCTATGCTTTCTAGTTTAGTATTTCTAGGTTTCCTAGGATAAATTATTTTCTAGATAAGAAGTTAAATGGCCTTACTCTAAAGTTTTTTTCAGTAGTTTAAAGAAAAAAAAAAAAAATCTAAAATGAGTTATCCAAATCATCTTCTTTTGCAAACTGCCTTGGACACTGCCCGATCGACTAGTTGACAGTCTATATTCTAAACTAGTAGGACCTAATGACAACGTATCAATAAGCTCCTCTAATCTATCTTAATGTTTTCGATTGAGTAAGAATTTATTGCTTGTAGTTTTTTGTGTTAGCGTAGCTTGTAGTTCCTTTCTTTATCTTTCCTATCATTTCCAAACTTGGCTATCAGTGGAGGTGGAAACACCAAGACAGGGGTCTGACTGAGGCAGACCCCTATACAGCCCCAAAAATTTCTCCCTTTATTGTGTGCAGGTAGAGAGAGTTTGAAGCAAGCTAGCGAGAAGGATATTCTATGAGATCAACTTTGTCACCCTCTCAGTAATATACCTCTTTTATCACTTTTGTATTTAATTTTCTCTCTTCTTAGTCTCATTCTTTGCTTCCTGAAACTATTATACCCAACTATCAGTCCTTTCTCAAGATTCCAACCCCTTCTTTCTAGTCCTCTGGTCGTACGAACACCAACGCACTGTGTTGTCATCCCTGAATTGCGCTTCTATCCTAAGATAGAGAACTACCTAAGACACATAGTTGACTCTAGAAAAAATGGTTCGTCTAGTCTTCTTTCCACTCTTGGGATCACAGAGTGATCGAAGGACATATAGTCCTCATCATTATCATCCTTTTCATCCTAACCTTGCCTTGAATTGAGGTAAGTTAGGGCAGCCTTCCCGCTCTTGGCCTTTTGTGACCTAGGGCCTTGCAGCAAATGGTCCCCCTCTTTTACAAAGGATAAATGAAAGAATAAGTTTAAACCTAAGGAATAATGTAAAGAACCTCTTGCCTCTCCTAGAGAGGATAAACCTAAAGGGGAGAAGGCTAAATGTGGTTATTATAAAAATGAAGACATGGTGAAAAAACTTGTTATAAGAAAGAGTTAGATGAAATGAGGAAACTTTTAAAGGAACATGACATTTCTTTTCCATCTAAATCTAAAAATTGATCATCATCTTCTTCTTAGTCAACATATTATACACATAGTTATTGTAGGAATTTCCAATGGGAGTTATATGATCAATGATTCTAAAATGAAAGGACATGTGCTCTTGTTGTGACACATGGTGAAAGGTCTCAAAATTTGATTGTTGACTTTGTATCTAATATCATATATCAAGACAACAAGATAAGTTTTCATCCTTGAAAATTATTTCACTCATGACGATCTTGATGGATAATGATGTTTATCTTGATTTATTTGATAAAGAGGTTATTGATGTGCCAAATGGTAGTTTTAATATTGTGTGTTATATTCCTGATATCAAGCATAAACTTATTTGAGTATATCAGATAGCACAAACTTTTAAATCATTTGAGTTAACTCTAGATTTAGTCTTCATTCATGAATTGTATACAAAACAACATGTTGGAGTGGTTAGGGCTAATCATGAGGAAAATAATTTTTTTTTCTCATTTTTTTCTTGATGGTGAATTTTCTAGGGATCACTCTCCTAGATCTAGTGTGCGTAGTTCTTCACATGATTAGTAGGTTGGATTTTCAAGCATGGCCTTTGTACATGGAGAAGGGAGAAGTATGTGAACTTCCATTGTATTCAGTAAATGACATGTTTGGGATCTGTGTGTCCTTTATATTCTCTTTTGATTGTATATTTTTATTGTTAATTTAAAATTACTTTTCAATCTTTTCCTAGCATATTTGGGTGCACATGTATTTGAAAAGGAATTTGTGTGTTTCAGAAAGTAGTATGTTATTCATAGGCCTAATTTACAATCACCTTTATATTTTTTCACAATCATAGATAGAGCTATTTCTCATATATTAGGAAATCATTCATGGGTGAATCATTCCTAGAAGTCTTCGAGTATATTCCATCAGGGTTTTCTCTTTCCTGTTTTATAATTGTCTCTTTTTATTTCTAGTTAAAAGCATATACCGCTGTGTAGAGGGTTTTACAACAATGTATGGGTTGCGGGTTTCATAAAATCATATTACTCACAAGCCCCTATGTTTTTCCAACCTACAATTATTTTGTGCATTTATTTTTCCATATGGCAAAATTGAAACATAATTTTGCTAAATTTTGAAGGTTCCTTTGATTACATTTGTACTCTCTAAATAACAAAAGGTTTTCATTACACAAATTCCAAGTTAGAAAACACTAGGTGTTATGAAACATGCAACCCACATAGTGTTGTAAAACCCTCTAAACATAACAACCCAATTGGTTAGCCACCCCTTAGGTCAATTTGACTTTTTTATTTATTCCTCACTTGCAACTCCACCCCAAACTCTTCATCCTTAATTTTATATCAAACATACTCATATCGCTCACAACCCACTATGTTTTTCCAAATTGCAATTTTTTTTACATATATTTTTGTATCATACGAGGAAAATGAAACACAATTTTTACTCTGTGTAAAATTTGTGATAAATTTTGAAGCTTCCTTTGATTACATTCATACTGTCTAAATAATAAAAATGTTTTCATTATAATAATTAGAGGTCGGAAAATAGTGGGTACATTATGAAACTTGCAACCCACCCTAAACCCTAAACCCTCTACACATAAAAACACATTTGGTTAGTCACTCCTCAAGTCAATTTTATTATCTTTATGTATCCCACACCTGCAAACTCTCCTCATGCTCTCCACCCTTTAGCTTAGAACAAACACAATCATATCACTTACAACCTACTATGTTTTTCCAGCCTACAACTATTTATTCCCTTTAATTTTCCATCATATGAGGAAATTTAAACATAATTTTTACTCTAACTAAACAATTGTGGTAAAATTTGAAGGTTCCCTTCATTACATTCTAGCTCTCTAAATAATTTTTTTTATTACAATCATACTATGTATGTATAATTGGAGGTTGGAAAACAATGGGTGTTAACCTCTAACCAACATACTATTGTAAAACGCTCTACAGGTAACAACCCAATTGGTTAGTAACCTCTCAGCTCAATTGGGTTACTTTTATGCAATCCACACTTGTAACTCGTCCCCATGGTCTCCAACCTCTAAATTTTAACATGAAAAATCAAATAACTAACAACCAACATTGTGTTTTCAAACCTACAATTATTCTATGCATTTTTTTTTATGTAACCTCTCAGCTCAATTTGGTTAGTTTTATGTAACCCCTCCTGCAACTCCACCCTTTAAATTTCAACATGCAGATTGAAATAATTGGGATAGCATACATTCAATCTTTTTAACGCACTCTCGGCCTTAAAATTAATCGACAGACTGTAAATAATGTGAACATTCTCGCACTGCCTCTCACTCTGCACAACCTCTGCAACGCTCACGAACCTTGGACCGGAAAACACTGACCCCGCATACATCTCATTGCAGATGAGATGAATCTTCTTCTCTCTCGCAAAACGCACTATGCTTCTCAGTGTTTTCTCATCCATTGTGGTGCCCAGTGGTTTTGATGGATTTGTTATCAGAATGCCCTTTAGTCTTATCTTTTGACACTCCGCTTGCCTGTACGCTTCTTCAAGCGCACTCACTGTTACCTGAAAATTGTTGCAACTACTGCACTCAACTGCTATCAGCTCTACTCCAATCCACCAGTTTAGATCTTTATCAAACCTGCTTGTCAGCATTTACATACACTATATTTATATCTCTAGATCTAAAGATTAGAATAGTTTCATGTCATCGTATGATCTCTTATTTGGTACCTTTATATGTTAAAATTTCTTAAGATCGAGGCCATGGTTTTTTTCTCTTGATCTCTTGTTGGGTAACTCTTGTGATTTTATTTGATCCCTTCATTTTTCAAGTGTGCCATAGATAATATAATCATCCATCTCATTTGTATAATTGATGTGATTTTTGAAGTATAGGTTTCTTTAAAAACACAAAACCAGAGGAATTGGTAGCCCAGTCAACTGAGCCGTAAGAGCTGGCTTTTATTATAGGGCAAGTTAATTATAACCTTTACGTTGTTAAATTTAATATACAATTTTTTAAGTTTAAGTCTTTATGTTTGATAGACATTGCACCCTTAGTAACGTTATTTAAGTTGTGTGATTGTTTGGACATGAGTTAGAGGAGCCTATTTTAAAGTGTTTGTTAAATTATTTCAAGTCGAATGAAGTAATTATTTTAAAAATAAAAGTACATTAAAAGTCAAAATTTTAGCATAAGTATTTAGATTAATTTGTATATTTGTTGAAGTTTTATAGGTATAAAATCATTTAAAAAATAAATAAACCTATAACATATGTTTTAGGATATTTCAATAAATAATAAAATACAATTGATCTGACAAATACAATTTTATGTTTCAAATTTTAACAAACTCTTGGCCACTAAAGTTTTAGTTTTTTTAATCAATACTTAAAAGAAGATACACATTTGTTCAATGATAATTAATGTAGAATAGAATTTGTATTCTAATTTGAGCAATTTAAAATTTTGTTATAAGAATTAAACTTATTAAATAAAAATTAAAACATAGTGGATATATTTTAAATTTTAAGAGTAATAAAATATTTATAAATAAATAAAGTGTTTTAAAGTCAAAAAAGATAAAAAAATCCCAGGTTCAACTTTGTGATAGGAGCATTCAAGAAGAAGGAGAAAAGAGTAGTTGGAAATAATAATGTTGATCTTTAAGTTTGGAGATAGGACACATTTTACTTAAAATTGGGTTAATAAAAGAAGTTGATATTTCTCACTTACAAAAATATGGTACTGCATATAATAGGAGGAATATTGTTAGTTATGGTAAAATAATCAAAGATTATACTTAAAAAGTGCTACATCCCTATATTAAAAGTATAATAACTAACTCTTATAAAAATTAAGTCAACAGGTAATGGCAAACGTCCACCCACCTGCAGATATTATCACCATCTCCAGTAGCTCCTCTGTGGGGGATGTTACAGGACCAAAGGCTGATTTTTCTCCTTTGTCACCATCAGAGTCAGCTTCAGTTAATTGCGGTGGAATGTACCAAAGCAATATTGCAGTTTTTGTAGAGAACATCGTGCGAGGTTGTCACGCCACTATTGAAGATGCTCAGAAGATATGTGATGATGCATGCCACGTACAAAACCACGACATCGAAATGGTGCAGCAGGCAGTCCAAAAATTTCGTAGAACATGTATTGTTTTGGATGCATACTGTGATTTCCTCTGAGAAGTAAAATATGATGCACTTTACAACATGGGAAATTCAGCTAAGCTTAAGGAAGATTTCTTAAAGCTCCTTCAAACATACAATAGATTGTAAATAGCTCGCTCTAAACTGCTACTTGTTTTTTGCGGTGTTGGGACAGATTGTTTCCCTTTCAAAACGAACTAAAGCCATCATACAAAATGAAAACAACTAATTATGCTCATCGAAGACCTTATTTTTGGCTTGCTTGGGAGGTTGCAATACCCTCTGTATAGTCTACCAGAAGATATGTCATTGTGGGAAGAATGTACAACTCCTCCTACTCTTCATGGTACGCATAATTGCACACTTCTTTGCCACACTTACAAATGATACCTTCACAATTTTAATGTTTGTTAGTTTCACATAATGGAAAAAGTTCTCAATTTAGCAAGTGTTGTTGACAAAATGTCTATGTATTTACATGAACCTGTTTCTCTTCCAACCGGCAATTTACACTTTCTCCTGGCTATATCTTGCTATCAGCATAACCATTGCACTTCGAATGGGGTGCAAGCGCTAGTTATAATTTCACGTATTGATTTAAAATTAAGATATGAGAAACATGTATTTATTATTTTAAATTGGTTTAAGAACACAATTTTTATTTTATTCTTTATAGTCAACTTCATAGTAAACATCTGCCTGCCGCAATTCCAATGTTTTGCTCTTCGCCGGCCGAGGAAAAGAACTCAAAATGGGCACCGTTTTGAGGAAAGAAGCCACCGGTATAACGACAAGGAATGGCCAAAATGCAGCTTATTTAAGCCAGGCTTTGCATTCAAACTACTCAGCAAACAAAATGGGAAACAAATATTATTTGGTATCAGTAATGGTAATCATGATGGTAATATTAATATTTGGAGTGTCGATGGTGGTTTCATACGATTGGTGCCAGAACACCTCATGGTGGTGCCAGAGCGATGCAGATTGTGGTGAATATCCGTTTCCCAGCCTGTGCTGCAACATTGGATCTTGTGCGGATGGTTATGGCTATTGCTGGGTTAATGGAATATGTTAGATCTTTCGTCTTTTTAGCCTCACAATCTAGCTTCTGTATGCATCTCACATGTTAAAATTTATTGAGAAGATTTTACTTTGATGTGAGTACAATGGAAATTTATATGCATGTTGTATATTTCTCATTTCATGTTTGGATCAATTAATGTTTTAAGGCGTAGGTGTGTTATATTTCATTACAGCAGTTGTGATGTTTGGATGAACGGGATTCTAAGATATAATTTAATTATTTTATTTTTTGTTATAGGATATTTTATAATATTATTTTTGAAATTGTAGTTCAATGTATTGATTTAGAATTAATGTATGAGAAATAAGTATTTATTATCTGAAATCAATTTAAGAACACAATTTTTATTTTATTCTTTATATTAATTTTTTTTAATATAATTTAGTAATTAATTTTTTATGGACTATTCAATTTCATGCATAAATTGAAAATTGTTTGACTATTTGATATATTAATGTGTGTTTATCTTATTTATATCATATATTTGTTCTTAATTTCATTATTTATAACTTTGTTAGTCTAATTTCTTATATTTAGTGACAAATCTTAGATTTAATCTTTTTTATGAGTTTATTTTCTAAAATATTTGATTAGCTTGAAAACGATAACAATTATGTATTTTATTTCTAAAGAAAGTTAGTAACAACTTTAAATTACTAACTTTAAAGTTATAATAATTCTTTATCTATGTTTTTTATATTGGTATAAAAACTTAATTAGAACATGTTAAAAACAATTTTAGTTACATTACACATAAAATTAAAATTATTAATACAATGAGAACAACTAAAATATTAATGTTTTTACTTCATCTAAAAATATTTTTAAAATAAATCAATATTCACTATTTAATGCAAAATATTATTTTAGTTTTTATTTGATATAAAAGATCTGATTGTTACTCTAAGGAAATACTAATAGTTTGATGATTAAATAAATAATAGTAATTTTTTTTTTAAAATAGAAAATAATTATCTTATTTGATTGGTATAGTTATATATAAAGAAATACTAATAGTTTGATGATTAAATGAATAATAGTAATTTTATTTTTTAAATAGAAAATAATTATCTTATTTGATTGTTATATATATATATACGAGAAAGAGTGAAAGAAGCCCCTAATAGCCTACCTAAACTCAAAAATAACTAACAACATAATTTCACTCTTTCTCAAAATCAAAGGAGTGGTGATTCTTACAATTAGCCCACATCGTTTCAATAGACATTTCTACATCATGCATGTCTACAATTTATTTCATTCATGTGTAGGTTTACTATTCCATACACAAGATGATGAAAGTGGTTCAATTAGTATTCATAAAAGGAATCATTCTAGTATCACCCCTAAAAAATCTGCATGTTGTATAAAAGCTCTAGTCATATAAAGGGCAATGTTGCTTACTTGAGCACTTGTGTAATATCAAATAACTCGGATTGAGAAATAAGGAACTAAAAGGATTCTCTCAGACGGACACATCACATTTTGTCTATATCCTTTTCCAAGCTCCACATTTTAAACAATTAGATGTGTATCTCAAGGTTAAATTTTCTTCTCGATATATTTTGTAAAATTATCTACCACGTACTAGTGTCCTCATTGATTTTATTTTCCATCCTACCTCATCTGTCAATGTTTTGTCACCTCATATTCTCACTACTTTTAATGTCTACCATTTTTAACTATGTTAGGTCTATGAGGATAACCTATACTATAATGAAGTGTTTTCATATAAAAATAAATATTTCAATCAATTTAAAATAACCAACCTATCCCTTTTAGTTTTCTTCCACCATCTCACACATAGGAGGACAATGATTACTCAATATTTATATTGAGAAATTATACACAAAACCCTCATATATTTCATCCACATAACACTCATCTAGTTCAATAAGTGTATTAATATAGCATGATTCATGTCATTTTATTAAAATAAATGCTAATTTTCTTGATACTAATAACCATATGTCAAATATCCCTTAGCACTAGAAAAATACTGATGTAGGAGCATTAAGGGCTTCTAGTAATTGACATCAACAAAAAATAAATTATTCTAGTTTTTTTTCTTTCCTAAGGTTTGGTAATTATGTAGTTGGAGAACGAAATTGCAATATTTGGTCAAAATGTTGTATTAAATAGTTGGTATTAATTTTAATGTAGCAAATTTTTGTGTGGGAGATAGTTTATGAGGTATTTTTGAAACTTGAAATTTTAAATGCCAATCTTGGCGTTGAATTTTGGGGAAGTTGCAACTTTTTATAGCTCATTAAATTATCCTTAATTGTCGCAATGTAGAATCTAAGCACCCATATTGAGTTAATTTTATTCGTCTAAATTGGGTCCCTATTTGTGAGGACTCAAAATCCAAGTTATTATATAATCTTGGAAATTTTGAGGAAGTGGATTTGAAGATGGTTTTTTTGAATTTAATATTTTATTTTAAGAAATTGATGATTATTTTTCTATGTTGAGTGTATTAGATAGGAGTTATAAAGGATGGGGATTGTGGTTGTTATGTTGAAGTTTGAGACTTGACAATTTTTAGATTGTCATTTTCAAGAATTTTGAGAGGTTTCAGGCATAGTTATTGGAGGAGAAGATAAAAAATCCTTGATTTCATAGGTTTGAAGATGTTTTTGTAGATGCAAATGTTTTTTTTAATTAGAGGATTATTGTAGTGCGTAGTTTTCCTTTGAAGGTTACAAGTTATAGGAGCTAGAATCTTATGAAACAAGATTGATTGAAGGAGTCAATTTTTGTGATTGATCTTTATTGTTATAACTCAATTTTATATCAATTTTGAAATGTGTTATTGATGCAAAACATTGTAATTTTAGGAGTTTCAATGAGAAACTGAAGACACTTCTTGCATATTTTTGTCATTTCAAGTATTTTTTGAGTTGCTTTGTTTGTTTTTGGGAGTTTGTGTTTGAGGGATTGAATTTCCCTTACATCACTGGTATTAAATGAAGAGTTCTTGAATGTAAAAATATATCATCAAACATGAGGTAGTGTGTACTAGGACCAGTGGGTGCATAGAGTAAAAATGGTGAAGAAGAAGAAAATGAATGATTGGATGGGTCATGAGGAGACCCTTGATAACTCCATTTTTGATAAAAAAAATTAGGAAGAAGTGGAAAATAGGAAGCACAATGAAGAAATTGAAAATATCCAGGCTAAATTAAATGTATTGGAAAGAAGGCTAAGGAGGAAGTGAGAATATGGGAATAAGAACATTCCTTTGAAAGAGGGAAGTGAAAAGAAGAGAGAAAATAAAGTGTTGCAACCCTTTGGTAAGGGTTGAATGTAAGGATGAAAATATGGGGGAAGCAAACAAAATTGGAGAAGATAATGAGAGACAATTCACAATAGTGGTGAGTGGAAGAAGAAAAATTATTGCAGAAGTGAGGCTTGAGGAAATCCTTATGCAAAAGGATGATGAAGAAAAAAGTGAAGCAAGAAGAGCACACATTTTTTGAGGTATGAAAAAGGAGAGAAGCACAAAGGTTGTAGCAGTGTTGGAGAAGTGGGTTGAAGGTGTGAACCTTTGAAGAGGGAAAACATATGTAGCAGAGTCAAGTCCTTTGGAGGAAAAGAATATGGTGATGGAAATGAGTAGTGAAGGTGATTTAGTATTGTAGTTGAAAGTGAAAGAGTAGAAATTGCAGTAGCTAAGGTGATTTTTAAATTTTATGAAGAGTATTATAGTTTACATAAAATTGAATTTGAGAATGTGGAAGAGAAAAGTGTGAAATTTTTGCTGGTCGAAGTGTAGCCTTGGAGAAACTTTCATGATGATATAGCAAGAATAAAAATTGAAGAGGAGAACATAGGTGTTGAAAATGTAGTAATAGAAATATTTAATTTACATGATTTTTTGTCACTATAGGCATGAGTGTAGTGAATGAAAATTGGTCAAACTTTTCTTGAACAAGAAGGATGGATTATAGTTGGTAAAGTCCCACAAAGGTTGAAGAAAAGAGTGGAATTTGGTGGAGGTGGTCATTCTCTCATGGGATTGATCCCACGAAAGAGGAGAGAAGATAATTGAGTAATTGGAAGAGGAGAGGAGAGAATCATTAGCAGTAGAGGAAATTTCATGTTGGACATGAGTCCATTAGAAGAAAGAAGGAGAGGATACATATTTATGGGAGGAATATTGTGAGCATTCAGACAAAGTACTAGAAAGGAATAAGAAATAAAAATTTCTAGGGTAACATATTAGCATTGGAGTATACTACAAGTTTCTTATAACTTGAAAGGGTAGTTCTACTACTCAAGTCCATTTTGTGAGCCTATTCTCACAAATTTCCTACTCGCCATGTCTAATCTAGGAGCATCTAGGGGTACTAACAATCAACATCAACTAAAAATAAAGTATTTTAATTTTTATTGTTTCCTAAGGTTTTGCAATGGTGTATTTGGAGAATTAAATTACAATATTAGGTCAAAATATTATACTAAATGGTTTGGTTTTAATTTTTATATATATTTTTTTAATATTACAAATATTGGTCTAGGAGATAGATTAGGAGGTAATTTGAAAATTAAAATTCAAAAGTCCAATATTGGAGTTGATTTTTGGGGGAGTTACAACTTGTGACAACTCATTAAATGCTCCTTAATTGCAATAATGGAGAATCTAGGCACACATATTGAGTTGATTGTATTTTTCAAAATTTGGTACTTATTTATATGGAATGGGAATCCAAGTTCTCACATAATCTTGGAAATTTCTAAGAATTGTCCATTTGAAGATTATTTTTTAGAATTTAATATTTTATTTTAAGACATTTATGATGATTTTTCCATGCTATGGGTAGTAAATGGGAGTTACAACAAATGAAGGTCGTGGTTACTATGTTGAAGGTTGAGACTTGAAAATTTTTAGATTGTTATTTTCTAAAATTTATTAGAGAGGTTTTTGGCATAGTTCTTGGAGAAGAGAAAAACTCCATGATTTTGTAGGTTTATGTAATTGCAAATGGTTTTTTGAATCATTTTTTTTTGCGGCATATTTTTCCTTTGAAGGTTGTAGGTTGCATGAACTAGGATCTTGTGAAATATTATTGATTTAGGGGGACCCTTTTTGTGATTTATCTTTTCATATAGGAGTGAATTCACACCCTTAATAAAAATTCCCATTTTATACTTCCTCACTTTAGAAAACCAAATTTGAAGGCTTAATTCCAAATAAGCCCACTGTCCTCATTCCACTTGGTGCCTATTTTGAGCATCATTGTAGAAATAACTATCAAGGATGCCAACGTGAAGCGCAGACATCCACATGGCACACTTACGTCCTTGGAAGATTCCTATAGCTGGAACCTAGAGAGGCGTTACACTTCTCATTGGGAGTTGACTTGTAATGCCCTCTTTAGCTAACTGAACCGAATATGGTCATTTTCTTAACTCTTTCCTTCAAATCCACTGTTCCTTCATTCATTTCAAGGCTGGATGATCTCTCGTTAAAATTTCTAAGTTTTAAGCATTCACTTCAAGAATTGAAGCAACATTCTTGCACTTTGTAGTAGCAATTCCATCACTCCATCAACTCAATAGAGCAAGTGTAGAACAAAACCATTGCAGTAGAGGCTTGAGTTCATCTCATTCTCTCTCCCATTAGTCTTGGGTGCTCTTGGTGGAGGTGGTAGTATTTCTACTCCTCTCCTTTATTATTTGGTTGAGTAAGCACATTATTTTTTCGTAGTGTTTTAGTGTTCTTTACTTATTTCCTTCTTTAACACACTATTTCTCTATCATTGAAAACTTGGTTGTCCATGGGGGTGGAAACACCAAAACGAAGTTCCAACTGAGGAAAACCCTAATACAACCCCCCAACAATTTTCTTCTTTTTGTGTGTAGGTGGACGTGTTTTATGGAGCTAACTAGTGAACAAGCTTTCGTGTGAGATCATTCTTATCAACCTAGTGTTAATCGATTAGTTTTATCATATCATTTTATATGTTTCTTACTTCAAAGTACTATTTTATTCACTTAGAAAAAATTAACTAGATCGTTAGTTCATCTTCTAGTGGTTAGACCTTCTCTTTCTGGTTCTTTGGTCGTACGGATGCCAACACACCTAAGAGGCACTAGCATGTAATGTTGTTGTCCCAGAACCATGCTTCTATCCTTTTACAAAGAGCTATTTAAGACACAAAGTTGACCCTAAAAACTTACTCACCTAGTCTCCTCTCAAATCTCAGGTTAGAAAAGTGATCAAAAGACCTTATAGTCCTCATCATTCTCATATGTCCTTTCCTAATACTTCCTTAAACTAATGTAAGTTATAGAAGCTTATTTCTCTCGACCCTCCATGACTTGGGGCCTTGAGATGGTTGGTCCCCCTCTCTTACATTTTTGGTGAACCCAATGTGAACCAATGTCTACTCATTTGATGGTATTTGAGCTTTCCCCCTTGTACCCTCTCATCGTGGTACCCCTATGTCTTATGAAGGTTTATGAGAACCACAACCCAATCCATGACCTATCGGCATAATTTTATGAGAATTTTATGACACCTTTTGATGGAGAAGATGAAGGTCACTTCCAATTTCGCTATAGGTCTCTTTTTTGGTTCTACAATTGGCCTAACCACTCAAGAGTAGGTATCATAGGGCGAGTCAAGATTCTTCAATGAAACTAACCATGTCCCTACTCCTCCTCTATCACCTACATCATCTTTTGTAGATGAGTTTGAAGCTATCCACATCCCTTTTGAATATGTCGCTAGTCTAAGCAAGGGGTTGGGTGCTTTACAAAATCACCTGGAGAATAACAATAAGTTGGTTAAGGTTGCTAAAGTTATCAACAAAATAAAGTATATGGTAGGAAAAGAGTGAACAGGTATAGAACTCCTATCTAGTCTCACTAGTATGGCCAAAGTTTCCACCCCTTTGGACCATGGTAGCATACTACGAGGTGGCCCCTTCGAAGAAAATGAGGGATAGTTAAGAGTGTAAATTCCTCCCATATCTGTGTACATGATCGACATGGTCCCTTCGATCAGTATCACCGATGCTTCTTAAAGTTCTAAAACTATCAAGGTAAATAGAAACCCTTTGGGTTTTCACCTAACCCCTCCTATCACCCCTGGCGGTGGGAGATTTGGCGAGATGATTAGTGGAGGCTTTGCTATTGGTAGCTTTGGTGGCACAGTTAGAAATGGTTCTGGTGGAGGTCATGGTGGTGTATTTGGAAGTGGAAATGGTTTCGACAGAGGCTAGACTAGTGGTGGTGCCTTAGGTGGTAGTTACGATGGCAGTTCTAGCAATGGCTTTGGTGGAGGTTCCACTGGTCCTGTATCTTCTAACAACTTAATTCTAAATACCCTTCTTCAAAATATAGGGAAAATGTAAAACCAGCTGGCAAACCTTTCCCAATCTTCTACCCAGCCTATCTGCCAGTCCTTCTTTTGACATAGCCCATTGTCGGTAGCAATCTTAAACACTCCTTTCTTGCAAGGGATGGATATTCCCAAATTCAATAAATATGGTGGAAAATGGGACCCACAAATGAATATATCCACCTTTAATTCCTTATGCATAAACTTCTTCCATCATGATACATTGATGGAAAAACTATTCCCTCAATCTCTCAAGGACACAACACTCGAGTGGTACTATTCCTTGCCTGACAACTCCATCTTTATGTTCGACCAGCTTGTGAACCAATTCCTACAAGATTTCTAAGCCAACATCGGATCTAAGATGATCTTTGACCTTGTACGATGCAAACAAGGGGATAATGAGAAGATTACTATTTTTATAGCACAATATCAGGCGCTCTTTTCACAAATCGCATACCCATTACTAGACTCCAATGTGAAAAAGGTGTTCATAGGGAACTTACAGAGATCTTGGCAAGAGAAGTTTTCCCTTATGAAATACCCTTCTTTCGTACATTTTTGTGCAATCATATGAGAGTACTAGAAAACATTGGTTTACTTTGGGGGACCTTCCTTGCACTGTAGTCCTAAAGGGAAGTCCATCATATCAATCTCTGGAAAAGGAAAATTTGTTGTGAATGTAGTAGCCACTATGGATAACAATGGCCTTAGACACGATCGAAAATTGACAAAGTTAACAAAATTTTATTCCTCCATCTTACAAAAGTTATTGAAGGATAAGATTGTTAGCTTGCCAAGCCCTAAGCCTATTAAGGGGGCTTACCCTAGCTAGTATGAAGCAAATACCTATTTCCAATACCATCAAGTTAACAAACATGATACTGAACATTTCTTGTTCCTGCATCATTAGATATAAGATCACATCAAGGACGGTACTATTTGTCTCAATGGAAGTAAACAAAACATAAACAAATCAGTGGAAAAAGCTAATAGTGAATTTATGATATACACATACCAATTTCCATTGCATTATGCTAATATCATTATCAACCCCTCTGATTATGTTACTCAACTCGAAGCATATGTTAACATGGTTATTGTTACTCCTTTTCCTCATCTTGTGACCGGTTTGTCAAATGTAACATTCACTTTGCAATATGTATTGGTAAATGACAAAAATTATCCACTATACTTTCCTGCCCACCTCAATGGAAATATTATGATGGGGCTTTTAGTCGACCTTGAGTAGAGTGAATGTCATCAAAGAGGATACTCTATTTTTAAAACTCTCTACAAAGGGAGTAATTTATGAAAAAGTAAATTTCATCATCCGTATGCATGATGGCCTCACTTTGAAACCCTATGGATCAATAACCTTGTCCATCTTGGTTGGACCTAGGAACATAGACATGGTTTTCAATTTTATTCATGAGTCAAACCTATTCAGGGTGAAACTAGGCATACCTTGGCTAGCTTCCATGAATGGGATCACCTCTGTAATTGATAAGCATTTAAAATTTTCTAATGAAGTTTTTGTGCACATAGTGCATGAAACTAGACACCAGCTCGTGGTTTCTCATGGGGGATATTGGTTGGATCACTTTTGGCCTACTCCATTTGGTCTTCTTCCTTCAAGAATGGACCTAATTTACATGAACTATGTGAAGTATAAAACTAGGGGTAAGGGATAGACAAAATTTACCCTTCCCATAGCAAAATAGCCCACCTCCTCCTCCTCCCAGATGGGAAAGGAGAAGCTCACTCCTTCTGAGGCTACCTCGTCCACTCCTCTTTCTTGGTAGGAGTATTCGATGAGTAATTCTAGGCTTTACCCACTAAGTCTGATGGTGTCAGCTTGGCGCAGACCCAATACTAGGATATTGGACCTCCCCACCAAGCCTCTTGGACCTTGGTACTACTTATATGGTAGGAAGAAAATCCCCCATGGGGAATCCTTTGTCATAGCCTCTATGGACTCCTACCGCTCTTGGTTTTAAAGCAGTGAATGGGAAGAGGCTTGCTATCGAGGAATTAGAGTCGACTCCCCACATTGTTTTTGAACCTATCCCTTCTTCTCCCACGAAAGAGCATGCTCCTCTATGGTAAATAGTTGTGTAGGAAAACTCTATAGCTAAGTAGGATCCTTCCATTCCTTCACAACCTTTAGCCTATAGTTAAAAGATTTAGAGAAACCACCTTACAGGCAAGTGCAAGTGTTAGCAAAAATATCTCTTGGCTAAGTAGGCAGCCTTGAAGCAAGAGGATATGAATAGCTCTATTTCAGGGCCTTTTATTGTGTCCTCCTCTCTCCTCCCCTCTGTCCCCATTCAAACTAGCTTTGTATCACTTCTAACTTCCACTATGAGTGCAAATGTGCCTAACCTTAGAAAGGTTCAGGTGTTCATTGCTCCTTCAGTGGAACCACCTTTGTTGACATCCATTCCATATGTACCACCTTTCCCAAAGCCCATAGATATTATTAACACCTCAGTTGTATCTGTTGTGGTTATTTTTTCCTTTTCTTCTACCCTTCTTACGTCATCTGTGGGGAGTTTTCCTACCCCGATGAAGAAGAAAGTAGAGAATGGTCCTACTAGCAATGGAAGACACAAGAGGAGCCCACCTTCTCTCAAAATTGTCCCCATGCTGATTTTTTTTGTATTTGTAACGGAACCAGTCTCAGCTTCTCTTGAGTTTTTCACCACTCCTGACTCACTCGGTGAGCTTAGCAATGAACCTTGAGCACTAACTCGTCCATCCGTCGAGGTGAAACATGGCACTCTTGTTAAGTGCATTTTTAACTCGATGGATGAAGTTATGACCTTTTCAATGATCTTCACAAATTCATTGACCTTAGACATGCGAGAATTGAGTAACAAAGACCTTAGGGGTCCTTCTTCCTTGGACCTTATTGCATAAGGGTCAAAATATCCTCCCCTTAACATTCCACCACTATAGTCTCATCCTCCTCCCCCTACAATGATCTAAAATGGGAAGTTGATGACCTCTTGGTTGATTAGTGTTAGGGGGGGACCCCTTCTTTATCTTTATATTATATGTGTGTGTTGTGATGTGTTCCCCTGTGATCATGCTATATGTGCCTGGATGACCCTCATCACCCTTATTGGTGCTTGGATACAAGTGTGGTGTTTGTGTTGTAAACCTTCTTCTATTTGTATCATCATTCTTCCATGTTTGTGATTGACTTTTGACAAATTGGGGATGATGTAATGCATTGGGAGCATTTAGGTTTCCCTTCAATGTTGACCCAATTTTTTTATTTTTACTTTGTTTTATGTGCATTCTTCATGATCTGG
This sequence comes from Sequoiadendron giganteum, assembly GCA_007115665.2. NCBI lineage: Eukaryota > Viridiplantae > Streptophyta > Pinopsida > Cupressales > Cupressaceae > Sequoiadendron > Sequoiadendron giganteum. Next base: position 494,722,249 of record CM021107.1, read on the forward strand.
TTGGGGATTGATGATATTTCACCTTGCACTCTAGTTATCAACTATTTATATAAGTAAGCACATATATGACCCCATGAAACTAGATCCCCCTATGCCCTTTGCTCGTGTTCTCTTTCCTTTCGTTTTCTCTTTATCTTTCTCCCTTCTTTTCTTAAGTTGTCTCTTTCATGTGTGACAATTCCACCTCTACATCACCTTGGATCTTTATAAAATGCATTCGTGGTCAATGAGTATTCTCTCAAGAATCTTCACACACTTCTTTGTTAGAATTGCATTTCAACTGGAAACCCTAACAAAACATGTTTCCTTCATCATGGGTTCATAAAGAAATGACTTGGAAACCTTTCTTTGAAGCAAGAATATATTTGATCTTCCCCTCACATGGGGGCCTACTCTTCCTTTTAAATTCCTTGATGATGAATCAATTCAAGAAATAAGACACCAAATTTTGAACATCGTGTCCCTTGAGTGGACCCCCTCTTTTTATATTGGGTTTCCAAGGGATCTCTTTGAATGTTTTTATCTCAAGAAATTTCTATGGTGTCTAGCTTAAGGGTAACTCAACTCGACCAATTTCACATCTTTGCATTTAGCTTGGGGGAAGCTCGACTAGACCCACTTCACATCTTTTTGTTTAGCTTGGGGGCAGCATAACTAGACCTTACTCTTTCAAATAGTGCATTCCTTGAGTGGACCCCTCTTCCTTTTGAAGGGTTCCTAAGGGACCCCTTTGAAAGTCTTCCAACCTATCGATGGTCTACGTGAATGTATGCTTACTTTCTTGTGTGGCCACTTCCTGACATGTTCTATCTGTGGGTAAACATTGTGCTTCATGGGTGAACCCATGAATCCATTTTTCAACTCTATGGAGTTTTCTTTTCTCGAATTCTCTTGTGTGAGAGTTCTTGGGGGATGCCTTCCTTGCAATTCTATGGGTTTGTAAGGTTTTTTTCTCAGTTTCCTTCATGTGAGAGTTCTTGGAGGATACCTTCCTTGCAAATCCATAGGCCTATGAGGCACTTCCTCTCTTCAACTTCATAGCTCTATGGAGCTATGAAGTGCTTTGCTTGTCCTACACTCTTGGGTTTTCCAAATCATGGTATTCTTCCCCGATGGTTCAGGTATATATTTCTAACCCAAATACTTCTTCAATTTACTTTACCAAACCACTCATCAGTATTCTTTCTCACTAAAGTGGGGAAAAAATTTATAGGAGTGAATTTGTGCCCCTAACGCAAATTCCCCTTTCACCCTTCCTCACTTTAGAAAATTGAATTTGAAGGATTAATTTCACATATGTTTGTTGTCCTCATTCCACTTGGTTCCTATTTTGCATGTCACTAGAGGAATAACTATCGGGGATGTTTGCATGACACATAAATGTTTGTGCAACGTACTTACATCCCTAACAGATTCCCATGGCTAGAGCCTATAGAGGCATTACACTTCCCATTGGGAGTCAGCTTGTAACTCCCTCTTCAATCGACCGACTCCAATATGGACATTTTCTTCACTCTTTCCTTCAAATCCATCATTCCATCATTCATTTCAAGGTTGGATGATCTATCTTCACAATTCACAAGCTCTAAGAATTTACTTCAAGAATTACAGCAACATTCTTTCACTCCATAGCAGCAATTCCATCATTCCATCAACTCAGTAGAGCAAGTTTAGAACAACACCAGTGCAACAAAGGCTTGATTTCCTCTCATTCTCTCACCCATTAGCCTTGTGTGCTCATGGTGGAGGTGGTAATATTTCTACTCTCCTCTATTATTTGGTTGAGTAAGCACATTACTGTTTTGTAGTATTTTAGTGTTCTTTTCTTATTTCCTTCTTTATCGCACTATTCCTCTATCATTGAAAACTTGGTTGTCTGTGGAGGTGGAAAAACCAAAATGGGGGTCTCACTAAGGTAGACCCCTATACAACCCCCAAGAATTTTCCTCCTTGTTGTTTGTAGGTGGAAGTACTTTGTGGAGCTAGATGGTGAACAAGCTTTTATGTGAGATCATTCTTATCACCCTAACGTTAATCTATTTATTTTATCATATCTGTTTATATGTTTCTTACTTCATTGGATTATTTTGTTCACTTAGAAACCATTAACTAGGTTTTTAACTCATTTTATAGTGGTTAGACCTTATCTTTTTGGTTCTTTGGCCGTACGGATGCCAACGCACCTAAGAGATGCCAGTAGGTCGCATGTTCATCCTAGAACCATGCGTATGTCCTCTAACAAAGAGCTATCTAAGACACATAGTTGACCCTAAAAACTAACTCACCTAGTCTCCTCTCAAATCTTGGGCTTTCTGAGTGGTTGAAGAAACTTATATTCCTCATCATTCTCATCCTACCTTTCCTAATACTTCCTTAAACTAAGGTAAGTTAGGGCAGCCTACTGCTCTCGACACTCCTTGACCTAGGGCCTTGACATGGTTGGTCCCCCTCTCTTACACTTTGTTGTTATAATTCACTTTTATATCAGTTTTGAATTGGATTTCATCAGCCCACATGGATGCAAAAAAAATTGATTTTAGATTTCCTTTGTTATTATTTAATTTTATGAGTTTAAATGAGAAACTTAAGACACTTCTTGTAGATTTGTGTGTCATTTCAAGCATTTTCTACATTGCTTTGCCTATTATTATGAATTTGTGGTTGAGGGTTTAAAATTTCCCTTACATCAACTACAAACTCTTTCTTCTTATTATACTGATTAAAATATTATTTTAACTATTAAATAGTTTAATATTTAATAATAACACTTGATGAATATTAAGTTGATTGAATCAATTATTGAAAATATATCAAAATTCTTATTTTATTTTATATTGTATTATCCATGATTAATTAAACCTATTTTATTTTAACTATTAATGTTGTATTATAGTTTATATTTTAGTTTCTAAATATTGTATAAATTTATTTATTTTTTAATTATATTGCGCAGGCTCTGAAATTTACTTGTAATATTAACAAAGTGTTCCTTCATATGAAAGCTTACTTTATTTTTTAATCATAGTATTTTAAATAGTTAATTATTTATAAGTTTATATTATGTAACATAACATAAATAATTATTGTTGGGTTAAGTCATTTTGCTAAAATTCTCATCTTTTATTAATATATGCAGCCAAAAAAATGTTGGATTAAAATATATCAATCTAAAAAGGGAAAATATTTTTAAAAATTAATATGTTTTAAAGTAAATATAATCAATAAGTAATATCTAGCTTAGATAAAGATGTGACTTTTTAAATAATAAATTAAAAATTTAACAAAAAATAATATGAGTAATTAAAAAAATTATAATAATATGATAAATTGAGTTATGAATGTTTAAAATTTAATAAAAATAATAAATACTTTCAATTAGAAATATTATGGTAGATGATAGAATATAAGCCATTAACTGAATATAGATGTTAGTGATAGTAAAAAGAATGTTTCAAAATTAGTAAATGTAACCACTTTTGTAATCGCCAATAAATATTATGATTAGAGATATAATCTCTTGCATTTGAGCCTTAACTCCAAATCCAATCTTTGAAAAATTTAGAAATATAAATTTTAGCCCATCAAGTGAATCATCAATCTAATCTAGGTTTGCCTAGAAATAAGATTTTTATCTTTCTTAATCTATAATTGACAAGGATAATTGATTACCCTATGTCAAACCATGTAAGGGTATTAATTTAATTAAAATACTAAGGAGACTCTTCTAAAAAATACAAGATGGCCTAGATTTTTGTGCAATCTAAGTTATCTAAGAGATGTGCCTTGATAATATGAAAGAAATAACAATGAATAATTCTAAGAATGATGCCCAACATTTAATAATTGGATCTAGTGATATGTATATTGAACTAGTACTACCTCTTTAAATACAACACTAGCAATAAAATAAATTCTTTCACACCTTGAGTTGACATACAATAGTAAAAAAGAGAGGCAAATTTGGCTCTAGATTTGAATTTAATTTTTAAAATCAAATGGATCATTTTTATGAATTTATAGGTGATCTATATCACTTCTACAACTATTACCTAACAAAGGGAAGAAAGGGTTAAATTAAAGTTAAAAGTAGTCCTTGGAAATAAGTAAATATAAGAATACATTAGGTTTGGGCTCTATAGATATCTCAACTCAAATGCACCATTTTTAATTTTTATTATTACATAAATGATAACTAAGCCAAAGTGAGTTCAAAATAAATATCAGAAGTGTGAGGAAGAAGTTGGAGGATTGAAGTGAAACATTAGGAACTATCCATGAGTGATTAATGTGTAATGTTTAAAAATGTTAAAAAACGTAATATATAAATGTATAAACATTATTAATTTTCAAGATAAAGGGAGAATGGCATTGAGCGGAGGGTGGAGCAGTTTGAGCAAGAATGACTCTTTTGAATGTTCTGAGAGGGAAGTGGTAGCAAAGGACGATAGTGAAGTGGATGGTTGGGGAACATAGCCTAGGAATCTTGTCTCTGGTGGTAATTTTGTGCTTGAGTCATTTCTCTCTCGCGTTGACTCTCTTTATGACCCGTTTTCTCCTTTTGGCGCTTCTTTTCCCTAGGCTTCCAATGCCTTCTACTATGATGTTTTGGTGCATGGGAAATGCTTGGGGCATTTGTTTTTTCCTATTGTAGAGGAGGATGAAGGCCCAGTTTTGGTTGAAGATTCCTTTGGATTTTTGTGGATGGTTGTTGATCTTTTGTTGTGGGGTCGGCAATTTTTCTTTATTTGGCTCCTTCTTGTGGAGCCCTCTATTATGGTCGATCTAGCCTTGAACTTCAGTTTTGTTTCCTTGATGCCGGGGGTGGTTCCGCCTGATCTAGAGTTGTTTAAGGAGAGTCTTTGGCTTGTCTTAGATCCTTACTGGAATGTGGGATTCGATGGTGTTTTTTATTGTCTTGCCTCCTCTCCTACTCCTCTACTATTAGATGTTTTTCTTAACTTTCTTTGTGCAGGCTCTAGTGGTCTTTTTGTGGGGTTCATTGTTGTTGATCATGTGGTGATGGGCTTCGGTGAAGCTCTATTGTGGACATCGAGTATGGTGGTGGGAAGGCTTTGGGTAGGGTTGTTTGTAGTGAGATGCCCTAATATAGGGCCAAATTGGCATGTGGGGCTGAATGGTGTTTTGCAATGTTGGGTTTCTTTAACTGTACCTTTCTTTTTCTTCTCCCTTTGGAGGTCGGTTGGGTTTGTTGTAAGTAGTTCTTCTTGTCTTGGAGCATTTTGTGGGGGTGTTGGGTTTCTAGCAGTGTCTTACTCTTCCTTGGATGGGTTGCCTAGTGCAAGACTATCGGTACTTTTGCAAACGAGGCTCGTTGGTTTGGATTTTAGGATTCCCCTATTGGGCTCTTGTTAGGGATTCATTGTGGTAGGCTCTCTGTGATCCATGCTAGTTTTTCTATGGGATCCATAATGTGGGTCCTTTACTCCTTTCTATGCAAATATTTTTATCTCAATTCTTTATCTATGTGGCTCTGCTTATTTTCCATTTGGAGGCGAGCCCTCCCTGCTAGTAGGGTTTCGAAGGGGGATTTTTTTACCCTTTATGTTGGTCTAGTCTTGATCTTTCATATTGAGGTGGAGAGTTCCTGGCTGAGCTAGCTTGGTTTCTTACTTTAGCATATTTTTTCTTCTTTGGAATGTCCTATTGAGGGGGTACTTTCTTCTATGGAGGTGGAGAAGGTTTTTACTGAAGAAGATGGGAGGTGCTACTTATTGGGGTTGAACAGTGTTACGTTGGTTCATTTGGTGGTATCTTTCCCTTCAACTCCTATGGAGGTGGGTCTCCTTTATATTGAGGTGGTAAGGAGTTTTGGTTGTTGGGTACTAACTGGCAGTTGGGTTGTCTCTATTGGGTTCAACTTGTTGGGTCTGGGAGTTATGTTGAATGGCTCTCTTTTGGGTCCATGGTCCTAGAAAAACCAGGTTGAGGGTTTAAGATCCCTTCAAAACCTTTGGGTTTAAGGTCCTAGGTAAAAGTTGTTTATACTTAGTTAAGGGGTTCTGGCCCTTTCCTTTTCTTGTGCAGCTTGTTTGTCCTATTGTATTCTTAAATTTTTCTATTGTTTGGCTACTAATGACATATGTTTATCTACATTTTAGCATTGTCTCCTTAGATAGGGTTGCGGGTCCCTTCAAAACTATTTTATTTTGGGTTTCGGGTCCCATCAAAACCTATTTTTCCCATCAAAACCTATTTTTCCTTAATCAAAAACATTATTAAGGACCCATTTTACATGATGTCAAATATATAATGAGACAAGTAAAATATGAGTCAAAAATAAGAAAATAATAGTTATACCAACCAATGGTTTAGTTTTTGTATAGTGTTTAAACTATAGAAAAAATGAATCCATCATTGTGAATGACTTGTGAGTGGTTGATGTGTGATGTTCAATGAATTGAATTATTTTTGGGTTGTTTGCAAGAATGAAGGTATTTTCATTGATGTCAACTAATTAATTAGTTATCAACTATTTTTTGTTGTCATTTATGTCATGGATATAGGTTATCGGCTATATATGTTGAGGATATTGAGAAAATGGTAATGAAGAAAGGTTGTAGGTATTCAATAGTTGCTCTAGCTTTTTCTTTGGGATTTTCTCCTATATTTGTGTGGTTTAGATATGTTGATCAAGGCTATTGGAAGTTTCTATATCTAGGTTTCTAGATTTTAATTCATTTTATTGTGTTGAAAGTTATGTTCACTAGTTGTGAATTGTGGGTTTCTGTATTTTTGGCTAAGCTCTGGGAGAAATGTTGATGGTTTGGATTTCATTTTGGTTAATTATTATGACTTGTGGTTCTAGAGTTAAGTTTTTATATGATCATGTTGAAGATAATTTTGGTGTTTGGAAGGATTTGATCATGATAAGGGTTGCATGAGATTAATTTTTCTATGTGTTTTACATTAGTTTAGCCAATGTTGTGTTGAAAACTACTTTCTAAGTTGATGAAGCATTTGTTTGGGTCACCCTCAATCAGATTCCACCCTAGAATATTTTGGTTTTGACCTAATTTGAATTTAATGATGGATGGTCGACTTTGGATATGTTTCAAAGTTGAAGATGGTATAAATACACAATTTGTTAGTGGTGAAAGATGTACAAAGAGATAAGTACAAATAAATAGAGAAGATAGATGTGAAATAGATGCAAATCAGTGTGTGTGTGAGATGTGAATGTGGAAAATTAGTATGAAATCTAAATGTTGAGTTCCCGGATGAAGTGAGCTAAAGGTGTACTCTATCATTCATGCATGTCTGCAATTGTGGAAATGTCTCTCGCATTGAGATTTTCTTCTCTTTGTAAAATATCTCTTATATCTTATTTGTATCTCTATGGTAGGAAGCCGTTTAGGTGGTTAACCTTGTTGGACAGTGAGTCCTGATTTGGATAGTGTGTCCTTGTTTTTGTAGTGAGCCTTTTTCTCTAACAATGACCCTTTGTAATCAGATTTGATATTCCTTATAGTGTGAGTTCATCCTCGCTATTTTTTTTCCCTTATTGGGTTTTCCATGTAAATCTGGTGTTACTTTTTTTGTGTGATGATTTTCAATTTCTGCACTTGCATTTAATGTTTAATAATTTTAGTAGAGTTAAGGATTTGTGATTGATATAAGTTCCAGTTAGTTTTTTAAAAAGGTTTAAATTTTCTACAACTGATTCACTCCCATCTTAGTTGTCTTGTTGAATAGTCAGTATAAGAGCTTGGTTCCTTGGAGAAGAGCTTAATAAATTAAGGAAGGTTTGAGATAGCTGGAAAAGTTAATCACGATTATCTAAGGTTCAATAGAACTAATTATGTTATCTAGAAAATGTTGATGGAAGAATATCTGGCGTTTTGTGGATATGATGTGGAGAAAGATTACAAGAGTGCCTACAGTACCCCTAATGATGGTCTGAGTATGGTTGATGAGATCAAGGCACATGAAACAAACAATAAGGCAAAGTACATTTTGAAGAATTGTCTTGTACATTCCGAGTTGATTAAAGTTCAAAATCTAAAGACTTCTGAAGAAGTTTGGGATGCTTTGGAAAAAGCGTACGAAGGAGATGAATGGGTCAAAGAGGAAAAGTTGTAGAATTTGGAGACATGTTTTGAGCCCCAACATATGCCTGGAGATGAGAAGGCTAAAGCTTATGTATAGAGATTGAATGAGGTAGTAGCTAGAATGTGAGGACTTGGTGCTACATGATGAAAGCCAATCATGTTCCATTTTATGTCATATTTCAGCCTATTTTCTGCACCTTCATACCCATTCCCACATTCCATTTTCATTCCATATCTTTCCATTTTACCATTTTATCTTGCATATGATTAAATATATGGGTATGTGCAAGATCATGATGGGCCAAAAAGTGGCAATATGATGGGTATGTGTAGGGTAGGTGGTTGACGACTTTTTTCTACCCAAAATTGATGAAATGAAAAGGGTTTTTAAAGGAGATTCTTAACTTTCCACCAATATAAATTATGCTTTACTTTGAATTTAATAAATAATTATTATTCATTTTCTATTTGAATTATGACTGAATTCCTGATTGACAAGCCGATTGAATAACACCTGTAGCTTTCAAACAATATCACATTTTCTAAATCCAAAACATGAGTCACATTCTATGTTTTGGATACGATAGGATTAAAAATAAAAAATTGAATTTCATGAAGTTTTGACCAAGTTAAGATGGTTAGACATACGATTTTTTATATTTTTTAAAAGTTGTAATAAAAAATTCATAATTAATTATTTTCTTGGAAATAAATTACAAAAAAATATGCATCACATCGAGACATGAGTTCTCTACTTATATCTAAAATATTCTAAAAATATTACCATTTTATTGTGGTTAGGGTGGTCATACAAACACCTACTTCTTATTTTTCCCCTAAAATTTAAGTACTACTGCATTGAAATTTCAAATTTTCACCAAATAGATTTTTTTTTTTTGTTTAAATAAACCTAGTAGTTTAGAAACTAAATTCAATTTTCTATAGATTTTATTCTTAAATATTTTTAAAAAATATAGATAACTTATTCAATTTTTTACATCAAGTTGCCTAACTCTAATTTTTCTAAATTTTTTGCCACTTAAGGGCCTATTTTTTCCATGATGATCCTGCACATACCCACATATAAGTGGTATTTAATATAGGTTTTGGATAAAATATTGAAATTAATTACTGATTATCTTTACTAATATGAATTGTGATTTTAAGCCTTGGAATGTATATCTTACAACATGCAGATTTCCTGCCATAAGCATACAAACTTCATGCCATGTTCTTGACAGGAACCTGCACAGTAAAAAATAATTTTATTTTAATAATTATTTATTGTGCTACTCTTATAGCACGAAATAGAATATATTATTTGTTGTTGTAAATAATAAAATTATGGTGGATGAAGGAAAAAAAATGGCTATTTTGATGGCACAACAAAATCCTACTTTTATGGTGCAACAAAATCCTATTTTTATGGTTGGTTTTATTCCAACCCACAAGCCATAGATCTAGTGCCATAAAACAGGACAAGAGAATAGGTGAAAATAGTGCCATAAAAGAGGACAAAATAATAGTAGATAATGCAAAAAAATAGGTTGGCACAAAAATCTGATTGTTGGTGTAGAAAAGAATATGCATAATATTAGAAAAATAATGCAACAAATTTACACATAGAAATAAGTGGAAGGGCATGAATTGTAAAACAAACTGTCATTTGTTTCACACCTTATAAGGTAGTGTAATAAGCTATAAAGGGGGTGACTTATCATGTTAGAGGGAAGCCATATAGAATTTTGCAGCAAAGGCTTTGTATCAAATTGTTAATGAACCATGGAGCAAGGGCCCACTCCCTGGTGAAGCATGGTGACATTTATTTATTTCTACTCTTAATATTTGTGTGTTATTTATTTTCCATTTGATTTAAAACTTTAATTGTTGTGTAATTTGAATTTCATCAATTTAATTAAAACTTGTATTGATAAAAGGTTTTATGATTTAAGTTTGTAATCCGATATTTCATTAAAGGTTGGTTTCGTTAAAGTTTGATTTAAGTACTTGTAATTTAGCAAAGTGTGTTTTATTTTTTGTTGTATATTACTATTGTTATTATCACAGATTGTTGTTGTTACTATGTAGACTATTCCTATCATAGTTACTATGCATGTTGTCACAGTTCCTGTTGCAATTAATGTGTAGACTATTCCTGTCGCAGTTACTGTGTAAACCGTTACAATTCCTATTGTAGTTATTGTACAGAATGTTAATAATTCCTATCATAGTTAACAGTTTATGTTGTATTAAATAGTTCATGTCACAATTAATATTTTTTGTTATAGTTAATAGTTCCTGTCACAGTTAATAGTTTTGGTTGTAGTTAATAGTTCTTGGCAAATTCTTGACATGAAGGAAGAATAGGAAATTTAAACTAGATTTTCACTTAAGAAATTTATGCATGTGTTCTAGTTGCATTCATCCCCACTTAATTTTCTACTTTCCTCCCTTAAGTATATTTCTGCAACACCTTTTTCAAGCTTACGATCCCTAGATTGACACTCTTAGACATAGCTGAAATATTTCTTATTCTTTACCCCAGTTTTGGCCTATCACTACAATAGATGAATCCTAGATTGTAAAGAAGATTCTTAGAACTCTCCTTGATGCTTACACAAAAAAATTATGTGCTATTGAAGAACATATAGATTACAAGACTTGCACTAAACATTAGTTGGTGGGAAATGTGAACCCCCAATCCTATACCTACAAAAACATGGCAAACAAGAACATTATTAGATTGAAATGCAAGTTAGGAAAAGGATTCCCCATGAAATCCATCTACAATATTCAAAATAGGAAATTAATGAAGAACAAAACAAGAAACTAAGTTAAATCCTAATTCAAATAATGCAAACACTTCATCTCGTGGGGGAATTGGTGTCAATTATGTGTAGAAATTGGCCCTTTCCCAGCTCCTTAGTAAGCTTGATGATTTGATGGAGATTGATCCACTTTGTTGATGAAGAACAAGATAAATTCTTTAGAAAACCTGCAATAACCTAGCTATGGTGATGGGCAATACTCAAGAAATATATAAAATGGCTCTAAATATGAAGATAATAATTTTGCATTCAAATTGTGGATGAAGAATGAGGAGGAGAGCCTCTCATTTATAGATTTCCAAATTGGAAGAATGAGCAAGATTGAGCAATGTGGGATCATTCAACATCTAATGGCCAAGTGCCACTTGTCAAGATGTGAATGGATGAAGGTTCTGCACATTTTGATGAATGAGCCAATAAATATTATTAGGTGGAATTTCAAATTTGTGAAATGACTTGTTGGAGAGGGAAGAAAATGGAGTTATGGCCACTTGGCTCAAGGAAAAGGGACTTTTAAGGTGAAATAAATGCCTTGTTGGAAGGACTAAGTCCACTTGGATTTGAATTCAAATTTGAGAGAATATTATCCTTTTATGCCATGTTGAGATAAAATAGAGATTTAATAAATGAATTAAATCTATTTTCATGTGCAAGTGGTAAAAGCTAGAGGAGGGGACATGATTTAAGATTAAATCAATCAAAGATTAATTAATGTAATGAGGAATTAGGATATGTGACAATTTAGAATTAAATTTATGCATTGATTTAAATCAAATTGAAAGGAAGGGTTTAATTAAATAAATGTTTTGATTTATTTAACTAAAGGGGATAATGTTAGATTAAATCAAATAAGGTTTAATTTATTCAATTTAATAAGAGGATTTCAGGGACTCAATTTAAATAAAATTAATTATTTAAATTAACAAAGATACAGGGTTAATTAAATTAAATTGATTAATTTAATCAATAGAAGAGAAAGACTTAATTAAATAAATAATGATTTATTTAATTAAGGGATGAAAGGTGATGATAAACTGAGAGTATGATTCGGGATGAAATGATATTAGTAATTAGGATCAAGTGTATCGGTCAATTTTCCATGTCTACAGGAACTCTCATATCTTATGAGATGAGAAAGTCAAATTTGAGAAATGGATCCAAATCTGAAATTGCTTTTAAGACTACAAGAGAAGAAGATCTGGATGAAGAAAATCTTGATGAAGTAGAAGATAACTTTATGAGATGGATGAAGAAAGGATTCAACAAGTATGAAGGTAAGTTACCCTTTAAATGATTTAGTTGTGCAAGAATAGGACATAATCCTTCGAGGTATCTGAAAAGAGCTAAGAGGAATAAACAAAGATATGAGAAAGAAAAGAAAGGTAAGAAGATCAATAGAGAATATTATGTGAGTGCAGATGCTAGTATATCTGATGAGGAATCTAATTATGGCGATCCTAATGACAATGAATTTTTTTCGTCACTATAAAATATGAACCTACTTCTACTAATTTTGAAAAATAGGTGGAGGAATTCTCTCCAAAGAAGGGGAAAAATGAAGGTACTATAATCTCTTCCCTACATGTTAAAGAGTAAAATAGCTATTGGGTTGTTGGCAGTGGTTGTTCACATCACATGACTGGTTATAAGAGTAAGTTTTTTATCCTTGAAAAATATGATGAAGGGTTATTTATGTTTAAAGATGATACCCGTGCTAAGATTTGTGGGATAGGTTAGTAAGTTTTGATGGCAAGCATAATACTGATGATGTCTACAATGTTAAGGGTTTAAGGCATAATATTTTGAATGTTGGAAAGATGTGTATTAAGGGATACAATCATTTATTTAAGGATGAAAGATGTGAAATCAGAAAATATTCTGGAATAGTAACTGTTGTAGGAAAGAAATCTGAAGGAAATATCTATCAACTTAAGGGTGCTAATGGATGATGCTCTATGACTTGGATTAATGGTAGTTGGTTGTGGCATTAGAGAATGTGTCATATGAATTTGATAACTTGGTGAGTATTAGTGTTGTTTAGGTCATGAGATATTTACCAAGGATTACAAAGCCCATTAATGTTATTTGTAGGAATTGTTAGTTTGGAAAGAAAGAAAGAAACCATTACAGATCAAAGGAAAAATCTACTACTAGAATACTATATTTAATTCATACAAATATTTGTGGTCCTACAAGAGTGAGAAGTTCTACAAGGTGAAAGGTACTTTATGATTTTTATTGATGATTATTATATACATACATGGGTTACATTTCTTAAAGAGAAGTCTAATGAATTAGATAGATTCAAGACATTCAATGCTATGGTTGAGAATGAAGTAAATTAGAGGATAAAATGCTTAAGGTTTGATAGAGGTGGTGAATTAACTTCGCACAATAATGTGCATTAGGGGTGGAATAGGTTAAACTAGCACAATACAATACAATTCAATCACCTCTTAAGCCTCAAGACCCCTACAATGGTTATTCGCACAAACTCATTAGTATTCACAACTAGGTCTCCAAATTGATGGTTTTCAACATATTGTTTAGACAATGTCATCTCTCCATGAAAAAATACCTTTTCAGATACCCATCAGTCTTTGTTCTAACATATCTCACTTGTGACATAGGTTGTTTTGGAACAAAGTCATCAATCTTAACTTGTTATGTTGGAATACGGCAATATTAGGCCTCTTGTACAAAGAAACCACAAGAAATTCAATCTCCAAAAACTAAAATTCTTTCCCAAAGGTCTTGAAAGGTCACATAGGGTCCTATTCAATATATTCTAACATCAAATAACACCTACAATTAGATCTCTTACAATATCTCTACCTTATCTATCCCAAAACATGAGGATGTTAGGTTAGGGCTTAGACAAAAACTATCCAAACTCCATCCCCCCTTCTCAAAAAGACAATTAAAAAACTAAAAGGAAACCTAAAACCTCCATTACAATGAGTTTTTCCAAAATACAACATTTGAATGCACTGTTATTTACATTTTTTACTACAAAACTCTTGAAATGAGGGTTTTCATGCAATCTGCAACAAAATGACCCTAACACGCTTATTTCTTAATAAAAATCAACAACACCCTGTTCAAATAAAATTATGTTTAATATAGAAACCCTTCACATGAATCTCAACTCATGGCACAATTGTACGAGGCCGTATAGAACAAGAAAACATAGAAAATGCACTAAAATTTGAAGAAAATAGATCCTTTTTTAATTCTTTTGTCCTCCAAATGATACAATAATGTTTCCTCAAAGTTTGTGAGGCCAAAATAACATCATGCAACTATAAATCATCAGTTACAAATAAGATTCACATAATATGACTATTCTCCTTCCACTTACAAGCGATTTTGATAAGTTGCAAAGCAACTTTTACACTTCTTTAACAAATTTCACCAAACACCTAAGAATTACCCTACATGACAACATACATTGCAAAATGGTCTTGATTTGATCTTATTAAATCAAGAAAGTGACAAAACACCCAAATCACCAACCTAGACACCTAAATGCATCAATAAAACAAAATTTCCATGGTGCCCCTACACCATACATGCACCTGGGGTGGAAATAATCCTAGGTTAAAATTGAGATGAAAGAGGGAGAGAATCATGTGAAAATTTTATGCTTGGAAGGTTGTCGCTTCTGAAAAATCATGTATGCTATCTTTGATGGTTTTTCACATCATGTGTTTCCATCAATGACAAAGGGGGATATTGTTGCAACTATGGATGTGTTTGGTGGTGTTGTCATTAATCTTTTCATTGATGTCAACATAGATATGTGTATTTTCCAACTACTTTTGACAAAATTTTAGAAATAAAGGAAGTAGAATTAAAAGTGTGTTTTGAGTGTGCTATGGTATTGTGGTTCATATTTCTCCTATGTTGATCCTATACCTATGTGGATCTGTAGGTGTGTTCATAATCTTTAATGAATCATATATACTAAATTTGAGCTTCTAGTTTGATGAAGAGTAGAAGATATGTTCACCTATATGTGAATTGGTTTGCTAGAACTATTTGTTTATGGATTGGGAGAAATTTTTTGGCTCCACAGTCTTCTGATATCTGGTTTCAGATCTTGTAGATCTATGAAATGACTATTTTTTATGGTATTTGTATTATGAAAAAATTTCTTGTGGTTTGGCACTTTGGAAGACTTTCTCCAGAGCTCTTGTGTTTTTATTGGTTGGTTGAGTTGGACTAGTAAAGTGTTCTCTGAAAATAAAGGTAGTTGTAACTATTACAGATATAACTGAGTTGTTCTCAGAGATGGTGAAATGATAGGTGAAGTATGTAAAGTGATCTATGTGTGATTATCTTGCTTGAGATGCTCGTACTTCAAAGATCATTGGTGTTTTCATTAGGTTTGGTTGACCTAGTGTTTACATGTTACATTTGGCTTTTGCATCGATTTGAGAAAGAATGTGCGAGACTCAAGATGTTATTTGGGTCCTAGATTAAATATTTAATTAGTCCTCTCTCATTCTTACCCACCGTGAGAATGTTGAGTAGCCAACCTAGTTTGAATTTGTAAATGAAATTATATTGTCAACCTTAAAGAATGTTCCCAAGGTTAAAGATGGTATAAAAGCAAGTTAAGTTGTAGAAAAATTAGTATCCATCCATCCACGAATCGAATAAGTGAGTGAAGTGTGTGAACAAGTGTGAAAAGAAGAGAGTGGAAGAGTAAATTAAGGTAACAGTAATTTAAGGTGTGAGATTCCTGAAAGCAATGAGTTGATGACATCTACAATCTTCTAATCAGGTTGTGAATGTGTGGAACCCTAGTGGCAGATCTTCACTTATATCTCTTTTTTTTTTTTATAGGCATTGGGAATTATATCTAGCATTGGATTAATACTATATTATAATTTAATCCTCACCATGGTTTTTCCCTCATTGGGTTTTCCACATAAATCAGGCGTCTTTGGTGTTTGATTTTTTTTATTTACATTTCATTTTTACACTTGATAATAGATTAAAGTTAAGGTGAAAAGACTAAGTTTAAAAGTAAAGGAATTTGATACAACTGATTCACCCCCCCTCTCAGTTATCTTGTGCATTTCAACAATTGGTATTAGAGCTCTGGTTCCTCGGTGAAAATCTTAACCACTAGAGGTAGATCAAATGGTAGAGAAGTTGCAGCTTCCTATGTTTGATGGAGCTGATTACAGTGTCTACAAAGATTAGATGATAAGTTATCTAATCTCACTAAATTTCAACACTTGAAAAGCTATGGAAACAAATAATATGATGCCAACAATTGGTCCTTCCTTTTCTGATGAAATTGCTGATTATGAAGAAAATCAAAGAGCAAGGTTTTCTATCTTTAGTGCTTTATCTAAAACTGAAAGAAAAAAAGTTATTTCTCTGCCTACTACTCATGAAGTATGGAAAAAGTTGAAAGATATTTATAAAGGGAATGATAGAGTTAAGTTGTCAAGCAAACTAACTACTAAGTGAAAAATTGAGAACTTGAGAATGGAAGATGGACATTGCAAGCTATTATCAAAGAGTGGAACTTATAGCAACAAACATCAAGAATCAAGGTGGTACCATGTCAGATGAATATATAATTGAAAATCTCTTGATGACCTTACCAGAAAATTACAGTGACAAAGTATCTACACTTGGATAATAGTATGATCTAAAGACATTTACTAAGGAGCATCTATTTGGCACCCTGAATACATTTGAGATGAGAAAATTTGCAAGAGATAAGGAGAAGTCTGAAACAACCTTTAAAGCAATGAAGATAGAAGACGATCTAGATGATGAAGATTTAGAGGACTTGGAAGAAAATTTCACAAGGAGATTGAAGAAACGTACTGGTAAATACAAAGGTAAGTTTCCCTTTAAGTGTTTCAATTGTGGAAATATTTGTCATTATGCATCAAGATGTCCTAATAGAGCTACACAAAATAAGAATAAGGATAATAAAAATAAGTACAAGGATAAAAAGGATAGGAAGTTCAAGAAGTTGTATTATGTTAAGGAAGATGCAGGAATTTCTGATGATGAATTTGACGTTGAGGAAGATAGAGATAAATTTTTATTTCTAGCTTTAGAAAAGAAAGTTGTACATACTAACCATGGAAGTTGTGCAAAAGAACCTAGTCTAGAGTGTAAGAAGGATGAATCAGAAGGTACTCTGATAACTTCTTTTCCTATCAAAGTGGATGAAGACTTTTGGGTGATTGATAGTGGATGTTCAAATCATATGAATGGAGTTAAGAGTAATTTTACTAAACTTGAGAAGTATGATGGAGGAATAGTTATGTTTGAGGATGATTTTGGTGCTAAGATTGTTGAAAAGGGAACAATTAGCTTTGATCGGAAAAAATATTCATGATGTTTATTATGTATATGGTTTAGGGAATAATCTCTTAAGTGTTGGACACATGTGCAACAAAGGTTTTAAGCTTGTGTTTCAAGATAACATTTGTGAGATTAGGAAAGGATCTGAAATTGTGGTTACAACTGTAAAAAGAACTCATGGAAACATCTACCAACTTAAAAGTGGAGATGGTTAGTGTTTCATTTCTCAAATTAATGAGAGTTGACTCTGGCACTCGAGGATGGACATGTGATATTTGAAAATCTAGTTAGGATCAGTTCTCAGGAATATGTCATAGATCTAAATAGAATCATAAAGCCTTCAAATTCAATCTACATAAGTTATTAGATGGGAAAACAGACAAGAAATAGTTTTAAAGAAAAGGATCAATCATCTACCGAAATGCTAGAATTAATCCATACAAACCTATGTGGTCCTACAATAACAATAAGCCTAACTGGTGGCATGTAATTTATGCTATTGATTGATGATTACTCTAGAATAACACAGGTTACATTTCTTAGAGAAAAATATCTAGCTCTTGATAGATTCAAAGTATTTAAGGCAAGAGTACAAAATTAGGAAAACCTGAAAATCAAATGCTTAAGGTCTCATAGAGGTGGAAAATATACATTTGGTGAGTTTAATCCATTATCTGAAGAACATGGTATAAATAGACATTACTCTTCTCCTAGAACCCCTCAATTGAATAAAGTTGTGGAAAGAAAGAGCTAGACTATTCAAGAGGGCACCATAATTATAATGAAAGAAGAAAAAATTCCTAATGTGTATTAGAGAGAAGCAATCCACATGATTGTTTACATCCTTAATAGATTTAAAATCAGAGGTAACAATACTAAGACCCCTTATGAGTTATGGACTAGTAAGAATCCTACTATACAATACTTTAAGGTATTTGGAAGTAGATGTTATATTAGAAAAGATGAAGAAAATCTTGGAAATTTTGATACTAGATGTGATGAAAGAATTTTCCTTGGATATTAAAATAATAGAAAATCTTACAAATTTTTTAATAAGAGATTGAGGAAAATAATTGAAAGTACTAATGTGAAGGTTGATGAAGCTATGTAGACCAGTGGAAATAACTGAAGTTGAACCCAATGATCCAATCTGTGTGTGAATAAAAGAGAAAGAAAAGGAAGAGAAAGAACAAAGTGATGAGCAAGAAGAAACTTCAAAAACTTCACATAAGGCTCCGAAATATGTTCAAAAAAATCATCTAGAGGAATAGGTAATTGGAGACAAAAGTGAAGGAGTGAAGACAAGAAGCAAAGTGTTTGAGGTAAACTTGTGTTTACTTTCTAAGAGAGAACCTAATACTATAAATGAAGTGTTGAAAGTTGGATTAGATAAATGAAAGAGGAACTACAATAGATAGAGCAGAATTAGACATGGGAACTAGTCCCTAGACTTGCAAACAAGAATGTAATTGGTTCAAAATGGGTATTTAGAAACAAGTTGAATGAAGATGGTGAAGTGGTAAGGAATAAAGAAAGACTTGTATGTAAAGGATATTCACAGGTTGAAGGAATATATTTTGAAGAAACTTTTGCACCTATAGCTAAAATGTAAGCCATTTAGATGTTCTTGGCATTTGTAACTCATAAAGACTTCAAAGTATATTAGATTGATGCCAAATATGCATTTTTTAATGGAGAATTGGAAGAAGAAGTGTATATGGAGCAACCGGAAGTTTTTCAACTGTTAGAAAAATTGGACATGGTTTGTAAACTAAAGAAGTCACTATATGGACCGAAGTAAGTTCTCAGAGCTTGGTATGCTAGATTTCATAAATAATTGACAAAGAAAAGATTTCGTAAAGGGTCCATAAACAACAATATTTACTTCAAAGTTGAGAAAGACAAGATTCTAATAGTTGTGGTGTATGTTGATGACATCATCTTTGGTGGAAATGAAGATATGTGTAAAAGATTTGTTGAAGAGATGCAAAAGTAATTTGTAATGTCTATGATTGGTGAACTAAATTTATTCCTTGGACATCAAGTAAATCAAACTGACAAAGGGATATTCATTTCACAGTCTAAGTATGTTAAATAATTGTTAAAGATGTTTGAAATGGATTACTCCAAACTGGTTTGTACCCCTATGGTAACTGGATGTAACCTGAGTAAGGATGATGAATCTACTAGAGTTGATCAAAGCATGTAAAGATCCATGAGTGGTGGAACATTGTATCTTACTCCTACTAGACTTGACATTATGCATGCAATATGTTTAGTTGCAATATTTCAAGCAAAACATAAGGAAGCATATGTAACAAATGTGAAGAGGATATTCAAATATCTTAAAGGAACTCTAGACTATGGACTATGGTATCCAAAGGACAATGCTTTCACATTTAATGCCTACATTGATGTAGACTGGGATGGTTGTGTAGATGACCAGAAGAGCACTAGTGGTGGTGCATTATTTCTTCAAGGAAGATTAGTTTCATGGTTGAGCAAGAAATAGGATTCGGTTTATTTATCCAATGTAGAGGTAGAGTATATTGTAGTAGCATTCTATTGTACACAGGTACTTTGGATGAAGAAAACTGTGATGGACATAAGTATGGTAAGTGATGAACCTATCTCTATATTTTTTGATAATACAAGTGCTATAAAAATTTCAAAGAATCCAATGATGAATTCCAAAACAATGCATATATCTATCAAGTATCACTTCTTAATGGAGAAGGTATTGAGGAATTAAGTTAGACTTGAATATGTACCTACCAAAGAACAAGTTAAAGACATATTCACTAAGGCCCTTCTGTTCGAAGAATAATTTTGAGTATCTCAAAGGGAAGTTAGGGGTTACTACCCCTCCTTGTTTGAACTAAGTGCACATGAAGGTGCATCAGTCTAGTGGAGTCACACGCTCTTTATTCTAGACTAATGATTGTGGTCTACTCCTTAGACGGGGTAGTGAAGTGCATTGTTGTAGTATGTGATGTATGTGTACTCCTTAGGGGGAGTGAATAGAGATTTATATGGAAATAATTTCCTTTTATATTGATGTCAAAGGGGGAGAGAATCATGTGAAAATTTTATACTTTGCAGGTTGTCACTTCTAAGAATCATGTATGCTATCTTTGATGGTTTTTCACATCATGTGTTGCCATCAATAACAAAGGGGGAGACTGTTGCAAGTATGGATGTGTTTTTTGGTGTTTTTATTAATGTTTTCATTGATGTCAATATAGATTTGTGTATTTTACAACTGCTTTTGAGAAAATTTGAGAGATAATGGAATCGAAATTAAAAGTGTGTTTTGAGTGTGCTTTGATATTGTGCTCTAGATTTCTCTTATGTTGATCCTATACCTATGGTGATCTATAGGTGTGTTCATGAACTTTAATGAATCATATATATTGAGTTTCAACTTCTCGTTTGATGAAGAGTAGAAGATGTGTTCATCAGCATGTGAACTAGTTTGCCAGAACTATTTGTTTATGGACTGGGAGAAATATTTAGGCACTACAGTCTTCTGATATCTTGTTTTAAATCTTCTAGATCTAGGAGAGGACTTATTTTTATGGTCTTTATGTTCTGACAACATTTCTTGTGGTTTGGTGCTTTAGAAGACCTACTCTAGAACTCTTGTGATTTTATTGGCTGGTCTAGTTGGACTAGTGAAGAGTTCTCTAAAATGGAGGTGGTTGTAACTATTGTGGATGTATTTGCATTGTTCTTAGAGATGGTGAAATGACTGGTGAAGTGGGTTGAGTAATCCATGTGTGATTAAATCACTAGAGATGTGTTTACTTCAAATATCATTGGTGTTTTCATTACGTTTGGCCGGCCTAGTGTTTACATATTACATTTGGCTTTTGCATTGATTTCAGAAAGCGTGTGTGATCTTCAAGATGTTATCTGGGTCCTAGATTTAATATGTAACTGGTCCTCTCTCATTCTTATCCATCATAGGAATATTGAGTAGCTGACCTAGTTTGAATTTGTCAATGAAATTGTATTGCCAACCTTTGAAAATTTTCCTGAGGTTGAATATGGTATAGTAGAAAAATTAATATCCATCCATCCACTAATTGAACAAGTGACTGAAGTGTGTGAACAAGTGTGAAAAGAAAAGGGTGGAAGAGAAAATTAAGTCAATAGTACTTTAAGGTGTAAGATTCCTAAAAGAAGTGAGCTATTAAATCTACAATCTTGTGATTAGGTTGTGAATGTGTGGAACCCTAGTGTTGGATCTTCATTTATCTCTTTTTTTTTTCTGTAGGCACTAAGCCTCCTTTCTAGACAGTGAGTCCTTCTCAAGGTAGTGAGCCCTTAATTTGGGTAGTGAGCCTTTGTATTTGGGTACTGAGTCTTTGTATCCAATATTGCATTACTACTATATTGTGAGTTAATCCTCACCATAGTTTTTCCCTCATTCAATTTTTCACATAAATCTGATGTCTCTGGTGTTTTCTTTCTATTATCTACATTTCATGCTTACACTTGATAATAGATTAAAGTTAAGGTGAAAATACTAAGTTTAAAAGTAAAGGAATTTGATACAATTTATTCACCCCCCTCTCAATTGTCTTGTGCATTTCAACATAGGGCCCTTGAACTTGGTTTTAGAAAACTTCAACTTATTATCCTCTTCTACCTCCTCAAATTCAAAAAAGTTCTCCAAATCATCTATCCTAGAGAAAAATTCCTCACTATCCATCTTACAACCATACATAGGTACTTCCACTTTCACCTTTAGAATATTGTCACCCTTGACACCCTTTAGCATCATGTCCATTCTCTTTTCTTCAGGGTCCAATTCCGCATCCTCATCATGGACTCCTAATGGAGGGTTCTCACTCTCACCCTCATCCTCCTTATCACTTTGTTCATCACTGACCATTCTTCTTCTTTGATTATTTTCCAGGGCTGCTATTCTTGAAAGGGTTGCTTTTTGTGACTCCTTTCAGAGCCTTCCCTTCTAGAGAAACTACTCTTTCAGTTCCTTAACCTCTTTGGTTGTTGGATTTTTCTTTGGATGCATCTTGCTTATGCCAACTCTCATTCACTTTCCCACTTCCAATCAAAATGTATGTTATGATACCACTTGATGTAGAGTAATTATGGAATAATTTAAACTAGCACAATACAACACAATTCAATCACCTCTTAAGACTCAATACCCCTACAATGATTATTTGCACAAACTCATTAGTATTCACAACTAGGTCTCCAAATTGATGGTTTTAAGCATATCTCTTAGATAAGGTCATCTCTCCATGAAAAAGAGACCCTTTCAAATACCCATTAGGCTCTGACATATCTCACTTGTTACATATGTTTTTTTGTAACAAATTCATCAATATTGACCTTCTACACTGGAATAAGACCAAATTATGCCTCTTTTACAAAGCAACCATAAGAAATTCAATCTCCAAACACTAAAAATATTTCCAAAAGTTCTTGACAAGTTATATAGGGTCCTATTCAATAGATTTTAACATCAAATAAAACCTACAATTTTATGTCTTATAATATCTCTACCTTATCTAGCATAACACATGAGGATGTTAGGCTAGGGATTGGGAAAAACTACCCAAAATCGATCCCCTATACTCTAAAATAAAATTAAAACACTAAAAGAAAACCTAAAACCTCCATTCCACTGAGTTTGGTTAGAATACAATGATGGAATGGACTATTATTTACATTTTTTACTACAAAACCCTTGAAATGAGGGTTTCTATGTGGTCTACAACAAAATACCCCTAAGATGCTTATTTATTAATGAAACTCAACCACACCATATTCAAATGAAATTTTTTTCATTGTAGCAACCCTTCACATGAATCTTAGCTCATGGCACAACTATACGGGGTCGTATAGAACAAGAAAACATAGAAAATGCACTAAAAATTGAAGAAAAGAGAGCCTTTTTTATTCTTTTGTCTTCCAAATGACTCATGAGTACTTCCTCAAATTTTATGAGGAAAAAATAACATCATGAAACTATAACTCATCGGTTACAAACAAGATTTGCACAATATGACTATTCACCTTCCACTTAACAATTTTGACAAGTTTTAAAGCAACTTTTACACTTCTTTAACAACTTTCACCAAACACCTAAGAATGACCCTATATGACAACATACAATGTAAAATAGTCTTGATTCAACCTTATTACATCAATAAAGTGAAAAAACACCTAAGTGATCAACCTATACACCTAAATGCATCAATAAAAAAAAATTGCATGCTGCCCCTACACCACATAAGTTTAATATGTTTTGTGAAGTGCATGGAATGAAAAGATAGTTATATGTTCTAAGAACTCCTTAGTAGAACAAATTTGTTGAAAGAAAGAACAAAAAAAGTCAACAGGCCACTAGATCAATGATTATAGAGGCTAGTTTATTCAAAGTTTACCAGAGAGAATCTATTCACACTACCATTTATGTATTCAATAAAGTTCAAGAAAGAGAAAATTGTACAAAGACCCTCTATGAGCTATGGTGTGGAAGAATTCCTACTATTAAGTATTTCAAAGAATTTGGAATAAAATTCTATACTAGATGGGATGAAGAAAATTTAGGAAATTTTGATGCAGGAAGTGATGAAGGCATTTTTCTTAGATATTCTACTAAAATCAAAGCTTACAAATGTTTCAATAAAAGACTGAGGAAGATTGTAGAAACCTCATATGTCAAGGTTAATGAAGTAATGAAGAATTCAATTGATATTGATGGATATGTATCTGATGAACCTAATTGTGTAATGATTGAAAATGTTATGGAAGAACCTAAAGAGGATGAGAAAGAGAAGAAAAATTAAGAAAAATATTTGGTGGTGTTCCCTAAGACACCTAGATATGTGCATAAGAATCATTCAAAAACTTAGATCATTGGATATAAGAAAAAAGGAGTATTGACAAGAAGTAGACCTACTACTAGTGAGGTAAATTTTATTTTACTTTCTGAGATTGAACTAAAGGATGTAAGTGAAGCATGTAAATATGAGCATTGGATGGAATCTATGAAAGAAGAACTTATGTAGATTGAGAAGAATTAAATTTAGGAATTAGTCACAAGACCGGTAGATAAAACATTATTGGATCAAAGTGGGTATTCATAAATAAGTTGAATGAGAATGAAGAATTGGTCAAAAACAAAGAAAGGCTTGTGTGTAAGGGTTACTCGCAAGTAGAAGCCATAGAATTTCAAGAGACTTTTGCTCTAGTGGAAAGAATGGAAGCTATAAGGATTTTCTTAGCATTTGTTGCTAATAAATATTTTAAGGTCTATTATATGGATGTCAAGTCTACATTTTTGAATGGCGAGCTAGAAGAAGAGGTCTACATGGAACAACCTTAAGGATTTCAATTGTCAAATCAACTAGATATGGTTTTTTGATTGAAGAAAGATTTATATGGATTGAAGTAATCTCCTAGAGCTTGGTATGCAAGGTTAAAGAGGTGATTGATTCAACAAAGCTTTGGCAAAGGTACATCAGATATTAATCTCTATTTTAAAATTCAAAATGATGAAATATTTATTGTCATTGTATATGTTGTTGACTTTATTTTTTGAGGAAATGAAAATATGTGTAAGATTTTTTTGGAAGAAATGCAAAAATAATTAGAGATGTCTATGTTTGGAGAGATGAATTTATTTATTGGGCTACAAATTATTCAAATGGAGAGGAATTTTTATTTCATGGTCTAAGTATGTGAAAGAGATTTTGAAGAATTCTAGGATGGATAGTTCCAAACTGGTATGCACTCCTATGGTGACTGGTTGTAAATTAGGTAAAGATGATGATTCGCCTAAGGATAATTAGAGAAAATATAGATCTATGATTAGTGGACTATTGTATTTGACTAATACTAGAATATATATTATGCATGTTGTTTGTCTTATGGCTAAATTTAAAGAAGATCCTAAGGAAACACATGTTGCTGATGTTAAAGTAATATTCAGATATTTGAATGGAGCTTTGAATTATGGTTTGTGGTACCCTAGGGATATATAATTTACATTAAGTTCTTATACAGATGAAGATTGGGTCGGATGTGTAGATGAAAAAAAGTAGAAGTGGTGGTGCATTATTTCTTGGTTGTCGATTTGTGGTTTGGCTGAGTTAAAATCAAGATTCAATTTCCTTATCTACTACTGAAGCTGAGTATATTGTTGTTGCATCTTGATGTACACAAGTTTAAATGATGAAAAATACATTCAAAGATATCAAAGTTGTGTATGATAATCTTATTTTTATCTTTTGTGATAACACAAGTGCAATTTGTATTTCGAAGAATCTAGTAATGCACTTGAGGACAAAGCATATATATCCGGTACATCACTTCTTGAGAGAGAAGGTTGTAGAGAATGAAGTAAAGCTTGATTATGTCTCTATGAAGGATCAAATTTCTGATATATTCATGAAGGCTCTTCCTAAAGATACTTTTGAGTATCTCCAGGAGAAGTTAGGGGTCATTTACCCTCCTTTCTTGAACTAGATGCATATGGAGATGCATCAGTCTAGTGGCTCTATGGATCTGTCTTTCTTCTAGACTAATGTTTTGGTTAGGGGGAGGAGGTAGTGTCATGTGTTGTCATTGTATGAGTATTATGTTTTTAATGAAAAAGGGTAAATCAATGTAAAATATCCTTTTCCTTTCCCATTGATTTCAAAGGGCAAGAGGATGAAGATGTGAAGAGAAGTGTGTCATCTGCGAAAGATTATCTACTAAGGGGGAGAAATAGAAAGAAAAATCATGAGAATTATGTTTAGAGCTAGTATGTTGTCTTTGATGGTTTTTCACATCATGTGTTGTGATCAATGAAAAAGGGGGAAATTTTTGCAAGAATGAAGGCATTTTCATTGATGTCAACTGGTCAATTAGTTATCAACTAGTTGTTGTCATATGGATGTCGGTTATTGGCTATACATGTCAAGGATGTTGAAAAAATTGTAATGAAAAAATATTGTAGGTGTTCAGTGGTTTCTCTGAGTTTTGCTCCAAGATTTTCTTTGAAATTTGATCCTATGTTTCTGTGGTTTAGATATGCTAATCATGGTTGTTGGAAGTTTTTATATCTAGGTTTTTAACTTCCAATTCATTGTATAGTGCAAGTTATGTTTACAAGTTGTGAACAATGGTTTTCTATGTTTTTGGCTGGGGTCTGAGAGAAATGTTGTTGGTTTGGATTTTTTTTGGTTAATTGTTATGACTTATGGTTCTAGAGTTAAGTTTTTATGATTTTTTTGACGATAATTTTGGTGTCTGGAAGGATTTGATTGTGCTAATAGTTCTGTGAGTTTATTTGTTCTATGTGTGTTACACTAGTTTGGTCGACCTTCTGTTCAATACTACTTTCGATGTTGTTGAAGTGTGTGTTTGGGTCACCCTCATTCTAATTCCACCATAGGATATTTTGGCATTGACCTACTTTGAATTTAATGATGGATGGTCAATTTTGGATATGTTTCAAAGTTGAAGATGGTATAAATACAAAATGAGTTAGTGGTGAAAGATGTACAAAGAGATAAGTGCAAAGAAATAGAGCAAAGAGATACAAAATAGATGTGACTCAATGTGTGTGTGTGTGTTTTTATGTATGTGTGTGTGATGTGAGTGTGGTAGATTAGTGAAAAGTCTAAATGTTGAGTTTTCATATGCATTGAGCTAAAGGTGTACTCTATCTTCCATGCATGTTTACAAGTGGTTGAGTAAATTATGGTGGAAATCTTTATTTCTTTGATATTATCCTCTCTTTCTAACATATTTATTCTATATTCTTTGTATCTCTATGATAGTGAGCCCTTTGGGGGGTTAACTCTATAGGATAGTGAGTCCTAATCTAGATAGTGAGTCCTTGTTTTGGTAGTGAGCCTTTTTCTCTAGCAGTGAGCCTTTGTAATAATTTTTAATATTTCTTATAGTGAGTTAATCCTTACCATGGATTTTCCCTTATTTGGTTTTCTGCGTAAATCTAGTGTTACTATGTTTGTGTGGTTTTCAGTTTCTGCACTTGCACTTAATGTTTAATGATTTTAGCAGAGTTAAGGATTTGCTATTGATCTAAATTTTGGTGAATGTTTTAAAAAGGTTTAAATTTTCCACAACTAATTCACTCTCTCCTCTCAGTTATCTTGTTCAACATAGGTGAGTGCTTTATTCTTGATATATTTTGATTTATTGTACATTATGTTCTCATGCTTTTGAATTATGGGTAGGATTTGAATTATTCCCTCTACATGTTATCTTCTTGCTTATGCTTGATTTGACTGTCTTTCTTCTATTTTTTGTCGAGAAGCCATGTTGTTTTTTGAGTATTTTAGGAAAACCATGGTTGTGCTTGTGTTTAATAACTATGGAATCTATATCTCAATCTCTTGTGGAGCACTTTAGGATTTCATATTGGTTAGATAGTACATAATTCACCCCCTTTCATCTACAAGTTAGAACCATTCTAGTATATCTTGGAGATCATGCAAGGATCTTATATTATTATACCTTTTTGGAGGCTTATTTATTGAAAATTTTGGTGATGCCAAAAGAATTTGGTGTGTCTAGGAAGTAATTAATCCTTGGCTCCATTAGAAAGGCAATGGATTCTAGGAAGTAATATCTTTTAACGAGCACAATATTCAATGGTCTCCTTTGTTAATAATCTAGGGAAGTCTCTTACCAAGTTACCATGTCTCACAACCCTAAAATTTCAAAAGAAAGAAATTCAAACTCCAAAGGATTTTTTCCATACCCATGATGAGCATCATTTCAAAGGAAATTTTTAAAGCCAATTTTGGCTTAAATTCTTAAGACCAAAAAACCTTTGAAGGATCCATCAATGTCATTATGGTTAATATGCTTCATAAAATTAGCATTCATTCCTCCAAAACATGGTGGAAAGACTATAAGTGGGATCCAAAAACCATTTTTAGGAATTACAAGCCTTAGCTTGGATACTAGTGGATTTCATCCCATAACATGATAGTTAATAGTTTAAACCAGATATGGCACATGCACTCACCTATTTTAGTTTGCCATTGTAGATTCATCAATTTGTGGGTTGTGATTGTTGAACATAAGCTCACCCACTATGCTTGGTGTATTATTTTCCAAGGCTTACTTGTGGGTTTTAGGCTCACCCACCTTGTGGTTCATGACCCTCATTTACCATTTTGTGTGTAAATAGATAATTTTAATCACCTCTTTTTGTTTTACTCCAAACTTCAATAGTTATGTAATTTGATTCATGATTTCTTTTGGCTCTTTTGGCAAGCACCTTTTTCCTAGAAAAATGGTTCTTTTGGGAGATTAGCCCCATATTCCCAACAAGCCTAATTAAGGATGGAAATCCACTTCAACATTCTAAAAGAGAAATTTTATTATTTTTTCTCATAGCTAGCTTGATAATCATGTTTCTCTATTTTCTAAAGCTACTATATGGCCTAATGAGTTACTATAGATTCAATTGCAAGCTTAAAAAGTTGCACTTGAAAAGGCTCACCTTCAAGAGATCTTGTACCACTAAGGGAATTCGCCTTACACTATTGCTTGTGTTCCATCTTCTCTAGCCTGCTATTGGGGCCACTCACCCTCTCAATGCCATAACCGAGGTAGGAGTGGCTCTTCTTGAGACTCTAAGGTGTCTTGTCCCCGCTCCACTAGCCAGATTCAATGTAATAATGGTTGATGGTCTCGTAGGAAGTTGTCTTCCCCTCCTTGAGCTACCTTGTGGTGGCCTTCAATATAAACTTTTGGTAGTGGTGCCTCTATAAAGCCCTCTAATAGAGCTACTAGTTTTCCTCCTACCAACTCTTCCAAGTGGCTCCTAGATATGGATTTTGGTAATCTCTCCTAGTTTACAAGAAATAAAGTCTAGGGTATGGTGCACCCCAAACTAAGCATCTAATTTTTAAGATATGATTTCATAGGCCCAAGGTTACAAGTATGTAGCTTTTGTTCCTCTAGAGTTGTCAAAACTTTTTCTTTGATGATACAATACAAATTCTATGATTTGACAACTTCTAGGCTTTGAGTGCATTAATGAACAAATAGCCTTAAATCTTCCCCCAATTCACTTTAGACTTGCAAGTTGCATACATGAAAATATAGGAAGATTTTTTCCATATAGGGTATTTCCTATGTCAAACCCCATATTGGTATTCCTACCTCCACAATGGTAAAAATGATGATAAAAGAGAGGTTATCCTTGGATTGATAGAGACTAATGATAAAAAAGTAATGAGTTTGTTGAAATAATTAAGAAGTGTTGGAGATTGTTGATATGTTTTTGTCATTGATGTCAACACTATTAGCATTAATGTCTTTAAGGTTGTATATGTCGAGGATATTGAGAAAATTGTAATAAAATAAGTTGCAGGTTGTTAGTGGTAAGTTCAAGGTTGTCAATGATGTAGTGAAGATAAGTATGATGGAAATTTCACTATATTGATGATGAGAAATTATAGATTAAAGGGTCTATTTTCAAGTGTATCTAGTGTATCCACCAAAATTTGTAGTGGTTCTCATGAAGATTTGATCATGTTATGAGTATTTGTGTTTCGACATTTATTCTATTTTTGTAGCTAGTGTTCCTAAAAGAAGATAATGTGATTATGGTAACCTAAGTTGTGAGTGCTTCTATGGTTTTTCATGATGATTTTGGATGTTTCTAGATTGTTATCTATCAATTTTTTTGGTTTGCATTGTTTTTTGTGCTCGTGATTGGTGATTTTCTGCTATGATTTCATGTTTTTCATGTTCTTGGCCGACAAGGTGATTGTAGCATGTTGTGGATCTTCGAGGAAATTTTTTTAAGGTGTTTTGTGTTCGAGACATAATTTTTTGGGTCCCTACTATGTTGTGGATGACTTCAATGGTTGATTCACATTGACAATTGTTTATTAATTTGGGCTGATAGTTTGTACACATTTTATATTGTATTGGGTTAACGTGTAGTTGATATTATCCTTAGATGTGGATATATATAACCGATTGTTTATATCATTTGAGACATGTGAGAAGAGAGATGTGTGAGTTCCATGTGTGAATAAACTTCATATTTTTTGAAGGTAGAATTAAAGTGTGAAGAAGAGTGAGCAGAAGAAAGTGTGTTCATGTGGTTAACTGGAACTGTAATCAGGCATTAGCAGATGCTATGCTAGTTCTATTTTCTGAGTTCAAGATCTTTCAGATGGATTAATTTTAATGTGATTGTAAGATAGTGTGGCTTCCTTTGGGTAGTAAGCCTCTTTTGTATTTGAGCAGTGAGCTCTAAGCAGTATACCTGAATTCATGTGCATCCTATTTCTATACGTTTAATAGAGTATACACTTGTGGATTAACCTCCACTGTGGTTTTTCTCCTACTAGGATTTCCATGCAAAAATATTGGTGTTATGTGTGTTTCTGATGTGTTGATGGTTTTTACTTTCATGTTTAATTATCAGATCTGAGAATAAGTTTAATTAGTTTAATTTCTATGACAACTGATTCACCCCCCCCTCTCAGTTGTTTTACCTTGTGTTGCCAATAATAGGTATTAGATAAGGTTCATCTGGAGAAGCTTAAACACTTGAGTTGATCAAGGATGGTGACATTTAAGAAGGATAGTCTGAGATTTGATGAAATAAATTACTCTTTGTGAAAGACTCGAATGGAGTTTCATTTGAGATGCATTGGTGAACCCTATTGGACAATTACAAAGAATAGATATGTCATGAGTTAGAATGGTCCTTCTACAACAGGTGAGATTAAGGAAGTTGAGTATAATATCAGGGCTAAGGAAGCATTAATGAGTGATTTAGCTGATTCCAAAATGAAAAATGTAATGGAGTTGAAGGCCGCTTATGAGATATGGAAAAAGTTGGAAACTTTATATGAAGGCTATACACATGTGAAGATTGCTAAGTTATAGAACCTGAAAGGGAAATATGAAACATTGAGAATGAGTGAAGATGAGAACATTACTTCTTTTATGTAGAGATTGAATGAACTTATGTGTAGTATCAGATGTGCTAGTGGAACATTGGAAGAATCGGAGTTTGTTGCTAAAATGCTTAGATCCCTACTTGCTCCATACAAACAAAAATTTGTTGCTATTGAGGAGATCTGAACTATGACAAATGTAACTAGAGACATGTTGATTGGTAAGCTTGCTGCTTTTGAGTTAAGTGATTTTGGTGAATCTCTTCCTAAGAAAATTATGCATTCAAAGCTGTTGTATCTGGGAAAGATAAGTAGAGATATGATCTGAGAGAAAGTTATTCTAGAAAAGTTTCTAAATATGAGTAATAAATGAGAGAGATTGAAGAAGAAGAGAGAAAACTAGATGATCTTGAAGCACTTATTATCAAGAGAGTAGCCAAATGAGAAGGTAACTACAAAGGGAAATTGCCTCGTAAATGATTTTCTTGTAATAAGATAGGTTATTTTTCCTCAAGGTGTCCTGAAAGAGTTCCTAAGCTAAGATCTAACAAGTCTAGATTCCAAAGAAACTGTTATTTTGTTGTTGATGAAGGTGTGAAAAATGATGAATCTGATAAAGAGAATGTAAGTGAGGATGAGTTTTTATTTCTTGCTATCAAGGGAAGTAATCATGTACCTATTGAATCTACTAGTTGCATGAATGTGGAGAAAGATCTAGCTACCTGATTTAAAGAAAAAGGTGAATGGGTGATTGACAGTGGATGCTCTCATCACATGATAGGTGATAAAAGTAATTTTTTAAGTTTGGAAATGTATGATGGTGGTGTTGTAAAATTTGGTGATGAAAAAGCTGGTATAATTTGTGGAAGAGGATTCATTTCTTTTGATGGTAAGAATAATACTGATGATGTTTTATATGTGGAAGGTTTGAAGCATAGTATTTTAAGTGTTGGATAGATAGTTGACAAGGGATATAATCTTCAATTCAAGGATGGAAAGTGTAAAATATTGGGGAGTTCTAGAAATGTGATTCTATTTGGTACAAAAACAAAATCGAGTATCTTTCATCTAAGTACTCTTGGTAGAAGTTGTCTGATTGCTCAAGTTGATGAAAGTTTGTTGTGGCATAGAAGAATGTGTCATGTAAACTTTGACATTATTATCAAGATAAGTTCTACCTAGGTGGTGAGAGATCTTCCTAGGTTGATAAAACCTACTAACACTATATGCAAGGAATGTTAATTAGGGAAGCAAACTAGAGTTTCTTTCAGAAGTAAACAATATTGTTCAAATGAAGTATTGGAGCTTGTGTATACTGACTTGTGTGGTCCTTCTAGAATCTGAAGTTTGCAAGGAGACAGGTACTTCATATTACTTATTGATGATTATTCTAGATTGATGTGGGTTACTTTCTTAAGAGAAATATCTGAAGCTCTAGAAAAAATCAAGATTTTCAAGGCTATAGTTGAGACAGAAACGAGTCTTTAGATTAAATTTGTAATACCCCTCTATTTTACCTTTTGTTTGAACAGTGTTATGTTCTGTTATGTTGTACTTTCTATTTGTACCTTGACTATGGTACTCGGCTTCTTTTGATCACTATCTATAAAGCGACGTTAATGTAATCTTTTGATGCGAAGGTATTTTAATATGATGTTATCTTATGGCATGTTTTGGATTAACATTACAGGTGTTTGAATTAATGATGATTATGCTTTGGATTATACTAGCATGTTAGAATTATCAGTTATTTGTAGTGTATTGGTGAAGGGGACGGTATCGTATCACTCGCTTGCAAGTGCCCTACGATTCCATGATTTCCTCTTCACGGTGTGTATTTTATGCTATTTGTATTATATGTTGTTATTTACTTGATTTACAGGTTGACAGCTACAAGACATCGACTCCACCTGGTTTCATAGGTGAGAGCGTTTTCAATACCCAATGGTATTCAATTGGGAGATGGTAGCTAGGATTCTATGTCAAGTCGTCACCCTAGTCATGTGTGTCATCAGGTGTTGTCGGGTTATGATTGTTTTAACTTTGTTCAATTTGGCCTTGATTCTATTTAAATTGCAAGTTAAATTGGGTGATTTAAATGGCTTAATGCATTTAAGATTTTGATTGATTTAATCCGAAATTATGTTGAAATATAATTTATTTTATTATTAATTTAATTTAATTAATAAATAATTTAATCTTTGATTAAATCTATTTATTAATTGATTAAATTTATTTGGTTGAAAGAAGTTAATTTATCTATGTTGAAGTTTTGATTTAATTGTTGAAATTGGAAATAAAGAAAAATGCATAAAAAAGTCAATTTAGAATTTGAAAATTCAAAAATTAAAAGAAATGTTTTAGAAAGTCAAAGTTGAGATTTGCATTCAAAATTGAAAAATGAGATATTTTGGCAATTTCTGTTTTCTGAAATTTATGATGGTGGTTGAAGGATTTTAGGGCAAAAATCCTTATGAATGAATTTTGCTTCACTATTTTTGGATCTTGAAGTTTTGATAAAAAAAAGATTGAATTAGATTGAGAAAGAATTCTTCAATTTGGTGGGTTTTTGTGAAAAGCTTGGAGAACCTGTGGATCTGAGGAGGGCGTCAAGTCACCATCAGGATTTGCTATCATTTTCAAAACAATAGGTTTTCTTGTCTTTATGATGTTTTTGAGTGTAAATCATTGTTCTCCTACACTTATCATTCTGGTTTTCTCAATTTATTATGTATTTTAAACCAAAAATGCATATATATATATATATATATATACATATACATTAAAAAGTATATATATATACATATATATATATATGCATATAGTAATGCTTATTTAAAAATGTTATTATCAAAGGGGAAACCAAAATTAAAATGGGGCAAATTCATGTTTTAATAGAATCACGTTTTTTTAAAAACGCTGGTCGGATTTGTTTTAGGGTTAAATTTTATTTTTTTTAAATTATGGGGAGGCCGCTGGGGGCTCAACCCCTGTCGCGCCCTATGGGAGGTGGGCGGAGGGAGTTGCGCCCAGCGCATCCCTCTCCACTCCCTTCCTTTCCTCGACCGTCGCCACCCACATGGGTGCGGACGAATGTGTTCACACATAGTCGCCGCCCCCATTAATGGGGTTTGGTTGTGTGTGAACACAGCCGGCCAACCCTGTGGGGTGCGCGGCTCCCAATGCAAACTGCGGCTCGCAATCCGAGGTGATCGTCCATTGACCGACAAGCGAAACAAAAGAACTTCGCCTTTTAAAAAATATATATATATATATATATATTAATATATATTTTAATATTATAATATATATAATTTTTATATTATTATACTATAATATTAATATATATATATTAATATTTATATATATAATATTATTATTATAATATGATATTAATATAATAATATGTATTATTTTAAGAATAATATATTATTAATTATTAATATTATATTGCATAATATTATAATATTATATAGATGATTTGTACCTTTATTGAAATGGATATATGTATAGTTGTGGAATAAATTTAACGTGCGAAAATTATTGTTTTTCTATTGGCATGACTTAAGTTTAATTGGAGAAATGAAAAATATATTGACTCTAGTTAAACCATTGTTTTGTTGTAAGCAATTTTTTAATGAGATTAGTGTTGATTTAAATAATATATATATTCAAGTCAAGTTAATTATTTTTATATGGTTATAATGAAATGAGGAAACAACATTTATTTTAAATCAACGTATTTCGATTTATGTGAAAAAATGGTTATTTTTATTATTATTTAAATGCCAGTAAGGAAGTAAGGATTGAGTTTGTAATTTCTCCCTTGTCTGGGAAAGATGTATTTTGTATCGGTTATATAATGCAATAAATTCCTGAATATTAGCATGAGGACATGGATTTAGAATATCCAAAGTAGATTTTAATTCTTGCTTTGAATTTGATCTGTTCGTGGTACCATTTGGGAAATGTGAGTCATACCATTCGACAAGTCTTCCAGATGAGGTCTTGTAAATATGTGGGTTTCCGTGTCATGCCGTCAACCTGGTTTGTATCCCTTGGATAGTGCATGAAGGTTGTGTCTATGATTAGTACCCGATTTCTTCGAACGGGGATGTTTAGTATCTCCTTGTTTTAGGAGTGGATTATGGGATCCGTGTCTCCTTGTATGGAGTGACCTTGTTATGTGGTTAGTGCCCCTTTTTCAGGAGTGACTATGTTACCTTGTACCTCCAGTGTTGGAGAGGGTTTGAACTTAGGTTGCCTCCTGAGAAAGGAGTGGTTGTAATACCTTGTTTGTTGCACCTTGTACCCTAGATGTTTGGATGTTATATGTGTGTTGTCAAGTAGAAGAGTGGCTTCCATAGGGGCCAAAGCCTGGAAGAGGTAAGATTGGGTAACCTTTGGAAGTGGTATAATTAAGTGTTAACTAAATCAATATACTTAGAGTTTGGGTAGTACTTCACACTAAAAAGATAATGATCCCTCACTCATAGATCCAAGTGCTCGGTTAGGCTTTGGATGGGTGGGAAGGCTGGTAATGGTAAGGTCATCTATCTTGTCTGTATGAAAGATATTTGGCTCCGCATTAGTAAGTGTGAGGGTCGAGGATTGGTTTGTGGCCACCATCATGACGATTCACAGTGGGTAACTCATGACGAGCTGTGCGATGACACTCTGTCTAGCACAACAGTTGGGTTTTGATTTCGTATTAGTATGTATGAGGGTCGAGGATCGGTTGAGGCCACCATCTTGATGATCCGTAGTGGGTAACTCATGATGTGATGTTTGATGGCACTTTGTGTGACCATAGTTGGTACTTGTTTAGTGTGGGTATGGTTTCTGTAGCATAGCTGATGTGACCATGGCTAGTGTTTGATTACTATTTGTATGGTTCTTGTGACATACTTTGTTTGCTTGGTCTCTGGAAACAATGTGATCATGTAGTATTGTACTCGTGTTGTACTTGCATGGTATTTTAGTTGCACTTGAGTTGTACTTATGTTGTATCCGAGTTGTACTTTTGGATGTACTTGTGAGGTTCATGTGTTTGGTTGTTCAGTTTGGTTCAGTTATGTTAGCCTATGTCTAGAGGTAGATGGTCTTGACTAGGATTCCTGGTTACTATCTCCTAGCACGGGGGGTGGGCCTTTGGGTTCCACTTGGTTGGGTGGTGTGCACCTAAATCCGTTGGGTTCTTTCTTCATGTTCATGTGGATGAGGCTTCCAGTTGGAGAGCTCGTGGATTTCAGTATCAGTTCTTGCTTTATTTCATTTCAGTTGAGCTTGTATTATTTTACCCCTCAGTCGTATCAAGGTGGAATTTGTCATTGTA
This sequence comes from Sequoiadendron giganteum, assembly GCA_007115665.2. NCBI lineage: Eukaryota > Viridiplantae > Streptophyta > Pinopsida > Cupressales > Cupressaceae > Sequoiadendron > Sequoiadendron giganteum. The sequence continues at coordinate 494,758,754 of CM021107.1, forward strand.
ATTGTATCTATTAGACTTACCTCATTCGGGGAATGAGAGATGTAATTGTAATATTTAATTGTGATTAATGAAATGGAAAGTTATCTCTATGCTTTGTTGTAAATCATTTCATTGGAATGTATGTGTTTTATAATTTGAGTAAATGAATGTCATGGATTAAATTCATGTTTTTTGTTGAGGTTCTATATAACCTTTGTCTCGTAACCTTAGAGATCGTTGGCATTAGTTGTGAACTTGCTAATTAATTATACTTTAAAAAAAAAAAATTAGCCTGTTTAAGTTGTTGTTTACAACTTCCTCTAGGGTTGCGTGTCAGGGCGTTACAAAATTTTTGAGATCAAATAGAGGTGGTGAATTCACTTCTTGTGAGTTTAATTATTTGTATGAGGAGCATGGGATAAATAGACAATTATTTTCCTTGTGGACCCCTTAGAAAAATGGATTTATGGGAAGGAAGAATAGAACACTTCAAGAAGCTTCTAAGACTGTGATGTTGGAAGGAAATGTTCATCATATCTACTAGAGTGAAACTATGAGTACTGTCATTTACACTCTCAACTAGGTATATGTCAAAGGTGATACTGGTAAGACCCCTTTATGAGCTATGGTTTGGTCATAAGCTTACTGTTAGATACTTCAAAATATTTGGAAGAAAATTTTATATCAAAACAGATGAATATATAGGAAATTTTGACGCTATAAGTGATGAATGAACCTTTCTTGGTTATTCTACTAAAAGTAAAGCCTACCATTGATACAATAAGAGATTGAGGAAAGTAGTTGAAAGTGCTAATGTAAAGGTCGATGAAGTCTCATTTAGAGCATCAAGAGTTTGTGGATATGATTTAGATGATCGAACTGATAGTTTAGATAAAGGAAAGAAAGTTTAAATCAATCTGGTGGATCAAGAAAATGAATAGGGAGAAACTAATGAAAGTGCACAAGCAAGATCACAAGAGCCTAAAGTTCAAGAACAACCTAAGAATCCAGGGTATGTAAGACTAAATCATTCTGAAGATCAAATTATAGGTGATAAGAACAAAGGTGTCCAAAATAGGAGAAGTATTATAGTAGAGTATTCTTTGATTTCAAAGACTGAGCCTAACAATGTCAATGAAGCATGAAAAGATGAACTTTGGATGGAAGAGATTAAAGAAGAGTTACAAAAAATTGAGAAGAATGATAAATGGACTCTTGTTCCTAGACCTAAGGATAAAAATCTAATTGGAACTAAATGGGTCTTTTGAAATAAACTGAACGAGCAAGGTGAATTTTTCATAGACAAAGAAAGATTGGTGTGCAAAGGATATTCTTAAATGGAAGGAATTGACTTTGAAGAAAAAAAATTTGTTGTTGCTAGAATTGAAGTTGTGAGACTATTTCTTTCCTATTTTTCTTACAAAAACTTCAAGGTTTATTAGATGGTATGTCAATTCAGCAACTCTAAATGGTGAATTGGATGAAGAAGTGTACATTGAGCAACCTGATGGATTTCAATTGAATGATTAGGGAGATATGGTTTTCCAACTAAAGAAAGAATTGTATGGACTTAAGCAAGCCCCAAGAGCATGGTATGCCAGATTGGACAAGTATAATTTGTTGAAGCTTGGATGTAACATAGGTAATGCAAATAGTAACTTTTATTTCAAGATTGATCATGATAAAGATTTGATTATTGAATTCTTTGTTGATGATATCATTTTTGGAGGAGAATATAGTTTGTGCATGAAGTTTGCTAATGGGATCTTTATATCTCAATCCAAGTATGTGAAAGAACTGCTAAAGAAGTTTGGTATGGAATATTCAAAGCTATTTGGTACACCTATGGTGACTGGATGTTACTTGACTCAAAATGATGATTTTCCTAAGAAAAATTATATAAGATATGGATCCATGATTGGCAGATTGCTATATTTGATTCAAAATAGACCTAATATTATGAATTTCATATGAATTGTTGTAAGATTTCAAGTTGATCCTTAAGAATCTCATGTGACAGTTGTGAAGAGGATTTTTAGGTACTTGAAGGGAATAGTTGATTTTGGCCTACAATATCCTAAAGAGGATGACCTTACTTTGAGTGCTTTTATTGGTGTTGATTGGGCTAGAGATGTGGATGATATAAATAGTACTACTGGTGGTGCATTTTTCTTGGGAAAGAAGTTGATTTCATGGTTAATTTATTTATAGAATTTCATTTCTTTATCTACTGTAGAGGCATAATACATTGCTATTCCTAACAATTGTACTCAAGTATTGTGAATGAAGCAGATGTTGAGAGATATCAGAGTTGTGTATGATGAACTTATTGCTATATTTTGTGATAATTCAAGTCCTATTAACATTTCTAAGAATCTGGTCATGCATTCAAAAACCAAGCATATATCTATCAAGTTTCACTTTTTGAGAGACAAGGTGAGTGAGAAGGAAGTTAGATTGGAGTATGTACCTGCTAAGGAACAATTGCAGATATCTTTACCAAGTCATTGCCTAAATATACTTTCAAGTATCTTAGAGGGAAACTATGGGTGATAACCCCTCCTAATCATAATTAATATGCAATGACTTGCATCAATTCGTGCATTTCATAGTCATATCTTCAGATTTTGATTCATGTTGTGGTGGTTGCTACTCATGGGGAGTAGTCGAATGTTTAGATATGTGGTTCAGAGATTTTGTGGAATAACATGTACCTTTGTCATTCATGTCAAATGGGGAGAAGATTCATGTGAAAAATTATGAAAGAGTTAAAAAGAAAAGGGAGAAGAATCATGTGAAAATATGTTAAGGAGAAAAGAGTCATAACCTAAGGGGGAGAAAGTGCTAAGAGGAAGTTTAATTGATGGTGTTTTTCACATCACATGTTGCCATCAATGCCAAAGGGGGAGATTATTATAGATTGTTGATATGTGGTTGTTATTGATCTCAGCACTATTAGAATTAATGTCTTGAAGGTTGTATATGTTGAGGATATTGAGAAAATTGTAATAAAATAAGTTGCTGGTTGTTAGTGGTAAGGTGAAGGTTGTTGGTGATGCAATGAAGATAAGTATGATGAAAAGTTCAGTATATTGATGGTGAGAAATTTTAGATTAAAGGGTTTTTTTTTCAGGTGTATCTATTTCATCCACCAGAATTTTTAGAGGTTTGAATGAAGATTCGTTCAAGTTATGATTATATGTGTTCCACAGTTATTCTATTTTGTAGCTAGTGTTCCAGAATGAAGATAATGTGATTCTGGTAATTTGAGTTGTTTTGAATGCTTCTATTGTTTTCCATGATTCTTGTGGATGTTTCTAGATTCGACTCTATTTGTGTTGTTTTTTTGCATTGATTGTTGCGCTCCTGATTGGTGATTTTCTACTATGAGTTCATGTTTTTCATGTTCTTGACCGACATGGTGATTGTAGTGTGTTGTGGATCTTAAAGGAAATTTTTTTAAGGTGTTTTGTGTTTGAGACATAATTTCTTGGTTCCCTACTATGTTGTGGCTAACTATGGTTGATTCATATTGAAAATTATTTATTAATTTGGGTTGATAGATTGTACACATTTTATATTTTATTGGGTTGACATGTAGTTGATGTTATCCTTAGATGCAGATATATATATATATATATATCAAATTTTTAATATCATTTGATACATGTGAGAAGAGAGATGTGTGAGTGCCATGTGTGAATAAAGTTAAGATCATTCAATGGTAGAAGTAAAGTGTGAAGAAGAGTAATTAGGCATTAGAAGATGTTATTTTTTGAGTTCAAGATCATTCAGATGGATTTAATCAAAATGTGACTATAAGATAGTGTGTCTTTCATTGGGTAGTAAGCCTCTTTTTGTATTTGAGTAGTGAACTCTAGGCAGTGTGCCCGAATGCATATGAATTCCCCATTTTCTATACTTTAACAGAGTATAAACTTCTGGATTAACCTCCACTATGGTTTTTCCCCTAATAGGGTTTCCACACAAAAATCTTGGTTTTATGTGTGTTTATGATGTGGTGATGGTTTATTTATTTCATGTTTAATCATCAGATCTCAGAATAAGTTTAATAAGTGTAATTTTGTGACAATTGATTCAACCCCCCCTCTCAATTGTCTGCCCTTTTGTTTCCAGCAAGAATGTTTTCATTGATGTCAACACTATATGATGGATTTCAAAATAGTATGAAGGGTGATTGTAGAAGATCTATTTTGCAAAAGGTTTTGATCCGCACACCAAAATAGTTAAGTACTATTTCTAAGTGTATACACTAATAGATTCAACACTTAGAGCCCTCCAATAATTTCGTTCAAAAAAAATTTCCCATCTAGATTTTTTATTTTATTTTAATATGTTTTTCATTGACATCAGTAGCATCTTAATTCTAAATTATGTTTGATTTGGATAAGTGGTTCAAAAGTTGCAAGTAATAGAAGATCAACACACTTTTAGGTCCTATACTTGGCTGACCTAATGTATGTAAAGAGTTAAAGAGATTAAGTATGTGATGCAAATGGAAGATGGAGCTATTGTAGGTCCATGCAGATCTATATTACATGTGTCTAGGCGTGAATGCATTTTGAATTGAATTGGGTGCCAACAAGGATTTTTATTTTTTTTTGCTCTACATCTAATTAGGCGGACCTAATTGATGTTTGTGATGGATTTTGATATATATACAAGGTTTTTTTGAGTTTATGGACATCGAATATGAATCTGTACATGATCCAAATGCAATTACTGATTAATTTTTTTGCAGAATTGAGCACGAATGACTTGTGAATTTTGAGAAGAGGTTTGTGAATATAGAGTAGAGAAAAGATTTTTATTCTAAGTTGGATGAAGTGAATCATGTCAATATTTTAAGCTTCAAAGGAACTAAATCGAGCATATGTTAGATACACTTTGTAATAATTTCAATCGTCATTGTAAAGCCACTTATCTCTATCTTTCTTTTCTATGTGAACATTGAGTTCACTTGAACAACATAATTCCACCTGAAAGTGAGCCTTTCTATAATATATTATAACCAGTTATTGTAACACCTCGCCATGTAACCCTAGAGGAAGTTGCAACAACTAAAACAGAATATATTAATTTTTTAAGTGCAATAATAACATGAAAGGTGAACTACATTATCACAAACATCCTCTAAGGTAGACAACTAAGGTTACATCTGAATCCCATAACATAACATTAACTCATTCATAGCATATAATTAATTACTTATGAATTTAAAGTACATACATTCAAAGCATTAAAATTAAATCACATAGGATAGAAATACATAAAGATCCAAGATTACATTAATTTCAAATAATGTTTGCAATACCCATTCCTAGAATGAGGAAGATCATCCATACGTTCTATAAATTACATGAGTCCTCCTCAAACACAATTGAGTAGTAATATAAATACAAGTGTCAATCTTGTGTAGTACATCAAATGAAAGGAACATATCAACTAGTATCCACGAGTTCTCCAACTGGAAGATCTCACCATCATGAACAGAAGAAGGGAAGCCAATGGGGTAAGGTGCACATTCCTCCCAACCAAGTGGTACCTGAAGGCCCACCCCCCGTGCTAGGAGATAGTAACTAGGATTCCTAGACAAGACCATCTACCTATAGACACAGGCTAACACATAATTAAACTTAATCAAATACAAATACAATACTAATACATTGGTTACATTGCGGCCAGAGTTATACAATCATTTATCAAAAAACCAAACATATTATTGACTTAATAGGAGTTTCATACAATGTTGCATGGGTTACCTTGGGGAATCTTCCTAGGCCTCGGCCCCCATCTTGGGTTACCCTAGTAGCCTCTCACAACCCTCAGCCCCACATGCAATCCAATGCAAAATTAGTTATCTTTCATAGAGACAAGATAATGATCTTGCCATTCCATACCTTATAATCTCATCCCAAGTCTATACAAGCTCTTGAGTCCATGAGCAAGGCACATTACTCTTGTTAAGTGTTAAATACTACCCATTACCCTAGTATACTTATTTACATTATCACTGGATTAACTAACTTACAATGAGTTACCCTGACACCACTTTGTGTGTTGACCCTCATTGAAAGCCACTCCCCTAAGATAATGCATGGAACAATCCACAACCCAAAGGTAACTAGTGCACACTACACATATAAAATCTCCATGCAAAGATAAATGGCATCACATCCCCATTCATAGAAACTAGGTGATTTAATCAAAATGACAATATGCACTACCCAATGGTAAATAAAGGGTTGGCAAAAAAAAACCAACCCCCAACTAAATTCCCACATCTAGAAGTCTTACTAACACTTCCAAACAAATTTCCCCAAAATGAAAAAATAAAATAAATTACATACAAAGGCCGATAAAACAGGAAATAAAACTACTCTTCGGATATCCTAAATCCCATTTCCCCTTCAATGATTTTTAGTAATTTTTTTGGCCAAATAAATAAATTAAATTAAATCCCTTTACAAACATAGAAGGAAAATCTAAATTTATTTGTAACTTCATATCCTCAATAATAAAAAAAACATCAACTTCTCCTAATAGTTTATTTCATTTAATTTCCCAACTATGCATTTAATGCATGCACAAGTTTATTTTAAAATATATTTAAATATATATATATATATTCAAGTATATATACAATTATATATACACATATATTTATAATTATATAAACACAAATGTATTTATACATATATATACATACATAAATATATTTATATTTATATATATATATATTTATATATATATATTTATGTATATATATATATATATATACATATAGATAATATATATATATTATATATCAAATCAAAGTCAATAATTACTAGAGAACTCAATGAAATCATTGAGCGGACGAAATAAAGAACCAAAGGTTTTGGCAAAGCTAACATGGGTGAAGCTCCCTTTTAAAGGCGGTGCTGACAACCATGCATGGGCGTCAACTCCTTACACAGTTAGCTCCCATGGTTGGGGTGTCAGTTGCTTATAGTGTCGGCTCCCCTTCTATAGTGGTCAGCTAGGTAAGCCATCAGCTGACCCCCCATAATAATCATAAATTTTAACAAATATCAATTTTCAAAACATGCTATTCATTAAATCAAGTACAGATGAGTTGGTCCATTTTTTTTTTAATTAATAAATTTTCATTTATAGAAATATACAAATATATGAACATATATTATATATATATAAATATATATGTATATTTATATATATTTATAATATATATATGTATGTATATATTTATATATATATATATATATTTAATAAAATGAATGCCTCATTCGGGCAAAAATTTTCAAAAATGGCCATCTACAGGAAAATACCCAAATTTTACAAAGAGGCAATTTTCAACACATGGATTTTTTTAATTTTTCTTCAAACACATAAATTTAATCAAGAGAAATATTTGTCAATAGAAAACAAATCCAATAGTAAATTGGAGCAATTTTCTCTACAAAATACTTTTACCCAAATTTTTTGAGAGGTTTATTTCTATAGAAGAATTTCTATAAAGAGTTAAATTTCTTCACAAAAAAGATTTTTCCAGATCCCTAATATTTTCTTCTAGGTTCTTCATTGTTTACAACAATCCTAAGTTAAAACTTGCAATAGTTTCAACAAAAGATTTCATTTCTACAAAGGATTTCATTTTTATGGAAGATTTCACACATGATATTTTCAATTTTAAAAAAACTCTAAAACTTCATAATTTGCATAAGCAATCTTTTTTTCCAAACAATAATTTAATCTAAAAAACTTTTTCCAAAATGAATTTAACTAGAAGAATAGAGGAACTTGAATTCCAACACTTGAGAGGATGTGAATTGATGTAGAGCCTCTTCCACATAACCAAGCTTTTTCTAGATCAACCAGAGCTTCCTCAAGAAACAAAAAAAAATTTCCAGAACACAAAGGACTTTCCTAAGACTATATTTTTCCCCGAAATTTCAACAAATTGAAATACAATAACATAGCTTAATTTTAAACAACCTTTCCCCACAAAATATCATCTCTTCTTTTTCGTGAAGAACCTTCTCACCTCTTTTGGTTACAACCATTAATCTCTCTATGAAAATATTTTTGCCAACAACCATCATTAATATTTTCAAACACATGTTGAAAGAAAAATATCTTTCAAAATCAATTTGCACCAAATCCTCAAGATATTTCTAAAAAAAAATTTTAAAAAAAAATTCTAAAATAATTAGCATTTCTAATTTAAACTTAATTCAACTAATTTAATTAATCAATAAAATAAATTTAATCCTAAGATTAAATTATTTTACCAATTAGACTAAATTGCAATTTTCTAACATAATAAACCAGAATAATTAAATAATCAACTAAACTATTTAAATAATTTATTTATCTTAAACACACTTTACAACATAAATAATATTAAGGAAAAATTGAACATTATAACAAACAAATCCAACTAAAACCAATGACACACTATGACTAGGGCAGTTTCTTGACATGGGAAACCTAGCTACTATCCCCCAATCAAAAATACCATTGGGCAATGGACACACTCAAACCTATGAAACTAGGTGGATTCGATGTCTTGTACATATAAACTTGCAAACCAAGCATATTTCAAACATGCATATATATATATATCATAATAAAACACACCAGGAAGAGAGAATTGTGGAATCGAAGGGTTCTCACAAGCGAGTGATTGAATTATGTCCCCTTCACTAATACAATCTCACAAACTGACGAATCTAACATCAATAATATATTCATGATAGTATAAAAATATTAATTCAAATAACCACTATGCTAATACCAAAGCATGCGATAATGATAACATCAAAATAAGGCACAATCACATCATAATAAAAAATCCGCATCACTCTAAAGTTAGCAATCAAATAATAACAAAGCATCATATTCTATCATAGTTAAGGTACTAATAAAAAACAAAGCATAATAGAGTAGAACACTATCTAATCAAAGGAGAAAAATGGAGGTGTGCTACATCCTCCCCCCTAGGGTCAGGCTTACTCCTAGAAGCCTGCAAATAAATAGGGATAGATCCTAGTTGCATCCTCCCAGGTAGCAGAAGTATCATCCCTAGGATCCCACTGGACTCTCACCTGCTTAATATCTCAACCCCTGAGGGCGAGTCTCTTGTGATATGTGACTGTCATGGGCTCCAAATCTAGCTACCCATCCTCTACTTGTAAAGCATTCCAATCATGGATATGAGAAATTTTTGGGTGATAAGGCCTGAGAACTAAAAAATGAAATACATTGTGAATACACAAGAGACTAGGCAACCAAGCAAGCCGATATGAAAATGGACCAATATTTTTGATAATCTCAAATGGCATGACAAAGCAAGGTGTGAGATTAGAGCCCTTTCCATAATGGATTGGAGTCTTTCACAAATCTACTCACAAAAATACTAGATGTCTCCTACAAAAAACTATCGATCCACTCGATGTGCATCCACATACTTCTTTTGCCTATCCTGAGTTGCAACCAAATTCTCTCTAATCCAAACAACCTACTGCTCCATATCTTGAGACATCTCACAACCCAAAAAAATATCCTTCAATTGATCCCAACTCAAGGGAGTCTGATCGCCCATATAATGCCTATAAATGAGGCATATCGATAGAACTCTAAAATTTATTATAAGAAAACTCAACCAAAGAGAGATAATATTCCCATCATTTCCATTGGTCCATCACATACATGTGCAACATGTCCTTGAGGATCTGATTGACCCTCTTTGTATGTCCATCTATCTCTAGGTGATAAGCTAAACTAAAGTTCAACTGTGTGCCCATCACATGCTACAATGATGTCACAAGAGCTGAGGTAAACACAAGATCCATGTCAGAAATGATCTGACAAGGCATGTCGTGCAGCCCGATTATATCCTCCATGAACACTCTAGCTATGGATGAAGCATTATAGGATGAACATATAGGTGGGAATTTTCCTACCTTCCTCAACCTATCAACTGCCACCATAATGGTATCATGTCATCTCGAAGAGTTGGGTAACCAAACAATGAAATCCAATGAGATCATATCCCACTTCCACTCTGGCACTGAGTGCGTATGTAGAAGCCCTATCGGATTTTGGTTTTCATCCTTCACCCATTGACACTCTAGACATCTTGACACCTAGTCAGTGATACCACACTTCATTCCTACCCAGAAATACAATTGCCACAAATCTACATGGATCTTCTTCACTCCTAAATGAGATGAATAAGGTTCCCGATGTGCCTTTGCCATGACTAAGGTGTGAAGATCACCAGAAGATGGAATGTATATGCATCCCATATACCTCAACAACCCATCTAACTCAAAAGAGTAACCTGAGTATCTACCCTCAACAGGTCTACCTACCTCTATCTTTGACCTAACCTCCTAATACCAACTATCCATAGGAAGGACATAAAGAATCTGACCCCTCAAGTCCACAACCTAAGTCAACTAAGAAAAATCATGTCTCCATCTACTGAGAGCATCAACAATCACATTCTCCTTTCGCTGGATATACTTCACCTCGAATTCATATTCATAGAGAAACTCCATCCATCACCTCTACCTAGAATTAAGGTTAGGTTGCGTGAAGATATACTAAAGGCTCATGTGATCACTATGTAGCTCAAACATGTGCCCTAGAAGGAAATGCCTCTATCTTGTCAAAGCATGAACAACTACTTCTAGCTCAAGATCATGCGTAGGGTAGTTCAGCTCATGATCCTTGAGATTTGATGACTCATATGCTATGACTCAACCATCCTACATCAAAACTGCTCCTAATCCATCCTAGGACATGTTTATAGACTACAAAATCCCTATTAGGATCAGGTATCACAACTATCAATGCACTGGTCAGTATCTCCTTTAGAGTCTAAAACACTGAATCACACTGATCTAACCAGACAAACATCTTCCCTTTCCTCTAAAGAGAAGTGATAGGATGCTCTATCCTCAAGAAGCCCTGCACAAAGTTCATGTAGTAACCTGCCAACCCCATAAAACTACGTATCTCTGCCACATTTTTGGGCATATGCCAATCTAATATTTCATGGATCTTTGTAGGATCCATTGCAATACCTTCCCCTAATATCACATGACCAAGGTACTTGACCTCAGTCCTAAAGAATTCACATTTAGATAGGTTGGAACACAACTAATTATCCTGCAAACACTACCACAACTTCCTCAAATGCTCCTCATGCTCCTCCACTATCTTGGAGTATATCAATATATCATCAAGGAACACAAGAACAAATATATCTAGATATGTTTGGAAGACCTCATTCATCAAACTCATGAACACAGAGGGTGCATTCATCAACCCGAATGGTACCATAGTGAGCTCGTAGTGATGATATTGACTATGAAACATCGTCTTATGGATGTTAGAATCGAAGATGCGAAGCTGATCCAATATCCTGACTTAAGATCAATCTTCAAAAATATCGTAGCACCCTTGATCTAATCGAGCAAGTCACCAATCCTAGGAAGGGGATACTAATTCCTAATTGTTATTTTGTTCAACTGATGGTAATTTATTCACAAATTGAGTGAACCATCCTTCTTCTTTACAAATATGAATAGTGCTCCTCAAGAAGAAACACTAGGGCAAATGAAGTCCTTTGCCAAAAAATCCTCAAGCTTCAAGTGGAGCTCCTTATGCTCCTGAGCGGTCATGTGGTATGGATCTCATGAAATGGACTTATATCTAGGTACAAGATCGATCTTAAAGTCTATGTCACGCTGAGGTGGCATCCCTAGAATCTCATCAGGAAACACATCTCAATACTCCTAAAGAATAGGGTGACTATCAAGAGAGACCTTCTCCTCACCATCTCGTAAATCCAAGGCATCTACTGTAATAGAAAATAATTGGCATCCCAAACATACACTCCTTCTCAGCTACATAGCTGGGATCATCCTCAAATATATAGGCCTCTGAACCCCCACTGTCTCAACCTCTCTGCCTGATGCATCAACACATCAAATCAACTTACGTCAAAAATCAATGATAGCTTTGTATGCCTCAATCTAGTCCATCCCTATGACATCATATGACCCCAATGATATAATCTAGAGGTCTACTATAGTATGGAGAGGTCCAATATCCAATCTATAGTCTGGTACTAGGGAGTGTGATGCAACATTCACACCCGAGGCCAACTCGACTTGCCACCTATCAACTTTATTTATTTCCCCTAGTCTACATCACACTATGATAGAAGAAGAAATAAAAGAGTCTGATGCTCCTAAATTAAATAATATGGTAACTCGGTTACCCAACAACATACCAAAAAACTCAACCATGGTGCCCTGATGCTCTACGTGGCGGTTATCAACCACAACAAAACTCAATGCCCTTTGCCTACATCACCAATTTTGGAATCCAATGCCACTGACCTCTCTATGTACGCTGACGTGCCCTTATTAGGACATAGTCAAGCTATGTGACTCTACTAGCCATAGGCATAACATCTAGTTCCCATGCAAAAACCTCTACCTCCAAGAGGTGTGCTAGAATATTGTGCGCTACCTCTAAAGGTGGACTACATGCTTTGTGATGGCTGCTCAAAGTTGGGGTGTTTTTTATGCCTCTAGTTCGTATCCCCACCAGATTGAAACCTATCTCCTTGCCTCTAATGGAAACTCTTACATTTCCCCTTTGCACTCTGCTACTATCGACTCTGAGTAGGAACTTGTTGAGTCCTGAGTGGTCTAGCTCCCTAAGCTTGATCACTATGAGGAATAGGCCCTATAGATGATACACTACCAATCTGCATTCTTGTGTGGCCACCCAATGCCATCGCTAAGTTCTCCTCAAAAAGCCTCGCCTTCTCCACCGCCATTTCCATGGTCTTGGGTTCGAAAAACCATGCACCTCCACCGATTCAGATGTTTAAGCCCCTAACAAAGTGTTGGACAAGAATTCCCTCATCATCTCCAATTCCAATGAACTACTTGAGCTCATAGAAATGATTCTCATACTATTCCATTGAAATCACCATCTAGCACAAGGCATGGAACTCATCACTACAACATTTTCGCCAGTGATCTAAAAGAAATCAAGCTCTGAACCTCTCAAGAAACCTATCCCATGATATAAAATTAATATCAATTTAGATCTTTTGCTCCTCTAACCTCCACTAAGTAGAGGTGAATCCTCTCAAGTGCATGATCACACACCTAGTTTTGGTATTGCTACCATAGGGGTGCATTGTAAGCCATCGATTCAGGATCAACTAGGTCTCAGCCTCAAGACCACTACCAAATCCATCAAAGCTAGGTGGACATGCTCTAAGAAAATCCCTCAAGTGTGCAACTATTGTTGCCTCTGATTGAACTAGTACCTCCCTCTCACCAACATTAACCTAATTATAACCTTATCTCAGCCCAAGGTGAGCTAGTGTCTCCTTTAACAACTTGCACAACTATGCACCCTCGATCCCTAGAGGATCCTAATGTTGATCTCCACCCCCTAGGGAATTCTGAAACGTTTGATTCTCCTCTTGATCAGAATCATGGGGAACATGAGGAGGTGAATTGTGATGACTACCTCCACGACTGCCTCCATGACCACAACCTCGACCTCTACCTCATCCTCATCTGGGCAACATGATCCTACATAGACACACCAACTTATTAGAAAAGGCACACACTTAAAACCTATGCAACTAAAATCTTAAGGGGTTCATCATAATACCATAGCACCCAGTGTTTAAACCTAGATCTGATACCATGTGTAACACCCCACCACGTAACCCTAGAGGAAGTTGCAAGAACTACAAAAGCGTACAATTTTTTTTTTAAGTGCAATAATAACATGAAATTTTCACTACCCTATCACAAACATCCTCTAAGGCACACGACTAAGGTTACATCTAAATCCCATATCATAAAATTAACTCATTCATAGCATAAAATTAATTACTTATGAATTTAAAGTACATACATGGGTGATCCCACAAAGCTGTTTTACAATTTCTAAGAGGAACTGATTTTTGCTGAAATCACATATTTTTAGAAAATATAATTATTTAAGCCTTTAAAAGTTCCATTTTAAGGATTTCAATTGAAGAGGGTTTGATCAAACCACCTTAGATCAAACCGCCATGGACAGAACGTCGCTAGTTTTAAACCATACCTATAAACGACTCTCCTTTACACCTATCAAAATGCTGATAAAAAATCACTTTTGATTTACCTTTTGGGGGATCAAATGAATTCATTTAAAATTTATTTCAAATTATTATGGTATTCCTTTAAATGAGTTATCCCATCAATATAATTTTAATATGTTTTGGTTCTATTATGTATGTGTTTTTTTAGTTTTATTAAACATAGGTTTTTCACCGAAAATCAAGCTCTCTAATTTGCACATGTGGAAAAATAGAAAATTATGAAAATATATTATTTTTAAATATGTTCATGCTGGGTATTGATGTCCTTTATCCATTAAAAAAAATTAAATTGAATTTCCATACATACAAAAAAAAATATGTTGTATACAGTTCGCCTATGTCTAAATTGCAATTGGTTTGACTTTGAAACTCTATTAAGGAAAAAATATTCAATAAAAAACTATAAGACCAAATGAAAGTGCTATATATCATAGTTACAAATCTAAATTTGAAAAAATTAGAATTTTATCCTTCATACAAAAAAAGTTATGCTATATACGGTGAGCATCACTTTTTTAAAATGTTGTTTTCTGAAAAATACTAGTTTTTGTGGGAGATGGAAAAAGAAGTGCAATCTTATTCCAAAAATTTTGAAAAAAATATTTTTAGAATCTACAGACAAAATGTGATGAGACTCTATTTTTCATCATCTTCAAATTTCTCATGGTTTAGCCGCTATAGGTGCCCAAATGTAAAGATTTAGTTAAAAATAATAATTTCAGTGTCCAGTTTGGCCAAAAATTGTAAACCACTATTGTGGGATCACCCATATTCAAAGCATTAAAATTGCATCACATAGGATAGAAATACATAAAGATCCAAGATTACATTAATTTCAAATAATTTTTGCAATACTCATTCCCAAAATGAGAAATATCATACATAAGTGTTACAAATTACATGAATCATCCTTGAAATATTTTGAGGAGTAATATAAATACAAGTGTCAATCTAGTGCAATACATCAAATGGAAGGAACATATCAACTGGTATCGACAAGTTCTCCAACTAGAATATATTTCAATCACGAACAAAAGAAGGAAACCTAATGGAGTAAGGTGCACATTCCTCCCAACCAACTGGTACCCGAAGGTCCACCCCCTGTGCTAGAAGATAGTAACTAGGATTTCTAGACAAGACCATCTACCTCTAGACATAGGCTAACACATAACTAAAATTAATAAAATACAAATACAATACTAATACATTAGTTAGATTGCTTCCAGACTTATACAATCATTGAACACAAAACCAGACATACTATTGACTTAAGAGGAGTTTCATCACAATGTTGCATGGGTTACCCTAGAAAATTTTCCTAGGCCTTGAACCCCATCTTGGGTTATGCTAGTAGCCTCATACAACCCCTGGGCCCACATGTAATCCAATGTAGAATCGGTTATCTTTCGTAGAGACAAGATAATGATCTTTCTATTCTATGCCTTCTCATCTCATCCCAAGTTTGTATAAGCCCTTGAGTCCATGAGCGAGGCACATTAATCTTGTTAAGTGTTAAATACTACCCATTCCTCTAATATATTTATTTACATTATCACTAGATTCACTAATTTACAATGAGTTACCTTGGCACCACTATGTGTGTCAGACCTCATTGAAAGCCACTCCCCTAAGACAACATGTGGAACAATCCACAACCCAAAGGTAGGTAGTGCACAATATGAATATAAAATTCCCATCCAAAGATAAATGACATCACATCCTCGTTCATGCAAACTAGGTGATTTATTGAAAATGACAATATGCACTACCCAAGGGTAAATAAAGGGCTAACAAAAAAATACAACTCCCAACTAAATTCTCACATTTGTAAGTCTTACTAATGCTTCTAAACAAATTTCCCCAAAATGAAAAAACAAAAGAAATTACATACAAAGGGCAATAAAATAGGAAATAAAACTACTCCTCGGATATCCTAAATCCAATTTCCGCTTCACTGATTTTTAGTAAATTTATTGCCCAAATAAATTAATTAAATAAAATCCCTTCACAAACAAAGAAGGCAAATCTAAATTTATCTTTAACTTCAATTCCTCAATAATAATAAAAAAACATCAATTTCTTCTAATAGTTTAATTCATTTAATTTTCCAACTATGCATTTAATGCATGCACTTATTTAAAAATATATTTAAATATATATATATATATATATATATATATTCAAGTATATATATAATTATATTTACACATGTATTTATAATTATATATACACAAATATATTTATACATGTATATATACATACATAGATATATATATATATATAAATATATTTATGAATATATATTTATATATATATATTTATGTATATATATAAATATATAAATAATATATATATTTTATATATCAAATCAAAGTCAATAATTACTAGAGCACTTAGCGAAATCATTCAACAGATGAAATAAAGAACCAAAGGTTCGACGAAGCTAACATGGGTGAAGCTGCCTTTTAAAGGCAATGCCGATAGCCATGTATGGATGCCAGCTACTTACATAGTTGGCTCCCATGGTTGGGGTGTCGGCTGCTTACAATGTCAGCTCCCCTTTCCTGGGGGTCGGGTGGGTAAGCTACCAACTTTTGCCTCACCATAACCATAAAATTTAACAAATATCAATTCAAAACCTGTGATTCATTAAATCGTGTATGGACAATTTGGTCTGTACTATTTTTATTAAGAAATTTTCATTTACAAGAATGTAAAATATAGGATCATATTATATATATATATAGGTGATCCCACAATAGTGGTTTACAATTTTTGGCCAAACTGGACATTGAAATTATTATTTTTAGCAAATCTACACATTCGGGCACCTATAGCGGCTAAACCGTGATGAATTTGAAGATGGTGCAAACAATAGTCTCATCACATTTTGTTTGTAGATTCTAAAAATATTTGTTTCCATTTTTTTGGAATCAGATTGTACTTCTTTTTCCATCTCCCGTGAAAACTGATTTTTTTCAAGAAAATAACATTTTGAAAAAGTGACACACAATGTATAATGCATAACATATTTTCCACGAAGGATAAAATTCTAATTTTTTCGAATTTAGTTTTTTAACTCTGATATCTAGTGCTTCCACTTGGTTAGATAGTTTTTTATTGAATATTTTTTCTTTAATCAAGTTTTGAAATCAAACCAATTACAATTAAGACATAGCATGGCCATATAACGTGTAACTTTTTTTGTATATATCAAAATTCAATTTTATTTTATTTTTGGATCAAGGAATTCAATATTTGGTGCACTCATATTTTTCAATTTTTTTTTATTGATAATCTGCTATTTTTCCACATGTGTAGAACATAGACCTTCATTTTCATGAAAAAAGCATGTTTAATAAAACTAAAAAAACAAATACATAATAAAAGAAAAATATATTAAAATTATATTCATTAGATAGCTCGTTATGAGGACTACCATAATAATTTAAAAATTAATTTTAAATGAATTCATTTGATCCCCCAAAAGGTAATTCAAAAGTGATTTTTTATCAGCATTTTGATAGGTGTAAAGGAGCCTCATTTATGGTTATGGTTTAAAACTAGCGACGTTCTATACAAGGGGGTTTTGATCTAAGGTTGTTTGATCAAACCCTCTTCAATTGTAATCCTTGAAATAAAACTTTTTAAGGCTTAAATCATTATATTTTCTAAAAATATGTGATTTCAGTAAAAATCAGTTCCTCTGAAAAATTGTAAACCAACTTTGTGGGATCACCCATATGTATATGCATATATAATTTCGATATATATATATATATATATATATGTATGTATATATATATATATATATATATATATATGTATATATGTATGTATATATATGTATATATATGTACATATATATATATATATATATATATATATATATATATGTATGTATATATATATATATATACATATATATATATTTTATAAAATGAATGCCTCAGCTAGGCAACAATTTTAAAAATGGGCCATCTACAAGGAAATACCCAAATTTTACAGAGAGAAGCAATTTTCAACACAGGGATTTTTCTAAATTTTCTTCAGACAAATAAATTTAATCGGGAGCAATATTTTTCTACAAAAAACAAATCCAATAGTAAATGGAAGCAATATTTCCCTAAAAAAAACTTTTACCTAAATTTTTCTAGAGGTTTATTTCTACAAAAGAATTTCTAGAAAGAATTAAATTTCTTCCCAACAAAGATTTTTCCAGATTCCTAATATTTTATTTTGGGTTCTTCATTGTTTACAACAATCCTAATTTAAAACTTGCAATAGTTTAAATAGAATATTTCATTTCTACAAAGGATTTCAATTTTACAGAAGATTTCACACACGAGATTTTTAATTTTTACAAAACTCTAAAGCTTCATAATTTGCATAGGCAATCCTTTTCTCTAGAGAGTAATTTAATCTACGAAACTTTTTCCAAAATGAATTTAACTAGAATAATAGAGGAACATAAATTCCAATGCCTGAGAGGATGTGAATTGATGTAAAGCCTCTTCCATTGAATAAATATATTTCCAGATCAACTAGAGCTTCCTCTAGAAACAAACAAAATTCCAGAACACAAAGAACTTTCCCGAGATTGTATTTTTCCCCTAAATTTCAAGAACCCAAAATACAATAACACATCTTAATTTGAAACAACCTTTCCCCATAAAATAACCTCTCTTCTCTTCCATGAAGAACCTTATCACCTCTTTTGGTTACAAACATTAATCTCTCCGTGAAAATATTTTTCCCAACAACTATCATTAATATTTTCAAACACATGTTGAAAGAAAAATATCTTTGAGAATCAATTTTGCACCAAATCCTCAAGATATTTTTAAAACTTAAAACATTTTATTAATTTCTAAAATACTTAGCATTTCTAATTTAAACTTAATTTAACTAATTTAATTAATCAATAAAATAAATTTAATCCTAAGATGAAATCATTTTACCAATTAGACTAAATTACAATTTTCTAACATAATAAACTAGATTAATTAAATAATCAACTAAAATATTTAAATGATTTATTTAACTTAAACACACTTTACATCATAAATAATATCAAGGAAAAATTGAACAACATTATAACAAACAAATCCAACAACACACTATAACCAGGGTGGTGGTTTGACATGGGAAACCTAACTACTATCTCCCAATCAACAATACCATTGGGAAATGGACACACTCAAACCTATGAAACGAGGTGTAGTTGATGTCCTGTACCTCCAAAACAAACATATTTTGAATATGCATATATATCAAAATAAAACACACCATGACAAGAGAATCATGGAATTGCAAGACACTCACAAGTGAGTGATGCAATTTCATCCCATTCACCAATACAATGTCACAAACTAATGAATCTAACATCAATAATCTACTCATGGGCATATAAAAAATATTAATTCAAATAACCACTCTGCTAATCCAAAGCATGTCATAATAATAACATCAAAATAAGGTACCATCACATCATAACATAAAATCCACATTTCTCTAAAGTTAGCAATCAAATAATAAAAAAGCATCATAGTCTATCATAGTTAAGGTACTAACATAAAAAAAAGCATAATAGAGTAGAACATTGTTTGATCAAAAGAGAAAAATGAAGGGGTACTACAATTATAACATATTGTGATATAATCTTCAGCGTGGTTTTTCCCATTTTGGGTTTTCCATGTAAAAATCTTGGTGTTCATGTCTTATGTGTGCTATGGATGCTTCATGCTTTTATTCCTTATAACTGTAAGTAAGATTTGGTAATTGGATTGTTTAATATAATGTTGATTCACCCCACCTTTCCAGTATGCCAAGTGTTCAACAATTCATATCATATCTTGGTTCCTTGGAAGAATCTTGACCACTTTTGAAAGATCTTGGTAATTGAACACATGGTTGATAGAAAGTTTCCTATTTCTTTGGAAGTAATTCATGCTATTGGATACACAAAAGAAGATTGTGTGTCTGATAAAGATGGATAACTCAAAGTTTCTCTTGAAGGCCTTGACAAACTAAAGATGAAAATAAAGATCTGAAGGAAAATATTAAAGAAGCAAATGACTGCATAAAAAAATTGAGAGAGAAAATCAAGAAGTTTAGAGAAATACATAAGGACATCAATGAACATTTAAAACAAGCAAACGATAACAACACCGGATAGAAAGTGCAAGTGGAAAAAAAGAAAATAATTGAGGAATTTATGAATGCAATGGTAAAAAGTAAAACTAATTAATGCACAAGGCTTGAACAAGAAGTTGTAAATATGATATCAGATCTAGAGAAAGCAAGAATACATCAAGACAAAATCAATACAAGTTCTACAATGCTTGATGACTTAATTATATGTCAAAAAGTGTCTAAAGACAAAGGTGTTTTGGGATTTGAAAAAGGAAAAGGCTCAAAAGAAGATCATGCACATAATGCAAAGAAGACCAATGAACCAAAGAAGAATGAAGATAAGAAGGACAATGGAAAGTTACATAATAGAAGAAACAATGCTAGAAGACCCCATATCAAAGAACCAAATTCTAAAAGGTACCAATCTTACAATGGTATTTGTTCTTCTTACAATAAATTTTGACATTGAGTAATGGAATGTAGAAGAAAATGAAACATAATGTTCCATCTTTTACTAGTCAATTCTCTATATGCAATAAGTTTGTAGATAGAGAAAATGAATGTAAAAGTCAAATGATGAATGCATATAACAATGGTAGAATGAGTCAATATTTCAATGGTTATTGTTATACATGCTATAGATTTTGTTAAAATCTAATCAGTGCATATTCAAAATGAATGAAATGAATAATGCTTAGAGAAATTTTGTATGCACCAAATGTAATAGGCCTAGACATATTGCGAGATTTTCAAGAGAAGAAATAAAAAGGACTGATAATCTAGTAAAGAGAAATGAACTAGTTAAAAAGAATGATCCAATTGAAGTAAAGAAGGAAATGGAAAGGATCTGGAGAAAGAAAGAGGATCCTGAGAAAAACGAAGTATTAGAGACTACAAATTAATCTATACCACCCTTCGATATAGATAATTCCTCTAAGAATTGAATGTATAGGCATTCATTTAAAGGGGGTCAATAATAGATAATCAAATAACCCCCTACTGATATGAGGTGCTATTACTTGGCACAAATATATGATATGGAGATTGATAGTTTGGATCTTTTGGAGAAGACTTTGGGAGAAATTTGCAATTGCAAAGATTTGTCGAGTGATTTAGGGTATATTGTTACACAAAGAAGGGTTTTTACCAGCATTATTGTTTGGCATATTGAATATGAATTATGAAATAATTGAAGGGTTGTATCTACCTACTCTTTGTCAATTCCATTCACTTTTATGTATTTGGAGTGATTAGAGCATGTTGAAGTGAATTTAAGAGATCAATGGTGTTTTGTGAAGAAGAGCATCCAAACCCTAGTTCTATTAGAGCAAGAAAAAGGTATCTACCATTGTCCAAAGCTTATATATAGTTTTTTTCTAGAATCATTTGAATTCAATAGGAATGACTACAACTACAATAGTGAGTGTGATTGAGAAACCCCGAACAAAATTCAAGAAATACCCCATGAAAATGAAGTAAATTGTTATTTTGACATATCGTTGAGAAGTCCCAAGGACCCTACACAAGAATTACATGGAAAATATGAGGATAAATCCAATGAAGTGCATATGAAGTTGAAGAATATTAAAATAAAGAAGAAGGTGACAAGGATGGTGGATGCCCATCTCAAGGACAAGGGATTCCTAGAACAAGAAATACGGGTGTTAAGAGAAATACTAGAGGGAGAATAAAGCATACCAAGTGGGTCCACTTGACCTAGAAGATCAAGAAGAATTGTGCTTCCACCATTCACCCTATTATTCAACAACCCTGTTGATCATATTCTACCACTAGTAGAACCAAGAGAACAAAAACTAGTGCTTCAATAATAGAATTTTATTAGATGAACAAGAGATTCAGAAGGAAAAGAAAGCCTTCAAGATACATATATATGCTTAAAAGGATGAAGGAAAAGAAGAAAATAAATTAAACATAGTTGAGTTGGAGAAGAAAAATAAGAAGAAGAAAAAACTCTGAAGAGACCACACATTCCAATGAATTTGGACTCACTACTCAAAGGTATTTAACATCATGAGATGTTGTGAGAAACAATATACTTGTACACAAAAGAAATTGAGGTGGAAAAATCCACCATAATAGAGGAAATAATCAAATACATTGTGATTATTGAAGTAGACATGGAGAACATCAAGAATAAGTTTCTAGATGATGTGTGGAAAATCTTAATGGAGAAGAGAAAAGAGGCCATAGAAAAGGAAGAAAATATAATTAGATCAGATGATGTGGAGAAAATTGGATTCTCCCTATCTGATGCAAACAAGCCTACATTGGCCTATCTTTAGCAAAGAATTAAGAATAAAACAAAGGGTCACACTTTTGATGGGAAGAGAATAGGATCAAATTAAGAAAATGTAGAAGCAAACGAAGGAGAAGATTATTGATATATCATACAAGTATGACATGATTCCCATTGCCTCTACTAGAAAATAACAAGATCTGTTAAATTAAAACATTGGAGTTACTGATATAAAAGAAAATATAGATAATAATCCTCTAGATATAGATGAACCAATGCAATGAAATGTTGAAGATGAAAATATTGTTGAATCTGAATTTGTGACTAGAGACGTAACCACAAAGGATGACACTCCTAATCCCCTGGTGACACAAGTGACTAAAATTCAAAGAAACCTAGAGACATCTGTTCCTTCGGTGGATACATACCAAAAGATAGTTGAAAGTGAAAATCACGATACAATAGATGAGAAGAGGCATGAGAATGAAGATAATTAGGAAAAAGAGAATGATGACGTGAAGGAATGCAAAGAAGATAAGAGTGAAGAGGGTGAGAAAGGAGAGAAGGATAAGGATGAAGAAGATGAAGAGAAAGGTGAATAAAAGTTAAAGATAATACCTCTGGTGAAGAAGAATAAATGGTAGAGGAAGAAGAAGATCATTGTACTAGAAAGAATGAGGAAGTAGAGAAGTTTGAGGATTTACCTAAGCCCTCTAGTGAATCCTCCTTCAATAATCCTTTGAAAGGTTTGTTGTCTAAATAGTTAAGGTTCCAACCAGTTGTCTCTTCTCAATTGTTTTAGTTATCCATGTAGCAAGGTAGTGTTGATTTGAATAATATGTATCCTATACATAAGTTGTAGCTAGGTAATGTGTTTAATGCATTAGCAAGAAAATAAATCATTGAAACATATCAAAAGAATAGTGAATCAATAGATGAATTTATAAATGTAGTACATGAGATCATACCAAGAATTAATGTTGATACATCTTTGTCTGCTATGGAAATTTTCAAATTATTGATTGATTTCCTTAAGGAATATACCTCCAGATTAAAAGGAAAATTGGAAGCAAAGGTTGAGACAAGGCTTATAGAGAAGAAGATGACAAATATCATAGAGAAATGTGCATTGGCACATACCAAAGTTGAAGAATGTTTCAAGTACAAGCATGTGAGGAAGGAGCAAAACCAATGTTTTTGTATTGCATGAAGTGGCTAGATGCCAAACAAAGAATAAAAGATGAAATTGAATCAATTGAGTCCCAAATAGCTAATGCATCAAGTTCTTATGATTTGACACTAGACAAAGATGACAAGAGACTTGGATTGCTATAGTGGACTTGCATGATAGATTATTTACTTTGTAGATCTAGATGAAAGAGATTATCAAGCAAATTGGGAAGCTAAGGGACTTGGTAAGAAAAAATCACATACCTATCTCAAGTTCCCTTGCTAGTATTGATAAAATCTCAAAGTTCAATCTTACCCCTAGTACTGTGAAAGAAGGAGAGGAAACATTGATGGAGCTTCAGTCTCTATATAGGAAGCAATCAACAATGAGGAAGAACTAGGAAGAAGGTATTTATATGTTTTGCAAGATTTTCTTTAGAAGCTTCAGCAGTCAATATCTTCAGGTTGACCATTTCTATTTTGACATAGTTTTTAGTTTTTCATGTTTTTAGATTCTTCTATACATATATAGATGTATTATGAGTTTTTAGTTAAGGGGAAGCTAGTACATTCATTTTAGTTTGTATATATGTTTGAGGGGGAGCACCCTTTGTCATTGATGTCAAATGGGGAGAGATGGTTGGAGAGATAATTGAGGGAGACATGTTTGAGGAAAGAAGTTTTGTTTTGCTAGATGTTGTCATCAATGACAAATGGCAAGATTGTTGAAAGAATTAGGTTCAGGTTGTCATTAATGAGTTGCCATAGATGTCAAAACTATATGATGGATTTAAAAATAGTATGAAGGATGATTGTAGAAGAGTTATTTTTTTAAAAGGTTTGATCTACACACCAAAATAGTTAAGTACTTTTGGTAAATTTCTACACCAGTAGATTCCGCACATAGAGCCCTCCGGTAATTTGGTCAGCATTTTTTTCCCATACAAATTTACTTATGAGATTATAGTATGTTGCCCATGGACATCAATAAAATCTATATTCTAAATTTTATTTGATTTGGATAAGTGGTTTGAAAGCTACATGTAACAAAAGATCAACATACTTTTAAGTCCTATGCTTAGGTGACCTATTATATGTAAAGAGTTGTGGAGATTAAATATGTGATAAAAATGGAAGAGAGAGATATTTTAGGTCCATGTCGACCTATATTTCATGTATTTTGGTGTGAAGCTATATTTATTTAAATTAGGTGCCAACAAGGTACACTTTGTATGATTTTGGGCTATATCTAGTTAGGCTAACCTAATTGATGTTTGTAATAGATTTTGATATATATAGAAGGTTTTTATGAGTTTATGGGAATCAAATATTAATGTGTACATGATTTTAATAAATTAATGATGCAAACTTTTATAGAATTGAGTGAATGAGTTGCAAATGTTGAGAAGAGATGTGTGAATATAAAGCAGAGCATAGAATTATAATCTAAGTTGGATGAAGTGTATTAAGTTGGTATTTTGAGATTTAAAGGAATTTAATCTAGAATATGTTAGATGCGCTTTGTATCAATTCAACTCATGGTTGTAAAGCCACTTCTCTCTATATTTCTTTTCTCTATGAACTCTGAGTTAACTTTGACAATGAGTCCACTTGGTAGTGAGACTTTCTATAATATCTTATAACTAGTTATAACATATTGTGAGCTAATCGTCACCATGGATTTTTCCATTTTGGGTTTTCCAAGTAAAATTATTGGTGTTCATGTGTTATGTGTGTTATGGATTCTCCATACTTTCATTCCTTATAACTGTTAAGTATGCATTGGTAATTGGATGATTTAATCGAATATTGATTCACCCCCCTCTCAATATTCCAATTTTTCAAAAAAATTGACAAATTTCTACAACTCACCAATCAAATCTAATCTCCTTGATTGAATAAAGTCATAGTCATCTCCTTTAATGATCAATTATTCTTTGAATAGATTTGTAAACCTAAATTATTAGTTCTAACAAAAAATGCATGAAAAAGATTACATAACAGATGAAATGATGCTTGAATGAAAAAATATTGCAATAATCTTGAAAATTATACTCTTGTTTTCTCTTAAATAATTTTTGAAGTATTTTTTGCTCAATTTGTTTTCTCCTATTTTTTTCTTATTAAATAAAAATGTGAAAATATTATTTATTTATATGCATTTAATCTAATTTCCCAAAATTTTAAATATTGATAGCCGACAAACAAATTTAAAGTTTTAAATAATAAAATATCAACACTAACATATTCAAATTTGGACCCAAAATTGTTGGCCTAGGGCATGGGACACCATAGACTAATTTTTTGCATTTTTAGGATCAAAAGTTTCAATGGAAAAATATTAATGCCTATTTCCTTTGCCATGTTTAATTTTGCAAATATATTTTGAAAATGAGCAATTATATGCATAATTAGGTCCAAGAAGATAGAGGGGAGAAAAACCTAGTGTGAAATTTTCAAGGGTGACAATTTCATTGCTACATTTAGCCCTCACTTTAGTTAGAGTATTAACTTATGCTCAAACTCACACTAAAGTAAGAATATGTTAAGAGGGGTTAAATTATCTAAATATTGAAGAGATGGGATGGAATTGAATCAAGGGGATACAATGTCCCCCAAGATTCAAGATCCTATGGAAAGAAAACATAAGGACAAAGGAACACACATATATGAAGTGTAATGTAGGATAAAAAAACATGAAGCATACACGACAAAGACACACAACATAAAAATACAAGACAACACAAGAATAGAAACAAATCATAATGCAAACATGATTCAAACATGCAAAAGGAGGGTAAGAAAATCACAAACTAGTAAGAGCTCCACATAAATATTACTAGGATCCATACCCAAGGCAATCATGAATCATAAGATAAAAAATTCTAATTTTTACTAGGTGAACCATGAACCAAGGAATTAGAGGCTAGTGAAGTATGATATTCACTACATGAGCCTTCTAAAGTGGCAAATCAGAAGCACACAATAGCTAGTGAGGACCATTTTTCACTAGGTGTGCTCCTATGCCAACCATACCACTAATTATGACTGCATAAATTTTGATATAAATCTCTACACAAATGATCAAAAATTCCATGCCAACACATCACTAAGTCCAACTTGTGTGAATGAAGTGAAGCACATAATGGAATGTATGCCCACACCTTAAATTAATTTATTTTAAAGCCAATCTATGAGCAGTTGCTTAAATAAGGTAGAATAAAATTAAAAAAATCAATACGATAAGGTCATGAGAGCTTATTTGGAAAGCCCTATTCTAATGATAAGGTATGTGCAGGATCATGATGGGCCAAAAAGTGGTGATATATAAGTGATATGATGGCCCATGTGGATGATGACCTTTTTTACCCAAAATTGATGAAACAAAAAGGGTTTTTAAAGGATATTCTCAACTTTCCACCAATATAAATTATGCTTTACTTTGAATTTAATAAATTATTATTATTCATTTTCTATTTGAATTATGACTAAAGTCTTGATTGATAGGCTGATTGAAAAATATCTATAGCTTTCAAGCAATATCACATTTTTTGCATCCAAAACATGCATCACATTCTATGCTTTGCATACTATAGGATTAAAAAAATAAAAATGAATTTAATGAATTTTTGACCAAGTTAAGGTGGTCAAACATACAAGTTTTTAATATTTTTAAAAAGCTGTAATTAAAAATCATAAATAATTATTTACTTAGAAAAAAATTACAAAAAAATTATGCATCACATCAAGACATGAGTCATCTACTTATATCTAAAATCTTATAAAAAAATATTATCATTTTATTGTGGTTAGGGTTGTTAGACAAACACCAACTTCTTATTTTTTCCCTCAAATTTAAGTACTACTACACTGAAATTTTAAATTTTCACCAAATAGATTTTTTTATTTTAAAATAAACCTAGTTGTTTTGAAACTACATTCAATTTTCTATAGATTCTATTCTTACATATTTTTTAAATAATATAGATAACTTATTCAAATTTTTGCATCAAGTTGCCTAACTCTGATTTTCTGAATTTTCATTGCCACTTAAGGGCTTATTTTTTCCATGATGATCTTGCACATACCTGATATGTTCTCAAATAAATATAACTCATGACAAGGGGTTTCCCCAAGAAAAAGCTACATAATAGGACAAAACATGATCACATAAGGGATCCATAGATCCAAGGTCAATATTTGCCATATATAATATGTAATATGATTATAGTCAAAATTGAAGTCATTCATTGAATACTTGTAGAACTATGAAAATAATATAATAATGACATATTAAAACAAAAAACACACTTTTGGGTCAAAATTGAAGAGACCTAAATATATCAATGCCTTGCATCATCCCCAAGAAGAAAAAAACAAGAAAACAAAATGGTCATGAAATAAAGATGAATATAGTTACAAATATATGAAAGTCACAAAAAGGTCATTTCCTTTGTATCCTTGTGCCATAAAGAACAACAAGGTTCATCCAAAGAAAAATAACATACATAAAGAAAAATAAAATATCACAACACATACATAACAAAACACATAGAACACACACAAAAGGGTACTACACATGCAATATGATCTAAAGCAAGTCATCCACATCCTAATCTTTCTCATCGTATATAGGAGGCAAAAAAATACCTAAAGGGACTACAAAAAAATTTGTACAAGGAGTATCACCAAATTCAACACATGAATGATCACTCTCATTAGGAGGATCAACACGGTTTCCCCCATCTAAATCCATATATTTTGAAAACAAAAGAGATAATTCATTATGAACTTGTTCATATATCTTAGCATCTTCATCTTCACTATCTAGATTTATCACAATATGTGGTTTAAGAATAATATTAGTCATATGAAAATTCACTTTTCATTCTTTGTGTACACTAAAACTTGTAAGGTTAAATTGCATGGTTTGGCGAGGATAGTGAGATGGAGTCTCGTGATGATGAGGATGGATGAACGGGAGATAATTTATTGGGGTTGGTTTGGATAGGTGGTTGGTTCTTAGGTAATTTTTTATTCTTTACAACCAAATGGTGGACAATGGTATGAAATATACACCTACACACCTTTCACTATTATCTCATCTTGTAGTGGTTTCAACTTGTGAAGGTGTAATAGAGGGTTTTCCACCATTGATCTCTTTTCTTCCTTTGGAGGTGGAATTGAAGGGGTCATGGAACCACTATATCCTTAGGTGTATAAATTTATTTTTCGTTTGGAGGCACAAATTTAATTATATAGTTATCTCTTACTTATTCATAGGATATTATAGGTTGAGCTATAACATATATGTCTAGTACTCATAGGAGGATATTTATTTTAGACACAAGTCCATCCACGACCTATAGGGGTGGGAGGAATAACCATAGGAGTCACAATAGATTGGTCACCCTTGGGTGGGATGTTACTAAGGGATAACTTAGCTATATATGTTTATCTTTAAACTTTTGATATGATGAAAAATAATCCTCACAAGTCTTAACGGGTTCAATAGGTTGAGGTTAAAAATAATCTAATGAAAATTGTCCATGGGAAGCAAAAGTTTTAACCACACTATGGTGAACTGTATGTATTTAATGTTCAAATGGAAACTTGATGTATTTCTAGATTAATTATGGGACCACATTCATTGAGCATAGCCATGGATGTATGTTAATCCTTTCTCATTGACATCAACAAACTGGATGTGATTAGAATTGATAAGGTCTTGCACTTGGTCTTTAAGATGCATTTGTTGATTTCTCCCAGGTTTAGGTGTATGATCATATTGACAAAATGATTTTAAATTGTTAGTTTGGAGGTACAGTTTTAGTTGTATCCATAGCCTAGTTAATCATAAGTAATTTGATTAAGTTCTTATTTAGAAATTGTAACATTATTGCATGAAGAGTTTCAAGCAATCATGTGAATTTTCTATCTCTTGGCCTAAATTGATATTGAGTTGTACTTGTAGCAGTGATATGTGTTTCAATGTTATTAGTATCTTTAGGAGTGTTTATCTTAATGAAATTCTTGTTTTGATTTTTAAATGATTGATAAGTTTTTTTGAGGTATCAATTCAAATTGGTTAGTAGGAGTCACTTAAGGTGTGCCCTTATATTGACTAATCGATATTTAATAATCATGAATACCTATACACAAATGTTGAAATGATGGGTACTTTATCAATAATATCTTGTCTCGAATATGAGGTTGAAAATTTCCTAGAAACACCCATTGAATATCAACATCAAGATTAATATTGGAGATTTGTGAGTTAGGTCCTTGTTTACAATGCAATAAGTTAGTTAACATCACTTGAGGATAAATGTTTTCTTAAAAATGTTGGAGAAATGTGCTAACAAGCTGGGTGAATGAGTTTATAGAGTTATTTTTTAATGATCAAAACCATTCCAAGGCCATGTATTTCAATTATATAGGAAATATTTTAGCTAAGAGCTTGTCTTATAAGATTAAGTCACTACACAATGTCATAAAATATGATACATGGTTGTTAGGATCTCTTTTACCATTGTACTTCTCAAATTGAGGTATTTTAGTGTTTTTAGGTATAAGTGTTTTGAGGATTGTAATTGACATAGGGTTACATGTAAATTTATTATTAAGTTTTAACATTTTGATTTTGATTTAATGTGGAGATTTTTTGTTGAAGTGATGTCACATTTTGTGAAAGTTGTTTTATGACTCGATCATTGTTTGACATGTTTTGAGAGTTTGTTGAATATGACATTCTGAAGTTATGTATGTGATTGGTGTGATATTAAGTTGCATGTTTATGAGGGGTGATGAATATGGAGGTGTTATGGGTGATGTAACAAAACTATAAGGATTCCCAGGAGGTAGCCCTGAGCTTTGATTGAGGCCATTGGTATATTGTATCATGGATGCTATTGTTCGAGGTGTGAATGTGAGTAGAAGGTATGGTTGTGGGAGAGGAAACAATTTTTCCTATTTGGTTTTGAGCATTTACAAATTCTTGAGCATAACTAGCTGTCATAGGGATGTTCCCATCTACTATGTGAGCTAGGCTACACAACACTTCTATTCCTTAGAAATCATTGATCAACTTCCTAAGATGGTCCATAATAGGAACTATTTCTATAGCTAAATGGTTTGGTACATAAATAGCTTTGAAGACTCTGTAGATCTCTTATCCAATCGTTTTAACCTATCATCGATAACATCAACAATATTGGACTCTATATCCACATAAATGTTAGGTTTTGAGGAAGTCATAGGTAATGTACGATTAGGATTGGAGTCCAAAATGTCTTAAGTATTAACAATACCTTATGTGAAAGAGCTATAGGACTCAGACTCCATAGTAGTGTTGATCGCAACACGAGAGGAAATAAGTCTAAAGCTATGTCTCATAGGGGTATTTTGTGAGGCCCAACCCCATCTAAAAATTATGTGACATCTTGATAAGTTCAATTATGCTAGTTTGGTGAATAAATAGATGATTTAACCCAATTCCATGTTTAATATTTTGATTTTCTTATGAACTAGTTTAAGTGATTATTGTGATAAATTCTCTTTAGTAAATGAAAATGGGCAAACTGTTGAGAACGAATGTGTGCAGATAATATTTAGATTCTTGAACAAGTATCATATGAATAATACACTTAGATCAATATGAGCTAAATAATTTTGTGTATCTAACATTGTTTTGAATCTCGCTAATAAGTTTCATGTTACTTGGAAAATGATAATAGTTAGGAACAAAGCGAGACTTTGGAAAGATCAAGAAGAAGTTCTAGAATGATCACTAGCTAAGAACCGTCAAGATAAATTTAAAGGACAACTCTAATCAATGAGGGGTATACCAAAGGTAAGATAATTTGAAGAAAAATTATATACATTAGATTACAAGTTGCATGATGAATTTTATTAGAGGAAGGAGTGTCCAAGAGAAAATCTAGTAGTGTAAATAAATTATTTAGCTAAGGTTAGGTTTTCAATATTATTTCATGCATGCTCAAAGTTTTCCATATTTCATAGGGAAAGAAAATGACTATTTGTGTATTATGATTTACTAACTATTGAATTTGATCTTATTGATATTTTGAACAAGTATTTATTATATTTCTAACCTAACATGTATTTGGAACAATACATGTGAGAGTAATGTCAAAGGTAAAATAAAAAAGAGAAATATCTAGACCCAAGTTATATATTTACCTTGTAAAGTTTTAAATTTTGACCTTATGACCTAGGAGGTAGTTAGGGTTTTGTGTAATATTTAATTGTGTTAGGGGTTTTAATTATTAATAATTTAGTGTAAACATGTTTCATGGATTTGTTGGATTAAATCAGGTGATTAAAGGTGTAACTATAATTAGGATTTTGAAATCCTTAGTTTGGTCTTGAATTTCGAATTGACCTTTAAAGAGGTCTCTTTAGGGTGTGGTTTGGTCAATTTTATTGATATTAGTGCAAGAATAGATCCCTAGGACCTATACCTATAGAAGGGGGACCCTTTAGACATGTGACATTGTCCTTGGAGCATGATATGACCCTTCAAAATTCCACTTGAAAGAGTGTGACGAATTTGACTCTCCCACTACACTCCCCAAAGTTCATTAATGAGCTTGGGAAGAGCATCAAGCTTTCACATGTGTGAAGCCAACTTGTAAGAGATTTTGGATAGAGTGTCATTGTACATTCCCCATCTCCCCAAAATTATCACACATGTGTGAGAACTTGTGGGGATATGTGTTGAAAGATCGAATGAGAGAGTGACAAGTGTCTCTCTCTCATTCAAGTGAATTCAAATTGATTTCCTATATATTTGGATGGAAATAGATGTTACCCACTTCTCCTCTTTGAGAATTCGGTTTTTTTTGAGAATTTAAAGTTGGAAGAAGAAAGGTTGGGAGAGGGGAAGGAAAGCAAGGAGCTCTCACATGCAAAGGAGAGGATCAAGGAACAATTTTTTTGGAGATAAGTTATTCTTCTCATTGTTATCAATTTTTTTTCAATTAGGAAAAAAATATTGTTGTGTTATTTTGGTTACAGTTGTCACAAACAAGTTAGGGGAGAGACCAAATCTTTATGTATGGGAATCTAGAGTGCTTTGGTGAATGGGTAGTCAATAAAATCATTAATAAACTATTCTTGTTAGTCTCCCTACCAAGATCATTGGTAGCCATTTAATACTTGCTCGAGGGTATGGCTAGAGCCCATGGGGCTTCATGATGCCATTAAGGTAGGGTGGTGAGCAAGCATTGTTCTTTTGTGTTTTATTCATTATAATATTATATATTGTTGTAATATTGAAAACAAGTGTCTTATTGTAAAATTGAAGATTATAAAGACAAAAGTATACTTTATTTTTCTTATTAATATTTGTCTTTGTAATAATATTTGTAATAAAAGCAAGTCTTATTCTTGGGCATGTATGGTAATTGTGTCCTCAAATGTTATTTGTGTCATTTTGTGTACAAGTTGCAACATGGCAAGTTTATGTAAAGAGTTTTGATCTTATTGTGACATGGAGAAGAAAGTATTTTGTAAACATGTATAAAATAAGTGTATGAGGATGAGGAGTGATTTTCTTTTAACATTCGAAAGATATAATATGTAGACTTATTATAGTTCCTTTGTAAATGGATCAGTAACCTAACTTCTCTTGACAAAATTTAAGTGGATGTCATTTAAATGTTGGTGTAGGTTGAGTAAACAAATAAAAATATAAGGGAAGGTCTAGTTTTGTAGGTAGTTGAATATAAATAAAAACAATTATAATAATATTTGTAACATGTTCAATAATTTTTAATCAAATTCTTTTTTGAGAATTATAGTAAAATATTTGATACAAGTTAATACATACATAACATATATTTATTTATTTTTGAGTTATAGTTGATAAATAAAATATTATTTTAAAATAGAACTATTTTCAAGTTATTGCTTTTTAGACAACTAATATATTGGTGTAACATGTTTATTCTGGATAAATAAATTTAAAAAAGAAAAAAAACAAATATTGAAGATTTAAAAATATTTACTCTCTAAAGTTGTAAAATGATACTTTCTAAATTTTAAACAACTCTATATCTTTAAAAATATATATATATAATATAAATTTCTAAATATATATTAACCAATTAATAATCTTGATAAGGAAAAGTTAAAAAAATAGAGAACTCATATTACATAATCATGAATAAGTCTTTAAAAGCATTCCTAAAATATTACTTAAATCTAATAGTCAGATTTGGGAAAGAGATTATTAAACAAATCATTTGAAATGAAAACTAAATCAATAATGGAGATTGCCAGTAGTAAGTAAAATAAAAAGAAGGATATTTTCCTGTAGTAAAATATAAATGAAATAAATGAATAAAACAGAGTGTATATATGCATTAATCTGTATAATACTGTGCCCTGCTAAATCCTTATGTTGAGAATATATAAAAATAAAATAAAAGAAAAGAAGCTGCTCCTACACAAAGCTATTGCTGTAAAGAATTAAATAAACGCACACATTATTAACCTGTGTCATCTACATTAACAAAGGAAAAACAAAGATTACACCATAGTAAAGGAAAACGTTATAGATCTATAACATTGGTATGCATGTGATTATACATTTTTTTTTATAACCCAATACAGAGGTTGTCTCAGCTTTATTACAGAATTCTAAAATAATGAAAAGAAATATATACAAGTGCGTTAAAATTTCAGGCATTAATCCTGCACAAAAAGTAAGGAAAATACTAATATATAAATAAATGCAGAGTTTTACAATGGGAATACTCAAAGGTGGTTGTGTTTTCTGCATAACACTAGAGATTCAGGATTCAGGAAAAGTTGAAGGTTAGAAGAGGAGATTAAAAGAAAAATAAGTGACAGCTTGCAGGCTTGATAGACCTGCAAGAAATAGCAAAACAAAATGGAGTAAATACATATGGATAAATAAAAATTTAAAAATAATAAAAAGCAAATAACATAGTTCAGATACGAAAGGAAAGAGCAATGGTTTCTAAACTGATGAAGGATCTTCCATCTCCTCCCTCTTTCAACCTGCACATGGAAATGGAGAACAAATCAAATGAGTTTATAAGATCATTCATATGAGTTAGGGTTTGATTTAGCTACCCTAACATCTAATGGTCGAGATTGAATCTCACTCAATGGTTGAGATTGACTGCACATTCAATTAATTGTAATTACTGATTATTTTAACTAATCTTATTTAATCTTGAGATGGAGCCATGTTTGGGGGCTTGTGTAATTAGATTTCCTTATACGAGTTGTGACTTAAATTTCTTTTTTTGACATATTTATAAAAGTAGTTCAAAATTTAAGCTAGTTAAGTGAATAAATCAATTCCTTTAAATTTGGATGAATAAGATTGAGTATTAGACCTTTACCAAAATTTAGATATTTATTTAAATGAAAAATAAATAGTTGTTCCATGATGGGATGTAATATAAGTTGACAATGTATAAACAAAATTATTATTTCCACCATTCAAATTTGAGTAAGGATTAATGCCTAAATATCACTATCCTTGAAATTATGGGATGATTTATTAATGGTAATATTATTAAGAATTAATTAATAAGTAAATATATGAAGATACTTTCTTATGTTAATGTTTGTGTCATTAGATAAATGATAAATTTACTACTATTAGTTTACCGGTCAAGTAATGAAATTATTGTCTTTGTGTAAGCATCAAACCAATAAAAACGACATTATCGAAATCTAGGGATTAGATTATTCTATAACACTATTATCATTAAGAAATATATTTTTTGTATGTGGTCGAAATGATTTGGGTGTGAAGGGAAATAAATGCTCCCTTGCACAGCTAGGATTCAATATTATAGTCATCCTACTCCTATGAGATACGGTTAAATCTTTTGGGTAGGTACAAATTAGCAAGGGATATAGTTAGGTATCTCGCCTAAGGTGTGCATCCCATAACTAGTGTAGTGTTACGCTATAACTCTTAGAGAGATTCATTAGCTTAAAATGCTTGTTTAAAAAAAAAAAAAATGTTGGGTTTTCATGTTGCAAATTTATGGGCATGACATATTTGCAATAGGAAACTGGTGGTGAAGCTCATATGAGTTTCAAAACACTTGATTAAGCCTAAGTTATGAAGGGAAAACATAAGACATTGACAACAAATGCAACATATTATAAAACTAGAAAGTAGAAACACACAGTTAAAAAAAAACTAGACCTGTGATCCAAATCTATGTTAAAATTGATATGTCTAGGTTGTGGTGCACTCCAAACTGACAGGGTATTTCTGTTAAACTCAAAATTTGGATGTGTTCTATAATGTTTAAGTGTCTTATTTTGTGACTATGCAAGTCTAATAGTAAATTAATTTTTTGAATTTTATATAATTATGATTTTGAATTGTAAAATGCAGCTATTCAATCAATTTTTAAGATTTTCAACCAATAAATACAATTCAAAATATATAATTTTCATATTTTAAAATGTAGAAATTTACTTTTCCTAACTTGAAAAAATTGAAAATTAATTTTCATTTTATGTTTTTGCAATAACAACAATGTACTTTTTTACTATATGCATATGCCTAAAATGAATTCTTTGAATACTTTGACATTTTATTTCAAATTTTATATGACCTAATACAGATTTGTAAATACAATAATTATGTAGATCTAGCCTATAATGAGTGAAACTAACCTTATTTAACCTTCTGAATGTAAAATTTTATGTAATTTTTAAATTTTCCAATGCTTTTTATGAAAATGATGGATGCCTAAATGATGAATGAAAAATAAACTAGGATTAAACCTAGATCTAAGATGATATACTTCATATTTCAAAAGATTAAAAAGTGTAAAATAGCCAATTTCACCCAAAAAAATTGTTGGGAAAAGGTATCTAGGTTGCAAATCACACTCTTCCAAACTTGATGGAAGGATTACAATTGGTCTCAAACCCCACTTGGATATAAACCTTGTAGGAAGAGCCACAATGGTGGATCAAGTTTCTAATCCCTTACTTTGGTGGTGAATGCTTGGATAGTTTTATTTTGATATGATGCAATGATGTAACTAGGTATAATATGAAAATGTAGTGATTTCTATTATGAATTCTAAGAAATTAAATGCAAAAAGATAGAAATTGAGCCCAAAAAGACAAAAGGTAGACACAGTGGCACTTGGTATTAAAATCTAAGGCTGAAATAGTTACTCTAGGGCGTCGTGCACCCTAGTTTGAGCACCTAATTTTTAGGATCTATTTTCATAGGATTGAGGTCACCAGTATGTAGCTTTTGTTCCTCTAGAGTTATTGTTGAAACTTCATCTATTAATGAGAAAATAAAGATTTTATGGTTTGACACCTTGTAGATTTTAAGTGCATGAATGAGAAAATAGCCTTCAATCTTCCTCTAATTCACTTTGTATCTATAATCTACACACATGGAAAGAGGGGAAGGGTTTTTCCATATAGATGCTTGCCTAAGAAAACCTTGTGTTTGTATTCCTGCCTCAATAATAGAAAAATCTATTATTAAAGAGAGCTTATCCTTGGATGGATAGAGACTAATGATAAACAAGCAATGAATTGACAACTTTTTGCAACTCACCACTCATATCCCATCTCCTTCATGGATTGAAGTCATACTCATCCCCTTCAAGGATCAATTGTTGCTTGAATTAATTTGAAAACCTAAAAGTATTAGTTCTCACAAAAACATGCATGTAAAACATGAACACACTTACATAACACATGGCATGATGCTTGAATGAAAAAATATTGGAGTAATGTTGAAAATTCTACTCTTGACTACTCTTGAATGATTTTTGAAATATTTTTGTTCAATAGTTTTTTCTCCTTTTTTTTCTTATCAATTAAAATTGTTAAAATGCTATGCATTTATATCCAATTAATTGAATTTCCAAAAAATTCAATCTTGATAGCCACCAAAGGAATTTAAATTTTCAAACAATAAAATGTTAACACCAACATATTCAGATTTGGAGCTAAATTTTTTTGTCTAGGGCATGGGTCGCCATAGACTAATTTCTTACTTTTTGAAGATCAACAATGTTCGAAGAAAATTATTAAATTCCTATTTCCATTTTCCATGTTTAATTTTTGAAGATGCTTTTAAAATGGGCAATTAGATGCATCATTAGGTCCAAGCACATAGAGGGGAGCAAAACCTAGTGTGAAATTGTCAAGGATTACAATTTTTGACACTACAAATACTCACTAATAATGTATGCAAGTAATAATTGATTTTTTTAAGACTAACATATAGCATGTAATTATATCTAGGTGATGTTAATTTTATTATCTAAAATGAAAAAGAGTTAAACCATTAAATATTACACCAAGGATCAAATGAAATTATCTGATAACTTGTCCATCAACATCCAACAATAAGAAAGAGAGGCAAAGTTGGCCCTAGATTTGAATTTAAATTTTACAAGGGGCTATTTTATGAGTGCAAAATAATCTATATCACTTTAATTACTTTGGATCTAATGTAATTTAGGGAAATCAAACATATTAGTCTATAGTAATGAGTGTTGATGGTAACAAAAAAATCTTAGTGTGTGTTGTGAGTCTCATTTAGATAGCATCATTCGTATGCTTGTTATTGAATAAAGGTTAACCAAGTCAAAGTGAGTTCAAAACAAATTTTTAAATTACAATGTATCAATTTTCACCATTACAACACTAAAATAAGGGTATGCCATTAAGTTTTTACTCAATATATATATGCATTATTTTTGAAACAACTAGCTATTGGAAAGCTACATGCATTAAAATAAAATAAAAAAGTATCCTTTGTATGGTTAATACTTTTGTTATCAATGTTGGGTATATTTGTAAATAATCATTATTGTTGATATTATAATAATTTAAAGGTCGCCTATTTATTTTTATTAAAGCATCCAAAATCTTATAAATTATCACACCCATATAATTATTAAAATGTGTTGTTTAATGATGATTAGAACAAATATTTATAACCTCATTGGGGTACAAGTACTACTAGAAATGACTACAAAAAAATATAAATATAGAGTACTTGGCCAATATAACTATAATTAGAGTAATAGTAATTAAAGGTGTTATCAAAAGAAATATAGACACAAATATTTATAATGTAACGCCCTGCCACACAACCCTAGAGGAA
Source organism: Sequoiadendron giganteum (assembly GCA_007115665.2). Classification (NCBI taxonomy): domain Eukaryota; kingdom Viridiplantae; phylum Streptophyta; class Pinopsida; order Cupressales; family Cupressaceae; genus Sequoiadendron; species Sequoiadendron giganteum. The sequence goes on from CM021107.1 coordinate 494,797,685, forward strand.
GTTGCAACAACTACTTAAACAGGCTAATTTTTTTTTTGTTTAATTACAAATAATAAGTAAGTTCACTAACTATTGCCAACAACCTCTAAGGTTACGAGATAGAGGTTATATAGAACCTCAACACAAACATAAATAAAAACCATGCTAATTATTTAATTAATGAAATAACACATACATTCCAAATAAGATAACTTAACAACAAGCATAAGAGATACCATTCAAATACATTAATCCATTCATTAAACAATAAGGTTACAACTCTCATTCCCTGAATGAGGCAAGTCCAACAAAATAGGATTACAATTACAAAATTCCACCTCGATAACACAGAGGGGTAATGATTACAAGAATAACTGAAATGGAAACAAGTAAGAACTGCAACCGAAGCCATGAGCTCTCCAACTGGAAGTCTCATCCACATGAACATGAAGAAATATCCCAATGGATTAAGGTGAACACCACCCAACCAAGTGGAACCCAAAGGCCCACTCCCCGTGCTAGGAGATAGTAACAAGAATTTCTATCCAAGGACATCTACCTCTAGACATAGGCTAACATAACCATACTGAAATAAATATAGTGACATCATTGACACAAGGTTACAAGGCTTCCAGGATTACATAATCATCTACATCAGTGATGTGAACATACTGTCGACCTAGGAGAAGTGTCATCACAATGTTACATAGGTTACCCTGGTGAGTCTTCCTAGGTCTCGGCCCCCATCTCGGGTTATCCTAGTAACCTCTAACGACTTCCGACTCCTCATGTAAACCAATGCAGAATCAGTTATCTTTCATAGAGACAAGATTACGATCTTGCCATTCTAGGCCTTCCCGTCTCAACCCAAGTCTTTACAAGCCCTTGTGATTCTGAGCGAGGCATAATTATTTTATTAAGTGTTTGGTACTACGTGATACTCTAAACAGTTAGTTAAGTTATCACTGGATTAACTAGCTTACAACGAGTTACCCTGGTACCACTTCGTGTGTTGGCCCCCATTACAAGCCACTCCTCTAAGACGACTCATGGAACAACTCCACAACCCAAGGGTACACAAGTGCTACGCAAGGATATCACATCCTTAACCATGACATACAGTCCACACACTCTCGTTCGTGATAACCGGGGAACAAACTGGTTATGCACTACCCAAGGCAATCTCAAGGTTGATCACACAGCATGACAACCCACAAAATTGAAAACCCAACTGGAAGACTGGTTAAATATTACAAAACCCACATTTCCCAAATGGCCATATGAACAACTCAAAACCAGGAAATAATCAAATTCTACTTTGGGTTCAGTAAACCCATTTCCTCACTGGCATTCTGTAGTCATTGTATTTATTGAACTGAATTAAATATGCCATTTAAACAATCATCTTATTTCGACGCAACACTTAAATACGTGAAACATTAACCGCATCTCAATAATTCCAATAAAAGGAAAATTCTATTTTTAAATAAAATATTTACTCCATGTTCAATGAAACTCATTTTCTAAAGAAAAGAACAAACTTCCCTCCTAAATAATATAATAATAAAATGAAAATATCATTTTTTAAATGTTAATATTAAAGCCTTAATATTATTACTATTGTTTGAATTTTTACATAATATTATAACATCATAAAACAAAACCGCTAAATGCATTTCATTATAATAATAAATCATATTAAAGAAAACTATAATAATAAATTTTAATATTCAAATATTATAATAATTATAATATTTAAAATAAATTAAAACTTTATTATTAATTTAAATTTTTTCTTTTTTAAAAGAATCCAAGGGCATGCCTCGATTTGGATGCCAACCCTAGGCTTGGGCCACACGAACCTCGGGCTATGTGCTCAGATTTGGAAGGGTGAGGAGTTGGCGTGGGCCGCGGCTCTTACTAGGTGGCGACGAATGTTGGTTGTGGCGGCTGCAGGAGGTGACGCCACCGGGGACAGGGAGGGATGGTAGCGAGGGAGGCGCTGCGGCTGCAAAAGCCGCCACGATTACCACACGGGCGGTGCCAGCAATGCAGCCACCAACAATGGTGGTCGTTGCCTGCGTAGTCTGTGCGGGCTGTGGATGGTGGGGAGTGGGCATGACTCCCCCACTTCGCCCCCATGGGAGCGGCGGTGGGGTGAGGCCCCATCTCACGTGGTTTTTTTTTATTATTATTTATTTATTTATTTTCTTTTATTTTCAACTATCATTTTTGTATTTTATTTTTTTATTAAAAAAAAACAGAACTCTTTTCTTTTTAAATAAAGAACTTTTCTATTGACCATTTTTTTAAAAAATGGCCAGCATAACCCTACTAAGGGAAGGAAAAGAAAAAATAAATACATAATAAATATGGGAATAGACATATATATATATATATATATATATATATATATATATATATATATATATATGAATACATACAAGCTTTCTCCCAAATGATTTTTCAACCAAAAAGAAGAACATAGAATTGAAGAAAAACTAATTCTATAAACATGATTTCATTTAATTTTGCACAAACTTCCCAAGGTGTGGATTTCTACAAGTTCTACATGTTCAACTATTGTCCTTACATCATATGAGCCTTTGAATCAAACAAAATTCAATTAAACAAGATGAGAACCTGATTCTTTTGAAGTATGCTAAAGATCCTGATGGTGCTATGAAACCCTCTTGAGCTCCACAGATTCCTCAAACTTTTCCTCCAAACCCACAAAATTTAGCAACCTTCCTCTTCTCTTTTTCCATTTTTTATTTTTGTGAAGAAATTCAAAGATATGCAAAAGTCCTTCCAAAAATCCTACAACATCCCTCATCAATTTCTGAAAACAGAATAGCAAAAGTCTTTCTTTTTTGAATTTTTGAATTTCAAAATTGACTTTTAATTTATTTTTCTAATTTTTCAATTCCAACTCAAATTTGCATGCATTTTCAAAATGAATACTCTAAATCATTTCCACATAAATAATTTAATCAATTAATAAATAAATCTACCATAAGATTAAAATATTTATTAATTAAATTAAATTTCTCAATAATTTAAATCACATTTCCAACAATTCTAACTTTCAAAATAAATTGAAATCAAGCAATTAGAACAACATAGCACAACTGGACCATACTAGGACCAACAACACACTACGACTAGGGTGATGACTCGGCACGAGAATCCTAGCTACCATCTCCCAATCAAATGTCGTTGGGCATTGGACACGCTTGAACCTGTGAAACCAGGTGGAGTCGATGTCATGTACCTGTCAACCTGCGAACAAGAAATATAACCACATGCCATAATATGTCATAAACAAGGCACACCGTGAAGAGAAAATCACGAGATCATAGGGCACTCGCAAGCGAGTGAAGCAATACCATCCTCTTCACCAATACAGTAGTTCTAACTGACGCATCTAACATAGCAGCATAATCGAAAGCATGAAACATCATGAATTAAATAACCACATATGCTAACTCTAAACATGCCATAATAATCACATCAAAATATAGTATCATCACCTCAAGATACATCATGATAACATGGTGATCAATTGTAACCAAGTACATAGTCCAAGTACAACACAAAACTAAAGCATAAAGAGGAAACAACATAGTTCGCACAATAGAGAAAAACGGAGGGGTGTTACATATAACCCTATGAGTAAATACTAAAAGAAAGTGGCTCCACTAAAAAAATATATACCATGAAGTAGTATTAGAACCTTAATACATTAAATAATCTAATCTTCTAGCAAAAATAAAATCATGTCACAATTAAATATTAGATCAGTCAAAGGTGATATCAACAACAAGATTTAAAACTAAAAATTAATCAAAAAATTTTATAATAATAATAGAAATAATACATTTATAATATCCATTTTTTTAATAAACATAATTATAACTATAATAAAAATAATCTATAAATAAATTATACTTTTTATTATAAACATATGATTATTACACTAAAACTGAATTATTCTATTTCCACTTTTTCCTTCAATATGAAACTTATTTAATTTCAATAAATAATAACATGATCACCCATACCATGGCTTTTTAAATGCATTTAACACTTCAACTAAAGCCTCAACTTTAATATATTTATAATATCTATTTTTTTAATAAACATAATTATAACTATACTAAAAATAATCTATAAATAAATTATACTTTTTATTATAAACATATGATTATTACACTAAAACTGAATTGTTCTATTCCACTGTTTCCTTCAATATGAAACTTATTTAATTTCAATAAATAATAACATGACCACCCATGCCATGGCTTTTTAAATGCATTTGCATTTAATACTTCAATTAAAGCCTCAACTTCTTTCCATGTTTCTAGGTGGCCCAAGTGTTTTGCCTAGCATCTCAATATCATTAACCCACAAATAGAAATTAACAAGATTAGTCTTACCATCCCTTTATATCCAAATTACAAAAAAAATTTGAAAAAAAACTATTAAAAAGATGTATTATTTGAACAAGGCATATATATACAAAATTATTTTTTTATAGACAATAAAATAATATAAGCAAATCAACATTTTGCATTTATTTATTTTCACTTTTCTTGTTAAGTTCTAACAAACATAATTAAATATGTAGGGCACTACTATTGCAAAATAACGTCCTAATTTCTAAATTTTAAATCATAATTGTGTTAGCTCAAATAATTATACATTTTTAGAAACGTGAAAATAATTTAATGATAGTAAGAACAAATATCCAATTTGAATAACTTAAAAAAAAAAGGTTGTAGTTCAATTGGTTGAGAATAATTTGTGAAGATGATGGTATGTGCGAAAAAATCATCCACCAAGATTCAAAATGCTTAGAGGTGTGTTCACACATATTCAACATTCAACAATTGATGAGCTTGATTATAAAAATAAATTATTTAATTATTTTGTATTCATTATAAAGTAAACTTTATTGATATAAATAAATAAGTAAAAAATTGTCGTCCTTTTAAACTCCTAAAACCTTTTTTATATCATCCAATACACAATATAATAACCACTTGAACAAGTTGAAAATTTTCAATTATACGGCAGTCCAAGTTAATATTGAAGGCTATTAGACCGTCACGCTCAGGGTACATGTCATTTAGCTGTCGGGTTGAGAAATTTTGACTGCCGTCACATGCAGTATATTATTCATCTTTTCGATAATTTGAACGTTACATGTTAAATTTGACGGTCTTTTGTTTGTCGCATCTAGGAATTAAATTTTGGTAGCTATCCGAGCCTTCACGTCTTGGATTCAAATCATCAATTTGACAGCCATTTCACCATCATGTTTCTGGTTTAGTATCTTAAGTATGATAGCCATTTAATTCGACAGTCATTTCATCGTCACATTTAGAATATATTTGTGGAATTTGATAGTCATGTGCCCGTCATGCACAGGTTCACATTGGTAAATTTGACAGCCATTTGATCATCATTTCCAGACTACATTTTTTTGACAGTCAAATGATAGTGATTTTCAAAGAAATATTCTGTTAAATTTGACAGCCATGTGACGATCACATTCGACAGCTTAAATGTTAAATTTGCATGCCTTCTTACTGTCACACTTGAAGTGCTAAAGTTAAATTTGACTACCTTGTGACAGTCATAATCGTTAAAATAAATTTCACAGCCATTTGGCTGTCACTCATTTTAATAGCCATTTGACTGTCACGAGATTCCTAATCTTTGCATTGACAAAAGTGGCAACTTTATTTCCCTTATTATGGCATGTTTTTTTATTAAATAGCAAAATGTCATTTGTGTAGACATGTAGCCAAAAGGATGCACTCCAAGATAGCAGGCTTCTTGTTGGCATTCACCTGCTCAATCATATTGGATAGCCTCTTTGTAATTCGTTTTATATCCACATAATTTTCTTATACAATATTGATTTTTCTTTCGTTTGTGATAATTACTCACGAAGCTTCAAATTTTGTATTTGTGTGGATATTTTAAGTTTTCATATGTATTGAATAGACTAGAGAGTTTCTAAATAATTATTTAGACTTTTGGGCAAAACTGTCAGCTCAGATTTGGAAGTCAGAAATCAATTTTGAAGCTCAATTAATGGTTTGGAAGACTTTTACATTGCAAATTATCCATTGAAGGTAGGTTAAGGTGTATTATGGTCCAATCTCTTAATTGTCATTTTTGTGAGAAACATGAAGATATGAGGCACATATTTTGGGGATGCCAAGCTGTAAAAAAACAATGGAACTCTATATTTCATGTCTTGCTTACTATTTTTTAACACAAACTTGGAAAGAGGCCTTGCTTCGAATAGGGCTCCATAATAATTTTATTGTTGATGAAGTTCCTCATGTTATTTTCTTACGTCTTTGGAGAAACAAATTGTCACATCCTCGTTAAAGGACTTGTTTACATGGGCATTAATGGTCAACAAAGAAAATAAATAAATAAGTAAACATATTTTTCAAAGGCACGAGATGACAAATTGGACAGAGGTATGGGCATCTTGGGAAAACTAGTTAGGAAGGACCATGAAATAAATGAGAGGGATGGGGAAGACATGGAAAGGATGGTAGTAGGGCATGGTTGTTGCATTTTTTTTTCCTTGATGACATGTGCTTCCTGCTGGCTCAGTTCGTGTTTCATGATGTTCCACGCCTCAATTTGACTCAGACTTGTTATTTGTAAACAATGATATGGCATCGGTCTTGTTTGTGGTGATTTGACTTGGACAAGTGTACATGTGTTTTATTTCTCTCTCACGTGGCTTGAAAATGGGCCGTGTTGAAAGGTTCTTTGACATTTGTTTTATAAGGCTTATTATGCTATTGGGGTTGCACTCATTTGTTTTGTTCATGGACTTGATGACAGTATTATTGTTTGTTAATGATGCTTTTTGACCTAATATGCAGTGGATTCTAAATGTTTCTTGAATTTGTATAATTTTTTGTTTGCAAGGAAACAAACAGAAGCAGTGTTGTATTCTTGTTTTATCAGCTGAAATCTATTTCTTCTGTTGCTGCTTTTGGAGGATTGTTGATTGGTTTCTTTGATTCGCCAACATGAAATGTTGGTTGGTTGCATACAAAACAAGTATTTTGATTTGTTATTTTTCAGTTTGGTTGACTGGATGCTAGTGGTTTCAATTTACTCTGCTTCGAGCAGTTATAGTAAAAGATCTTTACTTGGCTTCTGTGGTTCGTTCATCTTACTGTGAACCAGGTAAAACAATACCGTTTTCTCTTCTCTTGTTACTTCTCCTTGTTTATTTGGTCGAAGTTATTTTATCAAAGAGAAAGGATTCTTGGCAACTGTTTATCTTTTGTTAGTTAATGATATCTATTCTAAAACAAAAATATTTTTCTTTTGGGTTTAACCCGAGTTTAACAATCTAGGGTTCCATTATATTTGTTGAATCTGAAATGGAATTGTTTTTAAAAGCACACAGGAAATCATTGTAAGCCCTACCTAGGTAATCAAAATATTTGAAGCGTTTAGTTTTTCTGTTACAAACCCAGGTTTGTCAATATGGGGTCTTGATCGATATAACTATTTTTTTCTTTCTCTAAAATATGGTTGTAAGCCATTTTATATATAGAGTTATAAAAAGGAAACAAAGTACAAACTCTAAAAAAAAAAGAGAGATGTTTAGTTGAAAGAAAGAAAAATGGAGAAGTACATTTACTGACTCTGGTTTCTATAATAGGGATGTAGTTTTAGAATTTGTGAAAAAGAGTTGAGTTTATGTTTCTGGACTGTTGTAGTCTATACACTGTATTTGGAATCATTGCAATATTAATTTTGTTCAGTGGAGATTTTAGGATTGCACACACAGTGCAATTATAAGGTCCTTACTTTGCAAAGTCTATATGTAAGAGACATTGAAAAGGAGATGATGTCCCTATTGAAGTAGGTGCTTCAGATTGTATCAAGGATTGAGTTGGTGCTTAGAACATTGTTGTAATCCATTTTTGAGATTAAGACTGCAAGGCATTTTGGAGTGGTTTTTCTACCCTTGGAGGGTTTTCCACTTGACATCTTTGTGTATCTCTGTTATGTCATATGCAGAATCTGTTCTTCTATCTTTTATGCTTAAAATGTTTTAGTTTCTCAAAATTCTTTGATATGTATCTTTGTTCAATTATTCTTTATGTTGTAAATATGTTTACTCCTGCAAACGAAAGAATTTTTTTTGAATACTTGTTCATTCTATCTTATATGAACAATAATGCTATGCTATAAACTGATGATGTTATCCATTTAAGTTCTTTTTTGTTTTTGCTGGTAAAGGTCTGAATGTTTCCAAACAACATTGTCTGTCATAGTATACTTCATAAGATGGCTTTTTTTATTGTCTTGTAAGAAATTTTTCAACCCTAATTCACCCCCCCCTCTAAGAGTTGTTCCACTTCTAGCAAGTGGTATTAGAGCATAGGGTCCTTTGTGAGGTTTCCCAACCTAGGATTGTTTCTGGTCTTGAAATTTTGTTTAAACTGTCTCAAGCTCATGAAGGCACTTCTATGAGAAGAGCTCCATTGTTTGATGGAATGGATTATGTGTTTTGGAAGATCAGAATGGAAACATATCTGACTTCTATAGATCTTGATGTGTGGAGTATAGTATTAACTAGGTACATTGTACCAACTACACTGCCCACATCTACTAGTGAAAAGAAAAAAAATGAAACCAATGCTAGAGCAAAAAATGCTCTCTTGTGTGCTTTGAGTAAAGATGTTTTTATCAAGGTCATGCATTGCAGTTTTGCTAGGGAAATTTGGATTAAACTGGAAACTATCTATCAAGGAATGAAAAAGTTAAACAGTCAAAAGTCCTCACTCTAAAAAAACAATTTGAAGAAATAAAAATCAAGGATGATGAAAAGGTAGCTGATTATTTCTTTAGAGTTGATGAAGTTGTCAATGCTATGAAAGGATTAGGTGAAGAGGTAAAGGAGTTTGATGTTGTAACTAAGGTTATCCAAACTTTACCAAATAAATTTGAAGCTAAAATTGCTACTCTTGAAGAAAAGAAACACTTTGACCAACTCACCTTAGATAGTTTACAAGGTACTTTGACTGCCTATGAAATGTGAATCAACAAAAATACTTCCACTGGAAAAGAAACTACCTTTTAGGCAGAAAAGAAAAATTTATCAGATGATAGTGATTCTGATCTGTCAGATTCCAAAGAAGCTCTTCTTGTTAAGAAACTGAAAAAGAAGTATAAGGGTAAGATGCCTTTTAAACATTTTACTTGTGGCAAACCTAGACATTTTTCTACTAAATTTCCTTATGTTGACTAGTCTTATGAAGATGAAAAACCAGAAAAATAGCATAGGGAAAAGACTTACTATCCTAAAAAGAAGTTTAAATTTCAACTGAAAAAAGTCTTTTTTTCAAAAGAAGACACAGATTTTGAGTTCGATGGCTCACTGGATGATGAAGACTTGACTTTATTTATGGCTAAAGTAGAAACTCAAAAGATCTCAAACAAAGAGTCAAAGGAAACACCAAACAAAGAATCTGAAAAATAGTCTGAGGTAGAAAACTGTGAAATTGGGTTACTTTGTGCTCTTCAAGAAATAAAAAGATTAAAGAAACATATTGTTTCTCAAGAACATAATCCAGATAGAGAACATAGTCCAAATAGTTTGGTCACCGGTTTACAAATTGAACTTGATGATTCTAAAAGAATGGTGGATACTCTTTAATCAACTCTTATTGATAAAGATAAAGAGATTCAAACTCTTGAACAATAGGTTGTCAATCTTAAAAAACAAGTGGAAGGTTATGAGAGTACTATTCACTTGAATGAGATACTTGGAAAATGAAAACAACATAAAGATATGACTGGTATTGGAATCAATACTGGTGAATGTTCAAAACCTTTACATCTGAACTTTAAGGCAGTTGAGAAGAAGTAGCCATTTGAGCATCAACGAACCAATTTTAGGTTTAATGCTTTCTTTCATGGTTATTGTTTCTTTTCTAATAAGTTTGGACACAAAGTAAGCAATTGTAGAATAATGATGTCTAGAACAACTAGATTTGGTCATAAATAGTTCTTTGGCTTTCCTAAAACTATTAGGTGTTTCACATGCAATTCTATTGGTCACACATCCAAGCAATGCAAACAAGGTAAACATATCTCTGGAAAATCTTGGAGACCCAAATTTGTTCAAAACATAGAACAATCAATGCTTGTCCAAACTGCTCTTCTTTCCAAAAAGAAGGCATTGTGGATTTTGGACAATGGTTGTTCCAATCACATGACAAGTGATTAAAACATGTTTATTAAGGTTGAATATTATTCAAGAGGTTATGTAAAATTTGGTGATAATACAAGAATTGAGATTAAAGGTAAAGGCTCTTTTCTTTTAAATGATGATACTCCTATTTATGATTTGTATTACGTTGATGGTCTTAAAAAAAATATTTTAAGTGTTAGTCAAATTTGTGACAATGGTTATAATGTTATATTACACTCACAAGGTTGTGCTATAAAGAACAAATCAGGGAAAACAGTTGCAACTAGATTACAAACACAAGGTAATGTTTATAATCTTCTTGACTCTTCCAATCATGAATGTAGTGAAGGCATATGTCTTATGGGTCAAGTTGAAGAAAATTCGTTGTGGCATAAATGGTTAGGACATGTTAACTTTGATAATTTGGTCAAGATCAGCGAAAACCAGAATGTTAGAGGGTTGCCTATTCTACACAAACCTGAAAATGTTGTTTGTAAGGAATGTCTAAGAGGTAAACAAACAAAGTTTAGTTTTAAATCAAAAGAACATGCTTCAACTAAATCTTTGTAGCTTGTACACACTAATTTGTGTGGTCCCACTAGAACAAGATCTATAAATGGTGAGTAGTATTTCATGTTGTTTGTAGATGACTATACAAGAATGGTTTGGGTAACATTTCTCAAAAATAAGTTAGAAGCTTTTGACAGATTTAATTTTTTTCGAAAGATGGTTGAGAAAAAAGTTGACACAAAGCTTAAATGCTTAAGGTTAGACAAGGGAGGTGAGTTTACTTCTCAATAATTTATATATTATTGTGAGAAAAATGGCATAAAACGATAATATGTTGCTGCGAGAACACCTCAACAAAATGGAGTTGTTGAGAGGAAAAACAAAACAATAAAAGAGATGGCAAGGACAATGTTAGATGAAGCAAAACTGTCAGGAAAATACTGGAAAGAAGTTGTTCATATAGATGTTTATACTTTAAATAGGGTACAAATCAGAGTGAAATGTAATTTCACTCCTTATGAACTTTGGCATGGTAAATCAGCTTCAATTAAATACTTCAGATTTTGTGGTTGTAAATGTTTTATCAAACGTGATGATGAAAACCTAGGTAGCTTTCAATCTAGATCAGATGAAGGTATATTTCTAGGATACTCTACTCATAGTAAATCTTACAAATGCTACAATAAAAGGTTGAATAGAATTGTTGAATCTGTTAATGTCAAATTTGATGAAAAACTACTTCTTGATGATGATCTTGTGTAGGATGGTGACAAGGAACCTATGTTAGGTCTTGACATAATCCTAAATCCAATGAAACAGATAATGTTCCACAGGAGGATGGTTCAAGCTCTAAGGTAGTAACACCTCCAAAGCCACTTTATAGGATTGTTTTTAAGAATCATCCTCAAGATCTAATCATCAGGGATGGTAATGCTGGTATTTTAACAAGAAGAAGAGAAAAAATTGATAAGAAAGCATAGATTGTTGAAAATTTCTATTTGATAATTGATTTTGAGCCTAAATTTGTATCTGATGCTTTAAATGATAATTGTTGGTTGAAAGCTATGCAGGAAGAGATCAATCAAATTGAAAAGAATAAGACTTGGGAGCTCATCTAAAGACCTTATGATAAGAATGTTATTGGTGGAAAATGAGTGTTTCATAATAAGCTGGATGAATGTGGCAAAGTAATAAGGAACAAAGCACGTTTTGTGTGCAAAGGATATGCACAACAAGAAGGTATAGACTTCGGTGAAACTTATGCACTTGTTGCTCATATTGAATCTATTAGGATATTCTTAGCATACTCATGTTTCAAGAATTTTAAGGTTTACCAAATGAATGTAAACACCGCATTCTTGAATGGTTATCTTGATGAAGAAGTGTATATGGAACAACCAGAAGGATTTTTTGCAAAAGACAAAACTGATCATGTTTACAAATTAAAAAAGGCTCTGTATGGTCTTAAACAAGATCCTAGAGATTGGTATTCTAGGTTGGATGCACATTTAATAGCAAATGGATTCAAAAGAGGTGGTTGTGATAGTAATCTCTATGTTAGAGTTGAATGTGATGATATTCTAGTTGTTGAGGTCTATGTAGATGATATAATCTTTGGCTGCAATAACGATGCTTTGTCTAAAATATTTTCAAAGATTATGGAAGTTGAATTTGAAATGTCAATGTTAGGTGAACTAACATTTTTTCTTGGTCTCCAAGTTTTACAGCTTGAACAAGGAATATTTTTGTCACAAAAAAAATATGCCAAAGAGAGATGCTAATAAAGTTTCAAATGGATGTTTGTCATCCTGTGAGCACACCTATGGTGACTGGCTGTAAGTTGTCTAAAATTGATGATTCTCTTGATGTTGATCAAATACAATATTGATTAATGATTGGTAGTTTATTATACTTAACTGCCTCCAGACCTGACTTAATGCAAGCTGCATGTAGGGTGTCTAGATTTCAATCTACACCAAAATAGTCTCATCTCATGGCTGTAAGAAGGATATTCAAGTATATCTAAGGTACTCTTGATTTTGGTTTATGGTATCCACAAAATAATGATTTTACTTTGACAAATTTTACTTATGCTGATTGGGTTGGTTGCTTAGATGACAGAAAAAGCACTAGTGGTCCAAAATTTTATCTTGGTGATTGTCTTGTTGCCTGACATAGTAAAAAGAAAGATTATGTTTCTTTATCAACTACAAAAGCGGAATATATTGCAGCTACTTCTTGTTGTACTCAGCCTCTTTGGATGACTCATACATTATTAGACATGGGTATTGATGTTGCCAAACCGGTTTCTATTTTTTGCGATAACACAAGTGTAATTAACTTGTCTAAAAATCCTGTTATGCATTCAAGAAGTAAACATATTTCCATTAAATTTCATTTTCTGAGGGATAAGGTTTTCGCTAATGAGGTAGCAATGCAGTATATTTCCACACAAGCACAAGTGGAATATATATTGACAAAGCCTTTGGCTAAAGAAGTATTTGAAGGGCGTCATTCTCAATTGGGAGTGGTCTCTCAATAATTTCTTGCTTAAGATTTATCTATTGTTGAGGAGGAGTTGTTCAGCTCTATAAGAAGCTTATTGTTGCTTTCCATGAATTTGTTGCTTCTTGGTATATCTGCAGCTATTTATTACAGGTTGTTTTTCATTGTCCTTGTGAAAAAAAGGGGGAGAAGCATGATCAGTATCTGGTTTTAGTGGTTTCAATTTGTGGTTTCAATTTTTGTTGGTTTCTAGTGGGTGATAGGTGGCTTGTATTTTTTCCATCGAGGACAAAGGGGGAGTTTGTTGCATTTTTTAATCCTTGATGACATGTGCTTCTTACTGGCTCAGTTCATGTTTCATGATGTTCCACGCCTCAGTTTGACTTAGACTTGTTATTTGTAAACAATGATATGGCATTGGTCTTATTTGTTGTGATTTGACTTGGATCGATGTACATGTGTTTTATTTCTCTCTTACGTGGCTTGAAAATGGGTCATGTTGAAAGGTTCTTTGACATTTGTTTTATAAGGCTTATTATGTTGTCGGGGTTGCACTCATTTTTTTTGTTCATGGACTTGATGACATTATTATTGTTTGTTAATGATGCTTTTTGACCTAATATGCAACAGATTTGAAATGTTTCTTCAGTTTGTATAATTTTTTGTTTGCAAGGAAACAAACGGAAGCAGTGTTGTGTTCTTGTTTTATTAGTTGAACTCTATTTCTTTTGATGCCGCTTTTGGAGAATTGTTGATTAGTTTCTTTGATTCACCAACATGAAATGTTGGTTGGTTGCATACATAAGAGGTATTCTAGTTTGTTATTTTTCAGTTTGGTTGACTAAATGCTGGTGGTTTTAGTTTACTCTACTTCGAGCGGTTATGGTAAAATATCTTTACTTGGCTTTTGTGGTTCATTCATCTTACTGTGAACCAGGTAAAACAATATCGTTTTCTCTTATCTTGTTACTTCTCCTTGTTTATCTGGTCGAAGTTGTTTTATCAAAGAGAAAGGATTCTTGGCAACTGTTTATCTTTTGTTAGTTAATGATATATATTCTAAAACAAAAACAGTTTGCTTTTGGGTTTAACCTAAGTTTAACACTCTAGGGTTCCATTATTTTTGTTGAATCTAAAATGGCATTGTTTTTAAAAGTACATAGGAAATCATTGTAAACCCTTCCTAGGTAATTAGAATATTTGAAGGGTTTAGTTTTTTTGTTACAAATCTTGGTTTGTCAATATGGGGTCTTGATCAATATAATTATTATTTTTCTTTCTCTAAAATATGGTTGTAAGCCATTTGATATATAGAGTTATAAAAAGGAAACAAAGTACAAACTCTTAAAAAGAGAAAAGAGATGTTTTCTTGAAAGAAAGAAAAATGGAGAAGTACATTTATTGACTTTGGTTTCTATAACAAGGATGCAGTCTTAGAATTTGTGAAAAAGAGTTGAGTTTATGTTTTTGGATTGTTGCAATTCATACACTGTATTGTGAATCATTGCAATATTAATTTTGTTCAGTGGAGATTTTAGGATTGCACACACAGTGCAATTATAAGGTCCTTACTTTGAAAATTCTATATGTAAGAGACATTGAAAAGGAGTTGATACCCCTATTGAAGTAGGTGCTTCAGATTGTATCAAGCACTGAGTTGGTGCTCAAAACATTATTGTAACCCATTTTTGAGATTAAGCCTGCAATGCATTTTGGAGTGGTTTTTCTACATCTAGAGAGTTTTCCACTCAACATCTTTGTGTGTCTCTATTATGTCATATGCACAATTTGTTCTTCTATCTTTTATGATGAAAATATTTTAGTTTCTCAAAATGCTCTGATATGTATCTTTGTTCAGTCCAAAGTCTTTGAGTATTATTTGTTCAGTTATTCTTTATACTATAAATATGTTTACTCCTACAAATGAAAGCATTTGTTTTGAATACTTGTTCATTCTATCTTATATGAACAATAATTCAATGCTATAAACTGAGGATGTTATCCATTTAAGTTCTTTTATGTTTTTGTTGGTAAAGGTCTGAATGTTTCCAAACAACATTGTGTGTCATAGTATACTTCATAAGATGGCTTTTTGGATTGTCTTGTAAGAAATTTTTCAACCCTGATTCACCCCCCCTCTCAGAGTCAAGTTCCACTTCCAACAATGGCACCCATGCCCACAAATGAATAATTCTATAGATGGTGTGGGGAAAAGACATAAGTCAGAGCCATGAAGACCTTGCATAACCTCTATAGGGAACACACATGCTATGAGGAGAGAAACATGAGAAAAGGAAAGGGCGAGAGAGCTCAAAGGAGGGAACACAAAGGAGAAAAGGATGAATGGGAAGGAGAGGAAACAAATGGAATGAATGGCTAAGAGGTTAGCTAAATGATAGAGAGGCTAGGTAGATGGAAATGGGAGAGAAAGGGGGGAGAGAGAGGAGAGGAGATTTTGTGGGTGAAAAGAGAGCTCGCAAGGTATGAGGAAGAAGATTCACATGGGGGAGATAAAGCACAGACTGATGGAGGAGGAGAGAATGGTGTGAGGAAGTGAGAATAGAGAGAAATTTTTAGTTATGAAGGAAGGATGGAGTACAACCGAAAAGAAGCCTGCAACCCTCTGTTAATCTGCAAATTAGAGATATATTTTTGGAAGAAAAAAAGGTTGAATGTGGGTGCCTAGTAGAGCATGCTATCATGGTATGCAAAATATTGTTGGGCATGCACAAATTAGATTTGTTAAAAAGGCTTTAGAAAATTTTCAGCAAAAGCAATTGGTAGGTGTGTAGAGAAAACTAGATAGCCATTCCCCACATCAGCCCTGCTTATGCCACCACAGTAATCTAGAATGAGGTATGTATATCCAACGAAGCGTTAAGGATAGAAGGATTTCTGATGACTCAGGGAGAGGAGAATTTTGAGCAAAAATTACAAGAACCCAAGAATGAGGAAATTGTCTTAGTATATGTGTTATTGGACGAAGAAACTCAAAACTAGAGGCATCAAGAGAAAGGATTGTCGTTTTAGGCACTTGAATCAAGAATATGTTCCACTCCTTCCTTAAAGCTAAGTATAAACATTTATCAAATAGCATTGTGTTTGGTATATGTTATCTTATGTATCATGTAGTAATTTAGGGGAGACAATGATAGAATATTGAATGATAACCAAGATAATATTTCTGATTTATGTCATTTTCAATGATCCTTTAGACCTATAACATGCTAAGGTTTACTTGGTACTTGTTTGTAATAGTGATGACTAGAAGTTATATTTGTTTCCTCATGTGGGATACAAGATTTTGAACAATTAAAACATTTACTCTACCCCCATAGTTATAAAATATGTTGATTACTGAGGGGTTTTTCAAATTTATGTCTTATGGCTATCATACCAACTTTACTACCCATTTCAACCTAGTCATGTTTATTTATATATTACATCGAGTATTATGCTTAGTATTCATGACATCTATATAAACCTTGTATAAAATTGGGATTGTGTTATATAATGAGAGATTAGTTGGGATGACTTCTAAGTCAAGTCATAGTCATCATAAAATAGTGAGACCTTATTATATCGATGTTGACTTAAATATCTATTGGAGAAACAAATATAGAGTTATGCATCTAGCACACTATGGTTTAGTTCAATGTTAACACTCATGTTTACATTTCCACTATCACATAGCATCTTGGTCTAATGTTATTTATGATTTGTGTAAACAAAGAGAATTTATTGTTAAGTAATCCAGCTACCCTTTGTGTCATGTAAATGAACTTATAGGATTTTTTTAAATATATATATTTATATTCTTCAATTAAGAAATCAATATAATCAAGGGTTAATTATCTGGATACTTTATGTTTGAACTTTAAAGAAATAATATGACAAAGTTTCCTAGATCAAATGCTTAGTTGTAATATAACCTTATAATATGAACCCCAAATTATATATACTTAATATGAGCCTTGGTACTTGGATATTATATTATCAATAATATTATTAATGGGAATATGTTTTCATATATTGGTCTAATGGATATAGTGATGCCAACATTCTTATGTAGGATTCAGGATATAATTATAACATAAAACAAGCTAATAAATACTATTGTAGGTATTGTAAAGATATCTATCAACCCCTTGAGTTAAATATCCTCCATATTGAATCTATCATGTGAATTTCGAGCATAAGTGCTTGCCTATAGGTTCATTAAATTTAAAATAAGGTTGGCTTACACCCTGTATATTGTTAAGCACTATTAATCATTGAGACTTAATAAAAGGAACTCTATGGTGTACAAAATAGTAACCTAATAAAAAATGGGGTTTATGATTGGTCTACAAGGATTGGCATGGTTTTTCTTATAAAGGATTGATTATGGAATCTTTGGTACAGGTTCCAAAGTGTATGATTAATGAAAGAAACCTTATGAGAACTATGTGTGACTTTGATCCATTTGGAAGTGGGTATGTAGGCAATCCTTGGGCCTATTCCTAGATGTTGGGGTTGTTTCTAATTGGTTAGAATTTCTTTCTACAATAGGCTTTAGATGAGGCCGAATGTGTAATTAGATGGTTATGAAAGAAAGCATTGTAACTTGTATTCAACACATAATTATGTGTTTCTAAATATTAAGCTAAAGGAAATCTATGAATTGGACAGCTTGGTAGTGGTTACTAGTAGAGTTGAGCTCACCTCATGTTGGTACTAAGTGATTTCTATTATGTATTATGAATATTAATCCTTAGAATTAAATGACTATGTATAGGCTTCTAGTTCACTCATCTATGATCTAATTATTCTACAATAAGAACCTATCTTCTAGTTATAGAGCTAAGCATGAGTAAGGAGTAATACTATTATGCTCGAGATTGATAGGTGTTTAGGAGAAGTACTATGCTTGAGATTGGTAGTATTAAAGGAGAAGTACTATTATGCTCGAGATTGACTAGTGTCTAGGAGCAATACTATGATAGAGATGGATAGTAGTCAAGGAGTAGTACTATTATGCTTGAGATTGACAAGTGTGTAGAAGTAGTACTATGCTCGAGATGGACAATAGTCAAGGAGTAGTACTATTATGCTAATGATTGATAGGTGTCTAGGAGTAGTACTATGCTCAAGATGGATAGTAGTCAAGGAGAATTACTACTATATTCGATCTTGATAGGTGTCTAAGGGTGATACTATGCTCAAGATGGACATTAGTCAAGGAGCACTCTATGCAAATAATAACCACCCTTGGTTGCTTAGTCATCTAATGGACTACAAGGAAGAGAGTATCTAAAAAACGGATAAGGAATTAATATTTGGACCAACATCATAGTATAGGTTTGGCATATCTTAATGTGGAAAAGGTATACTTGACCCTATTGAGTTGAAGGTGAACATCAGTGTAGTATGGGATGCATTGAATCCTCTTTCCAATTGTCCGATGGTGTAGAAGACTGGGGGAAATGATGGTCCACCCACAGTGTAGTGTGCAATTCACCAACATTATTTTTCTCTTTGGGACGCACTAAGGGGTGATCCCACAATGTTGGTTTACAATTTCCCGGAGATTTTGATTTTTGCTGAAATCACATATTTTTAGAAAATATAATGATTTAAACCTTAAAAAGTTCCATTTTAAATATTCTAATTGAAGATTTTTTGATCAAACCACCTTAGATCAAACCCCCTTGTATAGAACCCCACTAGTTTTAAACCATACCTATAACAAAGTCTCATTTAAACCTATCAAAATGTTGATAAAAAACCAATTTTGATTTACCTTTTGGGGGATCAAATGAGTTCATTTAAAATTCATTTTTTGTAAGTATGTAATCCTTATTATAAGCATCTGGAAAAAATATAATTGTAAATAAATTTAATTTAATTATTATATATATATATTTTTTCTTATGAATGTAGGTTTTTCATCGAAAATCAAAGTCCATGTTCTACACATGTGGAAAAATAGTAGATTATCAATTTATTTTTTTGAAAAATACCAGTGCACTAGATATTGAAATATTTGATCCAAAAAAAACAAACGAAATTGAATTTTGATACATACAAAAAAAGTTATGTTGTATATAGTCCGCCAATGTTTGACTTTGAAACTTGATTAAGGAAAAAATATTCAATAAAACACTATTAAACCAAATGAAAGCACTATATATCATAGTTACAAATCTAAATTTGAAAAAAATAGAATTTTATCCTTCATGGGAAAAAATTTATGTTGTATACGGTGAGCATCACTCCTTAAAAATGGTGTTTACTGAAAAAACTAGTTTTCGAAGGAGATGGAAAAAGAAGTACTATTTGATTCCAAAATTTTTGAAAGAAAATATTTAGAATCTACAAAAAAAATTTCACAAATCACTAGTTTTCATCATCTTCAAATTTCTTATGGTTTAGCCCCTATAGGAGCTTGAATGTGAAGATTTAGCTAGAAAAAATCAGTTCAGTGTCTAGTTTGGCAAAAAATTGTAAACCAGTATGTGGGATCACTCTAAGGGAAAGGGTGTGTTAGCCAATGAAAATTTTCTTGCTAGTCATGATGGTAATGTGATGTACATATGAGCCTGCCACTAAGGTACACTTGTGACATATGCTAGAGCTAGTCACTATGTAGCTGTGACATATAATGGAGCTAGTCACTCTGTATAAATGACATATGATGAATCTAGTCATTAGGTATTTATGGCATATATTGTAGCTAGTCATTGTGTATATGTGACATAAGTTGGAGTTAACCACTTTTCATATGTGACATATATTAGAGCTGATCATTGGGTAAATGTGATGTCTGTTGGAACCAATCACTATGTATCTGTGATGTGTAGGAGCTAATTTGAGTCCCTCCCTAAAGGAATTGGGGGATTAAGGAATAATATAACCCTATGTGTTTTTGTATATTTGTACACTATGGAATGGTAATGTTTGATGGCACCAAATGTTATATTAAAATTGAACTAAGTTTCATAGTCATGGTTTAGAGAGATGATCAAAGATCTCATACAAGAGGAGAGGATGAAGGAATACATAGGCATGGTCATCAAGAAAGAACCATCAAGGCTTAGGTCTAGGCCTAGTAATGACCTTAACCTTGGTAGCTTACCTTCCTATGTGTAAGCATATAAGTGGCAACGTTCGAGATGATGCCCCATGGTGAATGGAGGAGTTTTTAATTTAACACTTCTAAGATATGTGAAAGATGCTCAAATGATAAGTTGGTATTTGTTCTGAATTTATTTAAGATGGATTAAAAAAATGGAATATTAGTAGCAATCGAGGGGCGGTTGTTAAATGGGTATCACAACAACCAGGTTCAAACACAGGACCTATGAAGCTCACCTGACTTTGGATAAAGTAAAATGTCTTGCATTGCTAACCCACTATAACAAAGTTGGTGACTTAATATATAAAAGTTATTTTAAAAATATTAAATATAATTTAAAGCTTATGAGATTTATGGATAGACCTAACCAAGGAACCTTTGATGGGTGGAAAAGGGAAAGTTGGATATACAATATTTGTGAAGGAAAATCAGAGTGCGAAGTAAAGGGTTATGTTATATGATGGTTTCTATTTTCCCTAATGTACTTGTTGGATTTGAATTTTACCGCTTGTTAGGTGGAAAATTGTGTTGCATGTTATGGGTTTTAAGAATCCTTACCATGGTAGAAAATAAATTGTGAAGAACATAAACTACAAATATATAATGGTGCAAGTTGATGGCTTTGTATGTGCTGAAGAAAGGCAACTATACCCTTAATGTGAAATTTGTAACTACCTTAATACTTGATGACATAGTAGCAAGTTTGGGATGAGATTATACAATAATTGGTAGGATATGAAGCAATGCAAGTAGTAACTTTCAAGGAGCACATAGAGTTGTAATTGTATCCTTTGATGATTTAGTAAACTTTCTGAATTTAAATTTAACTAATGTTGGCCTAATGGGACTTTATTGTGTGTTTTAAACCCATATAGTAACATGACTATATTAAAGGGACTTAGTTGGAAGTCGATGAAATTAATTAAAACATATATGAAGTACTTGACCACATAGAATGATTATTCAAGCATGGTACCTCGATACCTTATAACGTTTAACTAGTAAAAGTTTGTACTGATGGTGTAACATTGATCTCTCATAAGAAAATAAACTTTTAAGTTCAAAACTTCGGGTTGGATTGAGCGAAAATGCTTGCTCAAGGGAATATTTTAGTATGCACCCTCTTGAATCTTATGAAAATAATTCAAATTGGTTAAATTATAGAAAATGAAACCACTTGAGATGTGCGGATAGGGGGTTCAAAATCAATTAATGTGGCTACTAACCCAAAGTTTTAAAGAATCTTACTTATAAAAATTCTTAAATTGAACCATAAAACATTCAAACATGACAAATATTAAACAAAAAACAGTTGAATCCCAACTCTTAGACCAAGAACTTAACAAAAATAACATCCTAATAAGCTGGGACGATCTATTGTTAAGAGGGAGAGGATGTCACATCCCCATTAAAGGACTTTTTAACGTTAGAATTAATGGTCAATAAATCAAATAAATTAAAAAGTAAATATATCAGTCAAATGGATGAGATGAAAAATTAGAGAGATGTATGGGAATCCGTGGAAAAGCAGTCAGAAGGGACCATGAAATAAATGAGAGGAATGGGGAATACATGGAAAGCACGGTAGCAGGGCATGGCACCCATGCCCACGAATGAACAATTCTATTGATGGCATGGGGAAAAGACATAGGTCAGAGCCATGAAGACCCTGCATGACCCCTAGAAGGGACACACATGCTATTAGGAGAGAAACATGAGAAAAGGAAAGAGCAAGAGAGCTCAAAGGAGGGCACACAAAGGAGAAGAGGATGGATGGGAAGGAGAGGAAATGAATGGAATGAATGGCAGAGAGGCTAGCTAGATGCAAATGGGAGAGAAAGGGGGGAGAGATTGGAGAGGAAATGGCGTGGGCGAAAAGAGAGAGTAAGGTATGAGGAAGAAGATTCGCATGGGGAGATAAAAAAATGATTGATGGAGGAGGAGAGAATGGTGTGAGGAAGTGAGAATAGAGAGAAATTTGTAGCTATGAAGGAAGGATGGAGTACAGAGGGAAAGAAGCTTGCAACCCTCCGTTAATCCACAAATTAGAGATATGTTTTTGGAAGAAAAAAAGGTAGAATGTGGGTGCCTGGTAAAGCATGGTGTCATGGTACATCAAATATTGTTGGGCACGCACAAAATAGATTTGTTGAAAAGGCTTTAGAAACTTTCGAGAAAAATCAATTGGCGGGTGTGAAGAGAAAACCAGACATTTGTTGCCCACATCAGCCTTGCTTATGCCACCACAAGAGTCTGGAACGAGGTATTTATATCCAGCGAAGTGTTAACGATAGAGGAATTTTTGATGACCCAGGGAGAGGATAATTTTGAGCAAAAATTACAAGAACCCAAGAATGAGGAAATCATGCTAGTATAAGTGGTATTCGAGGAAGAAACTCAAAATTAGAGGCATCGGGAGAAAGGACTGTTGATTTCAGTGCTTGAATCAAGGATATGTTTCACTCCTTCCTTAAAGCTAAGTATAAACAGTTCTCAAATAGCATTGCATTTGGTATATCTTCTATTATGTCATGAAATAATTTAGGGGAGACAATGATAGAATACAAAATGATAACCAAGATAATATTTTTGATTTAAATTATTTTCCATGATACTTCAGACCTGTAAAATGCTAAGGTTTGCTTGGTATTTGTTTTTAATAGTGATGACTAGAAGTTATATCTGTGTTCCCATGTGGGATACAAGATGCTAAACAATTAAAATGTTTACTCTGCCCTCTTAGCTATAAAATATGTTGATTATTGAGGTGTTTGTCAAATTTATGTCTTATGGCTATCATACCAACTTTACTACCTATTTCACCATAGTCATGTTTATTTATATTTTACATCAAGTATTGTGCTTAGTATTCAAGACATCCATATAAACCTTGTATGAAATTGGGAATGTGCTATATGATGAGAGATTACATGGGATGACTTTTAAGTCAAGTCATAGTCATCATAAAATAGTGAGACCTTATTATGCCAATGTTGATTTAAATATCTATTGGAGAAACAAATATAGAGTTATACATCTAGCACACTATGGTGTAGTTCAAGGTTAACACTCATGTTTACATTTCCACTATGACATATTGTCTTGGTCTAATTATCTATATGGTTTGTGCAAACGAAGAGAATTTCTTGTTAAGTAATCCACCTAACCTTTGTGTCATGGAAATGAACTTATAGGATGTTTTGGAATATATATATTTATATTCTTAAATTAAGAAATCAATATAATCAAGGGTTAATTATCTGGATACTTTATGTTTGAACTTTAAATAAATAATATGACAAAGAGTCCTAGATAAAATACTTAGTTTTTACTTAATATTAGCCTTGGTACTTGGATGCATAATATTGTAAGCAAGGGTAACCTCATTTAGTGACACTATGACCATACTATACCAAACATATCTTTAATATTGAAACTCATTACTTTTGATAATCCATCGATACCATGGTAAATGCTTTAATGGTTGCATGATTTCTATTAATCTCTTAGATATGAGAACCTTGATATTGAAATTATTATTATACCTATAATGAACCTCAATATAAATTATATACCAATTGGAAGCAAGCTATCAGTTAATTTGACATTGTGGGTGAGATCGAGCTATGAGAAAAATACTATGTAGCATCTCTTGATACCTTTGTAGTGATCATTAAGGATAGGTTTAGATTGAATGATAAATAAACTATCTAGTCTATTAAATATACTATCCTAAGAATATGGGGTTGCACCATAAAGAAAAAGAATATAGAAGATCAAGAATATTATCAATAATAAATATTAATGGGAATATATTTTCATATATTGGTCTAATGGATATAGTGATGCCAACATTCTTAAGTAGGATTGAAGCAATGATTATAACATAAAACAAGCTCATATATACTATTGTAGGTCTTGTAAAGATATCTATGGACCCCTTGAGTTAAAGAACCTCCATATTGAATATATCATGTCAATTTTGAACATAAGTGCTTGCCTGTAGGTTCAATAAATTGGAAATAAGGTTGGCTTACCCCCTGTATATTGTTAAGAACTATTAATCATTGAGACTTAATAAAAGGAACTCTATGCGGTACAAAATGGTAACCTAAGAAATTGGGGTTTATGATTGGTCTGCAAAGATAGGAAATGTTTTCCTTATAGAGTATTTATTGTACTTCACCATCTTCGGTAATGATAATTGATTGATTATTAAATATTTGGTATGGGAACCAAGGTGTATGATTAATGAAAGAAACCTTGTGAGAACTACGTGTGAATTTGATCCATTTTTAAGTAGGTATGTAGGTGGTCCTTGGGCAAAAGATGCCTCTATGACCTCAAGTCCATAGGGGGAGGGTTTGGATGTGATAACTCCTAGATGCTTGGGTTGTTTCTAATTGGTTTGACGTTTTATCTACAATAGGCTTTAGATGAAGCCGGATATGTAATTAGATGGTTATGAAAGAAATCTCGGTAACTTGTATTCAACACATATTGTGTGTCTAAATATTAAGTTGAAGGAAAGGTATGAACTAGACTACTTGGTAGTGGTTACTTGTAGAGTTGAGCTCACCTCATATTGGTACTAAGTGATTTCTATTATTTATTATGAATAAGAAATCCTTAGACTTAAATGACTATGTATAGGCTTCTAATTCATTCATTTGTGATCTACTTATTCTACAATATAAACCTATCTTCCAGCTATAGTGCTAAGCATGGGTAAAGAGTAGTACTATTATGCTTGATAATAACAAGTGTTTAGCAACACTACTATGCTTGAGATGAACAGTAGTCAAGGAGCACTACTATTATGCTCGAGATTGACATGTGTCTAGGAGTAGTACTATGCTTGAGATGGATAGTAGTCAAGGAACACTACTATAATGATTGAGATTGACAATTGGCTAGGAGCAATAATATTCTCAAGATGGATAGTAGTCAAGGAGCAATACTATTATGCTCAAGATTGATAGGTGTCTAGGAGTAGTAATATGCTCAAGATGGACAGTTGTCAAGGATCAATACTATTATGCTCGATATTGAAAGGTGGCTAGGGGCAGTACTATGCTCGAGATGGACAGTAGTCAAGGAGCACTCTATGCCAGTGATGGCCACCCTTGGTTTCTTAGTTGTCCGATAGATTGCAGGGAAGAGAGTTTCTAACAAAGAATAAGGAGGTAATAGTTGGACCAACATCATAGTATAGTTTTGGCATATCATAATTTAGAAAAGGTATACTTGACCCTATTGAGTTGAAGGTCAACCTCAATGTAGTATGGGATGCAGTGGATCATGTTTCCAATTGTCTAATGGTGTAGAAGACTGAGGAAAAGGATGAAACCCATGGTGTAGTGTGTAATGCACCAAAATTATTTTTCTATCTAGGATGCACTAAGGGAAAGGGTGTGTTAGCCAATGAAAATGTGCTTGCTATTCACAATGGTGATGTGATGTACATATGATCCCACCACTAAGGTACTTGTGACATATTCTAGAGCTAGTCACTATGTAGCTATGAAATATAATAGAGCTAGTCGCTCTGTATAAGTGACATATGATGAATCTAGTCATTGGGTATTTATGATGTATATTTTAGCTAGTCATTGTGTATATGTGACATAAGTTGGAATTAGCTACTTTACATATGTGGTGTATTTTATAGTTGGTCAGAGGGTAAATGTGATTTTTGTTGGAACCAATCACTATGTATATGTGATGTGTAGGAGGTACTCACCTTGTGCATATGTTATTTATGCTTGAGTCCCTCTCTAAAGGAATTGGGCGATTAAGGAATAATATAACCCTATGTGTTTATGTATATTTGTATAGTATGGATTGGTAATGTTTGGTGGGAATAAACTATTATATTAAGATTGGACTAAGTTTCATAGTCATGGTTTAGAGAGAGATCAAAGATCTCATACAAGAGGAGAGGATGAACTCCCTCTAACATTGGTGGAAAAATGTGTAGCCTCTGATTTTGTATGAAGGAATATGTAGGTAGGGTCATCAAGAAAGAACCCTCAAGGCTTAGGCCTAGGTCTAGGAATGACCTTAACCTTGGTAGCTTACCTTCCTATGTGTAAGCATATAAGTGGCAATGTTCAAGATGATGCCCCATAGTGAATGAAGGAGTTTTGAATTTAACACTTCTAAGATATGTGAAAGATACTCAAATGATAAGTTGGTATTTGTTCTAAATTGATTTAAGAAGGATTTAAGGAAAAAAAAAATAGTAGCAATCGAGGGGCAGTTGTTACATAGATGTAAAGTAGTGTTTAGTAATGATCACGAGGAAATTATAGTTTTAAAACTTTACTCTGATATATTTTATTATCTTGCCTCTCTCTTCTCTCTTCTATAGGCAGATTCCAAGAAGAACTTAAAGATGGTTTTTCAAATTCAATGCATCAAATGCCAAGTGGACTGGAGCTGCTCAAAATTTAGAAAATTTGTATTGCTCAAGGGCTAAAGTGTCTCTTGTTGCATTGAGTACTTCTGTCATCATAACTCTATATTTTATGTTACTCCAGTCTATACTTTGACTCTTATACATGGGCATTATTATTGATGGTATTATTATCGTAACAAGAAATATTGTTGTTGTTGTATATGTTAAGGTTGTCTCAGTTTCGCTAATGTTGTATTGATAGTCACTACTACGTGGAGAATTTTTTGTTCATCTTTTGTGCCATGTGTCCATATTGTTGTTGTTGTTGTATTTGTTAACATTGTCCCAATTTTGTTGATGTTGCATTGATAC
Source organism: Sequoiadendron giganteum (assembly GCA_007115665.2). NCBI lineage: Eukaryota > Viridiplantae > Streptophyta > Pinopsida > Cupressales > Cupressaceae > Sequoiadendron > Sequoiadendron giganteum. The sequence goes on from CM021107.1 coordinate 494,824,823, forward strand.
TCACTGCTATTGCTACGTGGAGAATTTTGTGCCCCACTTTTATGTCATGAGTCTCATGTACAATTTCATTTTGCAGTTTTTAACTATGGTTTTCTCTTGTAATATGCATATTCTCAATAAAAAAAAATATATTTACAGTTTTTAAAAATAAATAAACTAATAAAGGCCTGATTAAGTTTTATAAGTCTTTCCAAATAATTATTTAATGTTTTTTATTAATGGGTCTAACTTTCATCCATTAAAAAATGATGTATTCATCCCAATGGACTCCCTCACAATGGAAAAACTGGTCTAGTTGCTTCTATTCCTAGGAGCTTAGAAAGTTACTAGCTCATTCTTGAGTTTGATAAACATCACTAATAATTCATTTATTCACAATTTCATATGATAAACATCACTAAGAATTCATCATTCCTAATTTCATATTACTTTGAAAAGTTGTTGACACACTATTGATTTTAGTAAGCATTATTAAGAGTTTATTTATTCATAATTGTGTAGTATTTTGGAAAGTAACTAGCGTGTTCTCGAATTTTTATAAATATGCTAAAAAAAGTTATAGTCAATGATAATTATTGAATGTCATCTTCTATATATCGTCATATCATAGTTATTTTCAAGTTAATTGAATCTTCTTTTTTTTTTAGAAAGTAGATGCTTTATTACACTTAACAATCAATTCATCCACTTTACGAAGAGGAAACTATTCCCTATAAGTATATTGGCTAAGGTACAACAATTAATGTATATAAAAAAAACTTTTCATCTTCTTTATCAATAGTGTAGGTGGAACAAATGTGCTTATGCATAGAATGATGCATTCCATGCCAAGTATTTCTTGTAAAAATAATTTAATCACATGCTTAAACAACTTACATTGTTAATAAGTAGTATTGATTATAGGTTTTATACCATTTTCCATTGATATCTTATGCTTATGAACCCTAGCACTTGGAAGGTCCTTAGGAAGATCACCAAATGCCACTTTATATTGGTGTAATACTTGTTATACTTGGACATATATTGGTATTTGGACATGCTTTGAAGTTTTCATCCTTTAAAGGTGTGAAGTGATTATCTAAGTAGAGCTCTCTCCTTTATTTTCTTATGTATCTTATGAGTTGGCATGATAGTTATGAGCTCTCTCCTTGATTTGGGTCCATCCTACCATATGCCTCCCCACATGTAGTGGTTCTCAACGTACAAAGTGTATAATGGTGGAGAAGTTTTCCTCAAGGATAATAACACTTATAATATTGAGAGATAAGGAGAGGTAAAACTAGTATTCAATGGTAGGAAAGTGAAAAATCTCATGAATGCATCACATATCCCAAGTTTAGCAAGTAATTTAATTTTTCCTCCAAACTTCTTGAGATACATATCTATATGTATTTCATTCTTTTATAACAACAATTCATTCAAAATTTAATTACTTTTAATTTTCATTAAAATTAAAGTAGGTAATACAACAAATTTTTATTAAATCATTTGATAGAAAATAAATTTTGTAACTATAAGAAAGAAAATACTATTAAATTTTAAATGGAATAAAGTTTCAACTTTAGCGATCATAAAAAACAAACTGAATATGCTACTGACCACGACATTTTTTTAATTTTTAATATAAAAAAAAATGTATACAGTAAAATATAGAGGAATTCGACCAATTAAATAGACATAGTAATTATTGGCACATATATTTCACGGGTTAGAAGAAAATGGATACCTATATATGGTAATATGCCAAAATATTTGTACTTATCATCCATTCTTTGTAATATTTTAGTAATTGCAGTGCATTTTGTTTATAGCCTGCTTCATCGTAAACATCTCCCTGCGGTAGTTCCAATGCTTTGCTCTTTACTGGCCCAGAAAAGGAATTCAAAATGGGCACCGTTTTGAGGAAAGAAGGCACCGCTATAACGACAAGGAATGGCCAAAATGCAGCTTATTTAAGCCATGCCTGGCATTCAAACTACTCACCAAACAAAATGGGAAAGAAATATTTGGTATCGTTAATGGTAATCCTGATGGTACTATTTGGAGTGTCGATGGTGGTTTCATATGATTACTGCTCTAACAGCGAATATTGGTGCCAGACAGATGCAGATTGTAATCCAAAGCCTGGCTATGGTCCCTCCTTCTGCTGCTACATTGGAACTTGTGGGGTTGGTTATGGCTACTGCTGGGATAATGTTTGTTAGATCTTTCTTCTTCTTTTCTATCTCACAATCTGGTTTCTACTACTCAGAAGATTTTACTTTGATGTCAGTTCTATTACTTGTAGTTTGTGTTCCGTTTGCTGAATTCATTCAACTTTTAATAAAAAAATATGGTATGTTGGTTTTATTAAAGTTGCCATGATATGTTTAGATCAATGGGAGTTTTGAAATGTAGTTGTCTGATATTTCATTAAAGTAGTTGTGATGTTTGGATATTGATTTAGAATTAGGGTATGAGGAATAGGTATTTATTTATTTTATTTGGTTTAGGAACACAAGTTTTATGTTATTCTTTATATTAATGATTTTTTTTATACTTAACAATTAATATTTTATGGATTATTCAATTTCATTCATAAATTGAAAATCATTTAACTATTTAGTGTACACTAGTTTATCTTATCTATCTTATTAAGTAATATATATAAATAACACCACCATATAAAATTTCAAAAAGTAAATATGAAGACATACATCATGCTTGTCTTTAGCAATTATAATAGTTGAGTGTAATTCAACATCATTTCAATTTGTAAAGCAAAAGAATCATTCTCAATGAATCAAGAATACAATAAAAACATGAGAACAATCAATTATAAATAGGTTACAACATTCTAAAATTGACAATTATATAAATAAAATAAAATAATTCATTTTGCATGATTAAAAAAATAACAAAATGTGTTAACAAATTTGTTTGAAAAATAAAACTCTTACAAGAAATCAGTTTCAAACAGTTTGCTTCTTGACCTAGAGAAATACAAAAATTATATATATATATATATATATATACTATAACAACATTCTTCATTTTTACTTTTGTTACAATGGTAACTCTTTGTTTTGAAATTTTTCAATAATCTTCAAATATTATATTGAGTTTTTATTTCCTTTGGTGATCCATAAATTGTGAAAACTTATGTCCAATATGTAGAAGTTATCAAACAAAAACACCTATACATAAAAATAAAATAAGATCAAACCTTATGAGGTAAAAGTATAGATGAAGGTAAAACATGTATATTAGGAAGTAACTTTGCCATTGAAATGAAGATAAAGAGATGAAACCATTGTTCATTCGTATCTCCTAGCAAATGCATAATAGTCATAAATAATCTTTGTAAAGAGGGAAGGAGTGGATCAACATTATGGTTGAGGAAGGATATTATTTCAAATTGGGCAGTTCCCTTGCAAATGAAACTATCTTATATTTGCACAGTGATCGATGATGCTTTTAGCCATAGATGAAACAATGTGAAATTTTTAACTTGGATCAAAAGTGTTGCAATGCTAGGATTTTTTTGTCATTTAGACGGTCAGAAGAATCTTCGAATCACTAAAGTGAATTTATTATCTAGTTCTAACCTTTAGAGTTCTCTACCATTGTATTTTTATATTTTCCTAACATGAGTCCTATGCATGTCTTGTGATTAAAAAATACTTCACAAGTACATTTAGTGGAAATGTTAGCCAACTTACTAACTTGTTTGGACTCAACCATTTAAGATCAAAGAGCATGCCATGATTCTCACTATACATGCTATGTTCTCACATAGCCTAAACAACCTCTAGTTTTATTACATAAATGGAATCATGTATTTATGTTGATTCAAATGGTAGCACTAAACCTATTTCTAGAAAAATCTCTAATCAGTGTAATTAATTTTATATAATGATAATTGGATTTTTTTAATGGATTTGGCTTTCTTTTTGTTTCTTAATGACTTCGATTGAATGAATAATAAAAAATCACAACCAACATATATAGGGATGACATATTTATTCTTTGCTTGTTTATATGTTTGAATTGAATAGACTAGCATAAACCATATAATAATCCCATGCAAAATTCCAAAAAAAGATAATAGTTATGTATGCATTTAATAGTGATACTACTCAAAAGACAATTTCATGCAACAAGGCTTGCAAAAATAGAGTATCAATTTTGAGATAGAATAATGGGTTTCATCCTATGTTTGATCATCGAAATTGATATAATATTTTTTTTCTAATTACATTTATCAATTTTTGAAACTTTAATATCTTCCAATTTGATCTAGTCAACACTTTGATCCAGTTGCCTAAATGGCATATAGGGGATAAATGAATCTTTCTATTTTCCATAAAATATAAATACCAAGAAACAAAATCACCATTGACATAAGTAATGATTCTAATACATATCATCCTACAATTATTTTGGTGTGCAAGAAAAATTATATCATCCTACAATTATTTTGGTGCGTAAGAAAAAATACTTTAAAGAAGAGTATCCCTAAAATATCCAACTATCAATTCAGTATGTCTAAATTTGGTGTAAATGGATATTGTCAAAGAGTCATATTTCAGGGGGGATTTCTCTCATTTTGTATCATACTCACCAATTTGAATATGTTTGAAATGTTTTTCAAGGAAGTGTAAGGAACTGAATAGACCAAATTCACATAAAGTATTTATTAAAAATACTAGATTTTTTTTAATTTCTAATTTATATCCAATGAATAAATTAGGGTAATAAGACAATTAGAAAACCAGAAAATATGTTTAGGAATTGTTTCATGCTTCACTTTATTCAAACATATTGGACATGTTGACGCATTGGTTTCACATTTTGATCATTATGTGTACCACCTTATTAGATTTGTTGGGAGTATAACTCTTGGTACTATTGACATGAGATCACACCTAGTGAAAAATAGTCTTCACTAGCCCTTGTGTGTTTCTCATTTGTTACTACTAGAAAGCATGCCTAGTCAATATCGGACATCGCTACTGTGTGTTGCTTTGGTTCAAGGTTAACTTGACAAATACCAAACTTTTTTAGCCTATGAATCATGAATGCCTTGGATATGGATCCTCGTAATATTTTTGTAGAGCTTACTAGTTCATGATTTTCATATCCTCCTTCACATGTGTGCATTATGTTTCTGTCTTGTTTGTAATTTTTTAATTTGTTTTTTACATTTTGTGTTGTTTTTTCAATATTTTTTCTTTATTTTTGTCATGTTGCACTACATTTCATACATGTTTATTCCTTTCTCCTTATCTTTTCTTATTATAGGATCTTTAATCCTAAGGTCTAGTGTATCCTCTAGGTTCAATGATATCTTATCTCTTCAATATTTTTATAATTGAACCCCTCTTGACATATTTGTACTTTAGCATGAGTTTGAGCATAAGTTCATACTCTGATTAAAGTGGGGGCTAAATGTAGTATCAAATATTGTCACCCTTGATAAATTCACACTAGTTTTAGCTCCCCTTGTGCTTGAACCTATTGAAACATTAATTTCTGATTCTTATAAACATTATTGGAAAATCAAAGAAATCAAACTATGCATTTATCATCTCGTGCTTGACACTTGGAATCCTTAAACAATATGGATATTGTCTAGAGCATAGTATTCCCTAGACCAACTAATTTTCTCCAAGAATAAAATATGTCGATATCGGTAATTTATTATTTTATTTTTCAATTTCAATTATCCACTCTCAGTATTTTATTTCAAAAATTAAAATAATTACATGAAATACCTATTTATTTTTATCATTTTAGTCTTAGCAGTTTCATTTAGAAAATTGACCATCCTAAAAGCATTCAAGAATAATCAAGAGAAAAATTATCAAGTTTTATTACATCATTTTATCATTCGAGCATCATGTCATGTGTTATGCAAGTTTTTCATGTTCTATATGCATTTTTTTATGAGAACTAACTCTTGTAGGTCTTCAAATCAATTCAAGTCAAGAAACAATTAATCCTTGGAGGTGACGAGTGTAAATTCAGTCCATCAAGGAGATCAAATCTAAGTAGTAAGTTGTACCAAGTTGTCAATTCATTACTTCTTTATCAGTAGTCTTTATCCAACCAAGGATAAGTTGTCTTTTTGTCATAGTTTTCCACTATGAGGTAGGAATACCAAGATATGATTTGAATTGGGCAAACACCTAAATTTCACAACCCTTCCCCTCTTCTCATATGTGCATGTTAAATATCTAAAGTGAATTGAAGGAACATTGAAGGATATTTGTTCCTTAAAACACTCAAAATCTACACTTGTTGTCTAGTCACATAATCTACATTTTCTCATCAAGAGATGGAGTTTCAATAAAAAATCTTAAATGACAAAAGCTACGAACTAGGGGCCTTAGGCTTTTGTTTTCATATACCAAAAAAAAGGAGGATAGTCTAGGGTGTGCTGCATCCTAGAATACCTATATCTTCATCAAATTTAAATCCCAAGTTTCTTTGTGTCTACCCTTTGTATTTTTGGATTTGGATTTTATCTTTCTATAGTTGGTTTATTAGAAATCATAATAGACTACTGCATTTTTATAATTTTCATAATTAGATCATTGCATTTTAGAAATTAGTTAATTAAAAATCATTTAAATTATCAAATATCACATTCCACAGACATTGAAACATTGGATTAATGCTTTGATCCACCATTCTAGATCTCTTGAATAGGTTTGTAGCTAAGTGCTTTGTGAGGTCATCTTTAATCCAATCAAACACCATGAAGTAGTTTTAGAGCCTTAATAAATTAAAGAATCTAATAATCTACCACAAATAAAATCATCTCATGATTATAAATTAGATTAGCCAAAGGTGACATCAACAACAAGATTTCAAACAAAAAAATAATCCAAAAAAGTAATTGAATGTTTGCCATGAATTTTAAATGCATTTTACCCTTCAACTAAATCCTCAACTTCTTTCCATGTTTCTAGGTGGCGCAAGTTTTTTTATTCGCATTTCAATATCATTAATCACAAATAAAAATCAACAATACTAGCCTTATTGTCCCTTTATAACCAAACTACAATAAACACACACACACACACACACACACACACACACAAACACAAACACATGTGTTTGCATGCGTGCATATATATTATAGAGACACAAAAATAATATAAGTAAAAAATTTAAAGTTATTTATTTTTCTCTTTTTTCTTATATTCAAAGTGAGCATAAAAAAATATGTAGGTCTCTATTATTGCAAAATAACCATCCCAATTTCTAGATTCTAAATCATTGTGCTAGCTCAAATAATATATATTATAGTGTAGAAAATTGTTTTCTCTTGAATTTGATGAAATTTCACTCTTAATTTGAACCTATTTTGGCACCCTTGCATTAATTACCCTTTAAAATCATCATTAGTAGGCCCCTAAGATCCATTATTTCAGATCTTGAGGCTTATTTCACCTAAAAACTAACAAAATCACTTAAAACACCAAAAATCCTAAAAGCCCACCTCAAAAAGCTAGGGTGGGACTCATTTTCCACCTTGGGCGAGTCAATTCCCCTAGGTCGGACCCATTTGTGGTCTTTTTCATATTTGATTGAGAAATTTACCATTTTAATTCAAATTTTTGGTGGATGTCAGTCTTTGAGATCTAAATAACAGTCAATTAGCTATTAATTCCTATATAAGAAATTTTCTTAGTCATTTTTATCATCTAAGAAATTTGAGAAAGCATTTCCAAGAGAAAATTCAAGAGACAAGTGTTGAGATTCTTCAAACAAGAGAATTCAAGATTCAAAAGAAAGCAAAGTTGAATTCTTGGAGTAGCATTAAATTGTTTTTGAAAGTCTTCAAGCTTAGTTCCATTCAATATCTAGCATTTATAAGGGTTGATCATGTGGTTTTCTAAGGTGAATCATGGTGGATTCTAGGTTTGGGAGATCCAACTAGCCATCAATCCAAGCCTAAAGACTTGTTTCCTAAGTGATTCTATCCTCCATTATCACTCTACATTCAACTTAAGGAAGGTACCAACATCATTAGGTATCATTTTGAGTGATTAGTGATGTCCTCAAGTGATTCATTCATCTTCACATTTCCATTCTTGCATCATATTCTTACACATTAGAATAGGATTCCATTGTGTTTCAAATTTCCTAGTCTTAGAAACACTTAAGGCTAGGGTTTTTATTCCTATTTACATGCACATTTCAGTATTCCTATCAAAGTTTAATTATCAAACTAGGGGTTTGACCAAGGCAAACCCCCATTAGAAAATAATGTTTACATTCTATTTTGTAGGTATTTTTATAGATTCAGATCCAAAATTCAAGTTGAAAGGGAAGAGCAAGTGTTGAAGTGCATATATATCAAAACTTTAAATTATCAAAAAACTAGAACAAGACTTATTTTCCAAGAGTGAAGAATGAGTCCCATTGTAGGTGTTTTCTAGATCTGTTTGTAGATTCAGATACCCTTTTTCCTGAAACAAGCTTTTGTGTAGAAATCTAGATCTCGGAATGATTCACCCAAGTTGGAAAATGAGTCCCAGTTGGTTAAAAAATTTAGTGTTTCAGAGCTGCAATCAGTCACTTCCAAATTCCCAGGTGCACACCATTCATCTTACTAATTTTCTATTATGTTTGCTTGCATTTATAGGTCATTTAGTGTTACTTTGCATTCAATCAAGGTTTTACATTTCATCTTTCATTTCATTATCTTCTCCAAGTCTAAACTTAGTGGTGAACCCCTTATTAGATCATATTCAACCCCTAGAACAACCCTCTCACAAGATCTCTTTCTCCTTTCTGTTGAGATCTCAAGGGTTTTCTCTTGAGTGAAAGTTTTTGAAAATTTCCCTTTTAGGTCCTAAACCCTAAGAGGGAAAGCATACAATTTTCCAAATTTCATTTTGGTGAACCTACATTTAGAACATTATAATTTTTATTTAGAGAACACATTATTATCCTCGATCTAGATTGCATTAACATTGCATTAGGATTTGAATTGGTTAACTTGCATTCTAGGGTTTTTTAATTTTCATTAGTAAAAGCTCATATAGCTTACATTTTTGCATCTAATTTTATTGAAAATCATTCAAAATCTACATTTGCATCTCAGATCTAGATCATATAGAATATAAAAAATAGAAATCAAATAAAAATTTCAATTTTTTTTGGAAAAAATCCCTACTAGGACTCATTCACCAACTTGGGTGAATAGTCCCAATCCAAATTCTAAACTGCATTTTATAGAGTTAAATTTCCTATTTTAAAGCTTATTTTTGTTGTTATTGATTTTCTATTTCAATCTACCTACTTTCTGTTACATTATAATCATTAAAAGTAGCATAATTTAGATTCATTGCAATTGTGGATAGAATTAGTTTTTTGCACTTTTCATTTTCAACATTTAGATTAGATCACATTAGGCATAGATCAAAAAACAAAATGAAAAACAAGACCCAACACCTAAGCCACTTAGAGAAAGTATAGTTATTTGACCATGTCAAATTTCTCTTTCCAGGTTAACCTAACCCTCAAGCCTTTCATTAGTGATGAACTTGACATGTTAAATGAATTGCTTGAGGAATTCATATCACAAAGTTCATCCACTAAGGCTTGTTATGAAAAACCAAAAATAAGAGAAGTTAACGTGATTCAATACCAACTCATCTTTTACCCACCTTCACACAAACCACAACCTAAAAACAAGCCTGAATTTACTCTTTACCCACCTAAGAGAAATATTCTTCTACAATCAAGTAACAATACCATTTATCATATCATACAACACTCAAAAAAAATGACAACCGAGGCAAGCAACCCCGACAGCCTTACCTTTTCCCAATCCCATTCTTCCTAGTGCTCCTCATTTAAATTCGCATAGTGGGAAGCAATATGATCTTGTTGAACAACTTAAAAATACTCTTGCAAAGATATCCCTATGGGACTTAATTTAGAATTCACCTAACTATCACACTATACTTCAAACAAACTTACAACAAGTAGTGGTTCCTCCTACTACAAATGCAAATGATGTAGTACTTCTAAGATAAGGAATGAGTAAAATTAATGTAGACATCACATTTCATCAAAATGAGCTGCCTCCTTTTGAATTGAGAAATAAAAATGATGCCTTCATGATAATAGCCAAATTTAATAAAAGAGGAATAAAAGGGACCCTTGTTGATGATAGCTCAACCCTTAATGTGTGCAGTGTGAAAATTTTAGATAGATTGCACTTGGAGAAATAAAAAATAAAATTTGAATCCTTATCAATTCGAGGATTTGAAAATGTAGGAAAGTAGTCGCTTGATATAATTACTTTTCCTATGATAATAGGAAAGGCTAAGTTACAAAAACTTATTCATGTTATGCCTCATGACATTTCATACAATCTTCTTTTGGGAAAACCATGGATTCATGAGATGCATGTGGTGCATTTAACCCTTCATCGTATTATGAAATATGTGAATAACAACAAGGTATACCAAGTTGAAATAGACCCCTAGCCTAAAAGTTTCTTACAATTTGAAAAAGGAACAACAAGTCCTTTGATCACATTGATTCCAACATACAACATAGAACCTATAGAAGAAGAAAAACAAGAAATGGAAATAGTGTCAAAATTATTAGACAATGATTGGGGTTCCTTAGAGTTCACACCCTCGTTTAAGGGAGAATACATAATTACAAAAAAATAAGATGATAAAAAAAGAAACCAATGGTAATATCAACTTAGAGCTTGCAAGAAAATTCACAAGCATCCACCTCATCCACTCTTGAAGAAGATACGAGATATACAAAAAAAATTGATGAGATAGACTATCAACAACCACCAAACCCGAAAGAAATGGAAAAACTTTATGGGAGAGGCTATGAACTTGTTAAAAAATTGGGCTATAATGGTAAAGGATGTGGAAATAAAGAAAAATGCATTTATGTTCCTATAGAGCCTAACACACAAGAGATAAAAACAAGGCTGGTTATTGCCCTTCTAAGATTAGGGAAGAAACAAAGAGACCATCATTAAATATCAATATCATCATGTGCAAACCAAAAATCAATCTCACCTCGAAATATCCTAAATTGCTAGATATGAATTTTGAACGATCATGGGAATAATTTGAGGATGATTAAGCCTTGAATAAAATGCTATGATTTTATGACAAACCATCTACTACTCCTCAAAATAAATTGTTTGCATGCACTATGATTAGCACCAAACAAAAAGATGTAGAAGGGGAAAGTAATGAGGCAGATATGAGGTAAGAAGAATACAACCTTGAATTTCCAAAACCAAGTGCACTTCCTATAGGAGATACAATTGACATACCAATGGAAATCAATGATAAGGAGAAATTCATTAAGATAGCAAAGTGCCTTGATGATGAAGAACACGAAGATCACATAGTTTTACTTGATGACTTTCCCAAAAAAAAATCTATGAAATATTCAGATATGCCAGGAATCAATACCAAGATAGTGACACACAACATAGTCCTTGTTGAAAATTCTAAACTGGTTAGACAAAAGATATGGAAGATGAATCCTAAGATACCCTTACTAGTTAAAGGAGAAATTGAAAAACTCCTTGAGCGTGGTTTCATAAGACCTATAGATTATTCTCCTTGGATCTCAAACATTGTTGTAATCGAAAAATCTAAAAAATGTATTAGGATGTGTACGGACTTTTATGACTTGAATAAAGAATCTTTAAAAGTTGATTTTCCCATTCCTAATATCGATATGATAGTTGACTAGATTGTAGGACATTCTTTGTTGTCATTCATGGATGGATTTTCTGGATACAATCAAATCTTTATCAACCCTCAAGATTAATATAAAATATCAATTTACAATATTTTGGGGAATTTTTTTTGGGTCATGATGCCTTTTGGATTGAAGAATGTTGGTGCAACATATCAATAAGATATGACATTAATATTTCATGATTAAATACATTGGATTTTGGAAGATTATGTTGATGATATTATATCCAAATATTTAACAAGAGAATACAATGTGAATGTCCTTCAAAAAATATTTGAGTGAATGCGAAATTACAACATGAGATTGAATTTGAAAAAGTGCGTCTTTGGTGTAGATAGTGGAAAGCTTCTAGGTTTTATAATATCTCATAGAGCAATCAAGGTAGATACAAAGAAAATTGATGCTATAGCTAACATGCCACCTCCTAAAAAAATCTTGCAATTGCACACACTACAAAAAATAATTCAAGCTATTCATTGTTTTGTACAATATTTAGTTGGTCAAACCTTACCATTTACAAATATCCTCAAAAAGAATGTGCACTTTTATTGGAATGAGGATTGTAAATAGGCTTCTTAGAGTTTGAAGGAGTACCTTGAAACTCCACCCATTTTACAACCCACTACACAAACCAAACCATTCATTCTTTACATAGCCGTAGTAGACCATGCTCTTGCAACATTTTTGGCTCAACAAGGAAAAATGGTAAAGAGCATCCTATTTATTATATCAGCCAAAATTTGATTGATTATGAAAAATGATACACAATAATAGAAAAAAAATGTTTTGCTCTTGTATTCGCTACAAGTAAATTGAGACATTACTTATTGAATGTGGAAATACATGTGATGAGAAAATTTAATCCTCTAAAACATATTTTCAATAAAACAGATCATTTATTAGGATACTTGGCTCAATGGGTTATGTTATTAACAAAGTTTGACCTTAAGTTTGTTTCACAAAGGTAAATTAAAGAACAAGCCTTAACCGAGCACTTAGTTGACGCTCCCTCGCCCCTAGAATTACCTAATGTTGAAACATTTCCTGATGAGAATGTGTGTACTATTAGAAAAGATGATGAAGCATGGGAGTTATACTTTGATAGATCTAAGTGTAGAACACGCTCTCACACTGGGGTTCTAATAGTTTCACCCATAGGAAATCCTATTCCCATATCATATCGCTTAAAATTCCTATGCACCAACAACACAATAAAATCTAAAGAATTAATTATTTTTGATAAAAGGGGTAAAACGTGTTTTACAGGGACCCGAAACCACAACATTTACAAAACAGAAAAGAGGACACCAAAGTCCAACGAAAAAAACTAGCTGCCCAAGAAAAGACCAGCAGCAACCAAATGAAAAAGACCAGAAAGGTCAAGTCGAAAGGACCAGCAAAGAAAGCACCGAGAAAACCCCAGCCATTAATTCAGAGTCATGAGGACAGACTCCATCTCCACCTCCAGATTCTGCATATCATTGACACCCTTTTTAAAAGTTTGAATCATCTTTGAAGTAAGGGGGGCCTTGTGCTTCAGATTGGCTCTAGTTCTTCTAGAAATTCCTGCTTCTGTATCCTGGCTTTTATCCTCTGTTTCCTCCAAATCCACCACCAGAGAACCCTATTGGGCTTTATCAAGCTTCTCAATCATCACATTAATGATAATGGCATTGTGTCTTGCCATACGGCTGTTTTGCTCAAAAATGGTTTTGATGGTGTTCCATATGTTCTCAACCTTGGAGTCTATATTTCTGTTACTGTGATCCACATCTTTCTTTTCAATCTTTGCAATCTTTGCGCCCAGCTCATCAATCTTGCTTTGCAGAGCCCAATTTTTTATTTTCAACTCATTAATTTCAGTGAAAGTCCATTCCAAGAGTTTCAAGTTGGACTCAGAATTGGTTTTGGCTAGGTTCAGAATATCTAGAGAGGGCTCATTCCCAATATTAGGGCAAGAATGCTCAGGGTTAGGAATAACAGGGGGTAATCATTAATGTGTTTATCCGGTAGAGGATTAGCGCAAAGCTTAGTTTTGTTGGCATCAGACTCCTCTGACTCAGAGGACTCTTCAGAATCGGAAACAAGGCTTTTGGCTTGGGGTTTCTTATCAAAAGAGTTGTTCTTAAGGGAAGGGTTGTCGGGCTCAAGCTCAATGCGGGTTTTACCAGAATTCCCAAAAGGAACAATGTGCAAGCTAGGGAATTTCCTAGCCAGACTAGAGTTAGGCAGATACTCCGAGCCACTGGCCATTACTCTCAGAATCGGGGATGGTTTCTAGAATAGCAAGAGCAGGGATATTCAACAATCAACCTTATTAACTCAATGTGCAGAATGGGGAATCTTTTAGGGTTTTTCTTATTCTCCTCCAATCTTTTCTTCAAGGAACAGAAAAGATAATAGGGGATTGAGACCCTTACCTTGTATCAGAAGTGGTTGAGAAGAGCAAAGTGGTAGCCATAGACTTTAGTGAAGCATCTGTCCACCGTAATGTACTCCATGATGACCTGTAGAACCTTTCTCCAAATAGCATTTATGGTGTCAACATTAAAGTAGCTGTTAGCAATTTTAACCATACTTTGCCTTTCTTTGTCCTTTTTAGGAAATCTGATCATAGCTTCATCAGAAAAATCCCTGTCCCTAAAGAACTTCTTCCCTTCAGTAGATAATCCCGTAACTTCAGCAATAAGATTTTCGCTAAGTTCCACATTCCTATCAAACAGGGTCAAGTTACCGTTATTCCAATTTTTAACAAAGAGATCCGTAGCCTCTTGGTTAGAGCCATGAAGCTTCTCCAGGAAAGGAAGAAGCCCTCCGCTTTTAATCTTGTTCCAAAACTTGGCATTTTTCATGTGTATATCATAACTGTCCAGCTTAGTTCGCTTTTTGTCTCCTCCCATTTCGGCCAACACAGTGGGGTAGACCCAAATGCAAGCTTTACTAAAATTGGCCCTGCCAAATCTAAGAACCCACAAAGCATGTGGAGTTTCCTTGTTGATTAAGCCACTGGGCTCGGTTCAATGCACTCTAATGATTGTGATGTGAAAGGTCCAACCTGTCCTCATTAAAGGGATAACACGTCGCTTTTCCATGTGATTTATCATAATTTAATAGGGCACAAACATTAGAGTTTAGATCACTAGTATTAAGCCAGGTACGCACATCTTTACTCCTAACTCCTTCGTTAGCAAAAAAATTCCGCAATAGCATTGGCTTCTTTATAATCATGTGATATTTTAACTTTTTTGTATTTAGCCAATTTCAATATGGCATCCTCAATCCATGATTTGATGGTCCATGATGGGGGAGACTTGCCACCAAGGTAGTCAATTATGTTTTTGGAATCTCCTTCAAGCCACAGATTTTTAATGTTAAGATTTTGGGCTAAATTTATGATGTGAAAAGCGCCAGCAGCCTCCACTAGATGATTAGTTTGAGAGCCAAGAGGTGAGGTAATCACTCCAATGCAATTGCCATAGGAATCCCTTATAACTCCTCCACAGCCCGCCGCCCCCGGATTGCCTTTAGCCGCACCACCAAAGTTAGCTTTGATTCACCCGTTTGGCTAAAAAGACCAGCAAACACCCTCTCTATCCTTCTTGGCCTTCATTATAGTACTAGACAAATCTAGACTAATGTTCCACTCCTTAGGAACAATTAAGTCATAGAGCGAATGCTCCACTTTCATGGGCATTCTGTCCTTCTGGGCCACGACGTTGAAATTTTCCTTCAGGGATCTGACAATTTTATCAAAAACAATCTCCACAGAGGCTTCTTTGCCCCTAAAAATTCTATTGTTGCATTCTTTCCAGAGGCCCCAAGCAACATGAGGGAAGGGTAAATCCCAAAAAAACCTGAGCATAGGATTCCTTGTCGGGGCTTTCCATTGAGAGAAGAAATCTTCAATGGAAGAAGGGAAAACCCAAGGAAGGTGCCATAACCTGATGAATTTTTCCCATAGAGATGTAGCAAATGAGCAATGAAGGAATAAATAATGCACAGATTCAGCCTCCATCTTACAAAGACAACATCTATTTGGAATTTGAAATCCGCATTTACATAGGTTATCAATTGTTAGCACCTTGTTTTGGAGAAGGATCCAGAAGAAGATATTAATTTAAGGTATCAAATGTTTGAACCAAGCTTTAGACCAGAAGGGAGGATGATCCAAAGAAGAAGTGATCCTGGTGAAAGCAGATGATAATTGAGAAATTGCCAAAGGGTTTGTCGATCCAAAACGCACAATCATCTAGCTTCTCAGAGCTAATTCTAATAGCCATCAGAGAAGATTGGATTGGAGCCACAGACTGACTAACACTGCACAAGTCCAACCAATTACCATTCGCTCTATAATCTTTCACATAAGTTCCAAACCGTGCCTTACAGTTCTTAGCCCATTCACTGAAGGAATTGAATTCTATAATGGGCTCCTTAAAAAGCCATCTATCCTCCCAGAATCTGGTGTGATTACTATTTCTCACTTGCCAACCAATACAATCATCCATAATCTTTCTACCATTGATTATATTGTTCCAACATGTAGACCCTCTGGGAAGAAGGTGGGGGTCCTTCTTTATAATGGAAGAACAGTTGTTTCCTAAGTATTTGCTAGCTAGAATATCAATCCACTCCCCACAAGAAGAGGAGATTCTCCATAATTGTTTAGCTAAGAGGATTTTACTGACAGTTCTGATTCTTCTTAAACCAAGTCCACTGACCTTTTTAGGTCTACAAACCAGATTCCATCCAATTAAGGGAAGTCTTTTATTTTCCTCAACACCCGACCAAAGAAATATTTTTTGAATTTTTCAATGGCATTAGCAAATTTAGCAAGAATCTTAAATAGGCTCATGGCATAGATAGGCAGATTCTGGAGAGAGGCTTTGAGGAGCTGAAGTTTTTTGGCTTGACTAAGCAGGGCTCCTTTCCAACCCGCAAGCTTCTTGCTAAATCTTTCCACCAATAAGAGCCAGAAAGACTCAAGAGATTTCAAGCTTAAAGGTAGACCAAGGTAGGTGGCAGGAAAGCAATCCACCCTGGAACCCAGAACTCTAGCAATTTTGGCCTATCTATGATCCGGAGTGTTGAAGAAGAACAAAGAACTTTTTTGATTGTTGATCAGCTGTCCTGAAGCTCTCCCACACATGCCAAGCAACTATTTTATAGATTTTCCTTCAGACACTGTATCTTGACCCATAAGCATAGTGTCATCAACGAATTGTTGATGGGAACACACCAGATTGCCCGAGGAAGGTTTGAGACCAGAAAGAAATTTAAAGTCAACCAAATTTTTTAGATTCCTGCCTAAACTTTCAGCCATAATAGTGAATAAAATAGGAGAGATAGGATCACCCTGCCTTAGACCTCTGGTACACTGAAAAAAAGAGGTAGGGGATCCATTGACCATAATCGATATGGAAGCCATGGATTCAAGTTGTTCCACCAATTGGATAACCCTATTACTAAAACCAAAAGCCTTTAAGATTTGAAATAAGAAAATCCAATCAACTCTATCATAGGCTTTTGAGATATCAAGCTTTAATAAGAAGCCTTCAGTCTTCGACTCGACAAGGGAGTGAATATTCTTGTGTACCATAACAATAGAGTCAAAAATTTGTCTACCAGGGACAAAGCCATTCTATTGAGGAGAAATCAAGGAAGGCAAAAAAGTTAAGAATTTAGAGGTTAAGACCTTAGATATGATTTTGTATAAAGAGTTACAGAGACTTATAGGCCTAAAAGCCTCAAAGTTATTAGCTCCAGTTTTCTTGGGGATTAGAACCAAGAAAGTAGAATTTAATTCTTTTAGAAGGCATCTAGATCCAAAGAATTCCTTAACAGCATTAACCACATCTTCTTCAACAATCTCCCAAAGCCATTGAAAGAAAAATAAAGGGAAACCATCAGGACCTGGAGCTTTACTCCCGTCAAATTAAAAGACAGCCCGCTTGACTTCCTCATTGGTGGGGATCGCTGTCAAAAAAGAGTTGTTTTCCTGGTTGATAATTCTTGGTATAGCTTCAACTAACTGATCCTGCTCATTTTGGTTTATTTCATTACTTGCTGAGAGAAGATGATTAAACAAGGAGATCACTTGCTTTCTAATATCCTCCTCCTCTTCATACCTGGTTCCATTCACTTCTATTTGAGATATTTTGTTAACAGCTCTTTGTTTTGATGCCGATAAATGGAAGTACTTGTTGTTTCTATCTCCTGCAAACAACTAGAGAGTTCTAGATATTTGTCTCCAGAACTCCTCCTCTTTTCCAATTATGTCATGCATCTTCATAAGGAGCTCATTCTCTTTTTCCTTAGTGTCATTCAAGTAACCCTCCTTCTATATTTTAAATTGAATTTCTCCCAAATCCATCTATAGATCAGACTTAATCTTAAAGATGTTCCCAAAAGAATCCTTTTTCCACTTTTTTAAATTACATTTCACTTCCCTTAACTTTTTAGCAATTTTGAACATAGCAATTCCTTGAATTCTTATATTCCACCATTTCCTTATTTCCTCTTGAAGAGCAAGATGAGAGATCCATATTTTTTCAAATCTGAAAGGAGTGTTCTTCTTATTTTTTATTGGATCTGCAGTGAAACTGATAGGAGAATGATCAGAACCAATTCTAGTAAGAGCTTTAAGGGAGCAGTAATAATCAAAATACCAATGATTGGAGATCAAAGATCTATCTAATCTAACATGTATGAGATCCATCCCCTTTCTACAATTAGACCAGGTAAAGGAAGCTCCATGAAGATCCAGATCAATCAGCCCTTGATTATCAATGAAATTTTGAAGATCCTCTTTACTCTCCAAATTAATCTAGGATCCCCCAAATTTTTCACCGTTCATTAAGGGTGTGTTAAAATCCCCCATAACAATCGAAGCTTCTTTATCAAAAATCCTCCTAATGGCAGCTAGTTCTGACCAAAAAGATTTTCTCATTTCTTTTCCATTAGAAGCATATATATTCACTTGAATCCAACTGAAGTTATCTCTTATATGCGTAAATATAGTGACTATATGATTCATATCTTCCAATATCGGATCTCCTTTGATAGTGTGGCTATTCCAAAAAGTCACAATGCCTCCAGAAGCGCCATTCGATTTATTGCCCCAGTTATTGTAATATTGGAAAAGTTTCATCTTTGCAATTTTCTCCTTTGACATTTTAGTTTCCTGAATTAAAAGAATATCCAGTTTGTGATCTCTAACAAAATTGTGAAGAACATCTTGCTTGTGGGGGCTATTGAGTCCCATGATATTCCAGGACATAATCTTCATTATAAGTCGGGGGAGTTAAGACATTCTGGGATGGTTTTCTGAGATCCATCCGCTATATCCTGAAAGCTATTCAGCTCTCTTTTCTTTTTCGAAGACTTTTTACCTCTTGAACTTTTTACTGCTCCACAATCTGCCTTAACTCTTGATCTGGTAGAAATGCCACTTGGGGTCTTCCATTGTTTGTTTTTTTCTGTCTTCTTCTTTGATATATTCTCGTCTTTATCAGTCTCATCTTGACTATCCATCTCTCTACTAGACTCTCAATCCTTTTCATTTGGTATTCTTTGTTCCCAAGGTAAGGTGTCCAAGTTACCATTCTCTTGACATGACAAGACATTACTAGATAGATTTACTGAGTAATCCTATTTTTCAAGGGATTCCTTAACCCAGTCAGTGGAGTTGGGATCCGTCAGGTGCACAACACCCTGAGGGGGAAAATTATCAGAAGATGGGGATGGAGGAGGAATTTTCAAAACCAAGGATAAGCCCTCACTAGGAATATCCTCCAGACTCGGGATCTCTTTGTTTCTATCTAAAGGGACAGTCATTTGGGATAAGGAGGTAGAAAGGTTCTGATCTCCATCTCCAACTAAGGTGTCCTCATTAGAACCCCTTTCCTTTGAAGGAGACATTTTATTCAAGTAATGAGGATCATTAGGGATCTCACCTTTAGACTCCAAGACCACTTCAATCTCTGGAGAGCTTTTCTAAATATCAGACTCTTTGTTTTCCAGTTCTTGCTCTTTATTTTCCTTCCTTTCTTCTCCTGAGTCATTATTTTATTTTTCCACTCCTTTTTTCTAGGTTCTGCTAGTTTTTTTTCTCTGAAGTAGCATTTAAGTGGCATTTTTTTGTCGAGTGACCAGATTTCCTACACTTGAAATAGGCAAATGGGGTGGTTTCAAACTCTATATTCTATTCCCAAGAACCCAGTTTAGATTGGATCTCAATCGATGATGGTAAATCTACTTCCTGGGGAACTCCCACACATATCCTCACAAAAACCAATCTCTTTCTAGCAGCTGTCATTGTGTCAATCGAAAGGAGCACACCAAAGGAGCTCGCAATACCATGGAAGATGTCTTGACTCCAATACTCCATGGGCAGGCCTGGAAGTCTGACCCAGACTGGGACATTCTCAAAGATGGAATCCGATAGATCCAAGTGGGAGGACCACTTCTTTAGAGCCAGGGAGGATTTCCCTATCACCCAAGGACCTCCACCTCTTACAGCCGTAATATCCTCTCTACAAGTAAATTCAAACGCGAAAAAACCCTTTGGAAGAGTAGCAACTGAGACTTTCCCACTAGTTCTCCATTTATTTTTAACAAAGTCCCTGACCACTTCAATATTTGGTCTAGGGCCCATGAACTTCCCAACTAGAGTTTGTTCCATTAGGGCTATATTATGGTCAATGATCAGATTTGGAATAGAAATAGCAAACTTACCTCTAATAGGGGATGAGATATTTTGCACTGGAGGGAAAGAAGATATTCCATTAGGTTTTACCCTGAATAGAGAGGTCTAGGTTTTGCGATTCCCTCCAATACTGCATGTGGTCCCCACTCCCCTCTAGCTTTTTCGTTTTTACCAGTGGAAGATGCAGCAGGGTTAATCTCTGAATTTTCCTTTCCCCTAGGTTCCACCTGTGTTTTGTCTCCAGAGTCCACATCATCCTAGTCATCCTTACCTTGCTTTTGACTTGATTCCAACTCCTGATCCGACTATTGGTTTTTTGATCTTGCTCCATTTCCTAATCCGTTGCTTTGAATTTTGAAATCCCTTTTCTCTCGCCCGTATCCACGCTCATGATCCACCATGATGGAAACTTGATAATTCTGAAGAATTAATTGTTGGGTTACACATAATTTTAACTTTGGAGTTTAAAATATCAAGATATTTGATGATTCACAATTATTCATTAAGAAATAAATGGTGCATGTCAAGCAAAGCATGAAAAATTATCGAAATAAAAGGATCTCACAATGAATTTTTTAGAGAAATTTGAATCATTTACCATTAACAACATCCCATGAAAGGATAATCAACATGCAAATGTAATGGCAAGTGCACCTTCTCTTATATCGCCTCAAGATCTTTCAAAGGATTTCAAATTTACTATTCATCCAATCATGGAACCATTGATCGATTCTAAAATCAAATATGTATGAATAAAAACTACGGAAAGCTCTAGTGAATGGTATTCATAAATATTTAATTATTTAATAGAGGGTACCTTTCTTGAGCCAAAAACTAAAAATACTTGAGATCATCTTCACAAGATTTCAACTAAGTATATCATTCTCACCGATGTATTATATAGAAGATCCTTTAACGGCCTTTTACTTAGATGTCTTAAAGAATCCAAAATACCCATAGCACTCGAAGAGGCTCATGTGGGTTCCTATGGAGGTCATTTTGGAGGAAGATCATTAATTCAAAAACACGTTTGCATGGGATATTATTGGAGACTATGGAAAAATATTTCTTTGAATATGTTAAGAGATGTCACAAATGTTAGGAACATAGCAACTTGATTCATGCTCCTACTTTTGAGCTTCATGCCCAAATTCTTGTTTGGTCATTTTTAGTATGGGGATTGGATCTAATTGGAAAAATCTCACCACCTTCCTCTACTAGACATACCTTTATAATCACCATGACAAATTATTTCACAAAAAGGGTAGAAGCTATTCCTCTCTTATCAAAAACTGTTGATCTAATATGTCGTTGTCTATTGGAACACATTATTTCTTGCTTTAGACTTCCTTCCACATTAATTTTAGACAATGGGACATCATTTACGAATAATTTGATGTGAAGAAATTCATAGAAAAATTTAATAGCCAACATTGATTTTCAACACCTTATTACCCGCAATCTAATGGTCAAGCTAAATCAACTAATAAAACTCTCAAACAAATCCTAAGGAAGATAGTAAAAAAACACAAGGATTGACACACACAATTGACATATGTGTTATGGGCTTACCGTACTATTATTATAAAATCCACCAAGACTACTCCCTATAACCTATGCTATGGTATCGAGGGGATTAGGCCCTTGGAGTTAGAAATTCCTATGTTAAAGATTTCTTTTCAAGGACTTATTGATGACAACACTTATAAAGAACAATGATTGCACCACCTTGAGATGATTGATGAACAAAGAATTAATGCTCTTGAGAATCTCCAAAATTATGCTATAAAATTACAATATAGTTATAATGATCATGTCATCCCTCATGTATTCAACAAAGGTGATTTGGTCTTATTCAAAAATCAATATAATGTTAATGCCGATGTAACTAAAAAAGGAAAACTCAGTCCTAATTGGTTAAGACCTTATGTAATTAATGAAAGTTATGGGTCCAATGTATACACGTTAATAGAAATGGATGTCACACCTCTCAAAGACCCTATTAATGCCACACATCTACATTGGTATTATGTCTAACACTCTTGAATAGTGTGAATTATAAGGAAGTGGTGTTAGATTTAATTGATAATATTTCATGTGCTCTCGCATTGCTTTGTTCTTGAAAAATAGTTATTTGTGTGTCTTGAATACTAAAGTGATTATTTAATTCATTTTAAAGTGATTACTTTAGGTTTCATGCTATTCAATCTCATCTTGTGTGTTGTGTTGCATTAGATACTTATATACATTTAATGTTATGTAATTAGATCATATGTGCATTTAATTTAGCATAACATACTTAATCACAATGTTGAATCTAAGAGAAACTAGAATATTTTTTAATTAGATCTCTTAGAACATTTTAAATAATGGAGACATTCATTAAATAGCCTTAAAAAGATTATTTAATTAATCACATTGCCATTTAACATTCAAACTCATAAACACAAGTAATAAAACGTCAAATTCTCATATATATATATATATATATATATCAATTTTTTGTGTACATGTCATCAATATATACAATGCTAATGAGGTATGTGACTACTAGATCCCTCGAGATCTAGTGCTCACATCTTTCTAGTGGCGGTCTATCGGGAGACGGTTGTATGTAATCATGATCATGATAAACCAAGTGCACTAAGAGAAAAATGTAAGCCCTGTACCTATCCAAGGGCCTCCTAATGGTCCATTTCTATTTTATCTCTCTCCACCTATAGTAGATAGCTACCTTAGACTATATTATCTCAAACTCTACTAGGGTCTGAGATGATTGTGCATCTTGGGCAGCATTGTCTTAATGGATGTGCCTCCTCAGACTCTCATACGCTGCCTGTAGTCTGACATATGGCCTGAACAACTCTAGGTATTGCTTGATGATGGGTGGGGGCACAAAGTATGAGTCATTAAACTATTTGTTGACTAATGGGGGCACTATCTTTGAAACCACCTAACGATAGAGATCATGAAGATCACTCACAAATCCTGCAACATAGAAACCATAAACACAATTAGTACACATCATGATATATATGTATAGAAATAATTAAAACATAAAACATAAGAATAAGTATAAAGAATAATAGTAAATAAAATCTAATCACCTATCTCTCTCATAGGCTATGTGAAATCAGTTGTGTTATGTGTAGGGGGCATGGAGGATGTGTTAGCCTCTCCATGGTTGTGGGTGCTAGTTCCTACTACATTTACTGATCATGGTCTAGTAACACAAATGGGAGATGGCTCTTCCCACTCGTGGCCTTCTAGATCCTCATCTACTACCTCACCACCCTCACTCATTAGATGCTCCTCCTCCTCATCCTCCTCCTCATCCTCGTCCTCATACCCCCCTACTTTGCCATCATAGTCAGGATTTACATCCTCACCATACTCCTTGTCTATCACATCTTTAAATATATCTACAGCCTATAGCATGTCTCCTCGACCTTGTCCTCCACCTCGTCTCCCTTATCTAGGAGTGGCTCTGCATCACCTATCGGCTCATTCATTAGGAATATGAGAGTTGTTCATGATACTATCCACCACTCCTCATAGTCATTTGTGGCACTGATATCATCAACATTAGAGACTAGAGGCATATCATGATCTGAATAATTAGAGTCACTATAGATAAAATCCTCAACAGTAAACCATCTATAATTATCGGGTCTCTATGCACTCCATACCAATCTCCTAAAAAAGGGTTGTGTCATGGGTGCTATTTGGACCTAACAAAAATGTCACATGATGTGATTATATTACAAATGATGTACTATGTAATTGTTTCCACCTATCAAGAACTTGTACACGTGCAATCTCCTCATTTGTTGAGTCTCATTTGGACATTATAGCATAGGCTCATAAGGTCTCCAAATGATCTCCTCCTCCTCTAGTCAGTGAAATTGGACTCTCCAAATGTGCAAGTCACCATACTACCAAAATTGCCACAAAGGATAACTTAAAGCTCAAGGATACCCCAAGGATGTCAAAAATGGGAACACATGATATGCTCGAGGCACCACACTTGTAGAAGCATACAATGTACCATGATATCCACCTCCCAAAATACAAATTGTCCAAGATCATAGTACTAATGCATCAAGATCTTGTGCCCCTAGGAATACACAGTCCTATGCTCTACCATCTCTTGAATCATGTGTACTAGTCCTCCCTCCAAGTGCACTCCTCATCCATTAGGGATGAGTACTATTTATATTGTTAGAATAATAATCTATGTAACCAGTCAGGCTCATGAATATAGCACCATCACAAGATCTATTTGTGACCTCAACCTCTCATCATGCACTAGACCTCCTAGGCATTACTACATGTCGTATTTCATCTCATGAAATGAGTTATTTGCACAAAAATATACTCTCACCTTGAATCAAAACATGGAGTATGTGATGTACATCCTCTAATATAATGGTCATCTCACTAGTAGGAAGATGAAATGTACACGTATTTGAGTCCCATCACTTTGCTAATGCCATCAACATAGGATTGTGGTACCTCATGGGGTGCATGAGGTACACCTAGTATAATCCTATGGTCTACAAAATCAGTGTCCTCCACTAAAAGAGTGGGGTCTAAGTGTGGAAGGAAGATAAAAATTTTGTCACCCAGACGCTATTGTGAATGGGTGGGAACCTTATAAAAATGAAAAAATATGTCCTATAAGTAGTCTAAACTCTTAAATATTTACATCAAAAATCATAAAAGTTTATTAAAGTTGTTCTAGTGTACTCTCCTAAAGAACCTAGAGACTTTAGACCCCTTTTGGAACATTTCACAAAGAAATAGGACACTTTGCAAAAAAGTGGGACACTTTGTGAACAAAAGGGGTAGTTTGCGAAAAAAGGGGAAACTTTGCTAACTTTTTTTCTAAGGCCCTAGATTAACCTAAAAATGCATAAAATAATAAAATAAATGCATAAGGACAAAGCTAAGGCATAAAAATCAACTCACCTCATGATAGTGCTCATCGTGGGACACCTAGTCTTGTAGGATGTCTAGTTTTGTAGGCCTTTAGTCTCATTGGCTCAACATTTTCAGCTACTCTTCAATCGCTCTCAAGCTAAAAAAAGTTAAATGACAAAATCATTAAATTTTACTTCAATTTTTGCTCTCATATAAGTTAAAATTAGGGTTTTTACTATATTATGGTTAAAATGTGTCTTTCATTTAAATCACCATAACGGGTGCTAGAGAGCTTTGTTTTCAATGTCATTTATTGCATTTGAATCATGATTCCACTCCCACCCTCATCAAATATCTATTATCATGAGGTATGGTACTTGGAAATACCCTATGATATGACATATCCCACTCAATATGGCTATAATGCTACCTTGATTCTGCCTTCATAAAGAAACTAGAATCAAGGGGAGCATACATCTACCCTTGAATTTGATTTCTAGAAGAATCTAGATAAGAGGATTTTTGGACAACTAACAAATTCGTGTTGCAGGATGTGGTTCCTAACATTTTGGTTTTGTAGATAACTACAGTGGGGGCTTAATTCTCATGTATTATGAACTTATTTGTGTATCCTTTTATGAAAGAAAGGTTATTATTGGAGTCCCTTAGCTTGCATATGAATATAGTCATATCATGAGTCCTAAAGTGGGGGCTAAATGTAGTATCAAAAATTGTACACTTTTGAAAGCGATGTAATTTCACACTTACTTTGGACATATTTTGGAACCCTTACATTAATTACCCTTTAAAATAATCATTAGTAGGACCCTAAGACCCATTATTTTGGATCTAAAGGCTTATTTCACCTAAAAACCCAACAGAATCACTTAAAACACTGAAAATCCTAAAAAACCCCACCTCAAAAAGCTAGGGTGGGACTCATTCGCCACCTTGGATGAATGAGTCCCCCTAGGTGGGACCCATTTTCCACCTTGGGTGAATGAGTCCCATTTGGGGTCTTTTTAAAATTTCAATAGTAAATTCACCATTTTAATTCAAATTTTTGGTGGATGTTGGCCTTTGAGATCTAAATAATGGTCAATTAGGTGTTAGTGCGTATTTAAGAAATTTTCTAAGTCATTTTCAAGAGAAAATTCAAGAGACAAGTGTTGAGAATCTTCAAACAAGAGCATTCAAGTTTAAGAAGAAAGAAAAGTTGAAGTCTTGGAGCAACATTAAAGTGTTTTTGTAGGTCTTTAAGCTCAATTTCATTCAAGATCTAGCATTTTCAAGGGTTTAACATGGTTTTCTATGGGTATGTGCAGGATCATCATGGAAAAAAAAAACCCTTAAGTGGCGAAAAATTCAGAAAAACTAAAGTTAGGCAACTTGACGCAAAATTTTGAATAAGTTATCTATATTATTTCAAAAATATGTAAGAATAGAATCTATAGAAAATTGAATGTCGTTTCTAAACTACTAGGTTTATTTAAAATTAAAAAAAATCTATTTGGTGAAAATTTGAAATTTCAATGCAGTAGCACTTAAATTTCAGGGAAAAAATAAGAAGTAAGTTTCTGTCTGACCACCCTAACCACAATAAAATAATAATATTTTTTTATAATATTTTAGATATAAGTAGAGGACTCATATCTCGATGTGATGCATTTTTTTTTTTAATTTGTTTCCAAGTAAATAATTAATTATGATTTTTTTATTACAACTTTTAAAAAATATAAAAACTCGTATGTCTAACCACCTTAACTTGGTCAAATCTTCATGAAATTCAATTTTATTTCTTTTAATCCTATATTATTCGAAGCATATAATGTGACACATGTTTTAGATTCAAAAAATGTGATACCGTTTGAAAGTTATATATGTTTTTCAATCAGCCTATCAATTAGGACTTTAGTCCTAATTCAAATAGAAAATGAAT
Organism: Sequoiadendron giganteum; assembly: GCA_007115665.2. Lineage (NCBI taxonomy): Eukaryota > Viridiplantae > Streptophyta > Pinopsida > Cupressales > Cupressaceae > Sequoiadendron > Sequoiadendron giganteum. The sequence continues at coordinate 494,852,143 of CM021107.1, forward strand.
AATAATAATTTATTAAATTCAAAGTAAAGCATGATTTATATTGGTGGAAAGATGAGAATTTCCTTTAAAAACCCTTTTCGTTTCAACAATTTTGGGTAGAAAAAAAGCCATCAACCACATACCCTGCACATACCCATCATATCGCCACTTTTTGGCCTATCATGATCCTGCACATACCCCTATAGTGAATAATGATGGATTCTAGGTTGGCGAGATGCAACTAGCCATCAATCCAAGCCTTAAAACTTGCTTCTTGAGTGATTCCATCCTCCATTATCACTCTATATTCATCCTGAGGAAGGTACACACATCATTAGGGCTCAGTTGGGGTGATTAGAGATCTCCTCAAGTGAGTCATTTATTTTTATATTTCCATTCTTGCATCGTATTCTTACACATTAGAATAGGATTGCGTTGAGTTTAATATTTCCTAGTGTTAGAAATACATAAGGATAGGGTTTTTATTCCTATTTGCATGCACATTTCATTATTTATATAAAGGTTTAATTACCAAACTAGGGGTGTGACCAAGGAAAATCCCCCATTAGCAAATCAAGTTTATATTTTGTTTTGTATGTATTTTTACAATTTACATCCTAAATTCAAGTTGGAAGGGAAGAGCAGGTGTTGAAGTGAAAACCAAAACTTCAAATTCTTGAAAAATTAGAATAGGAATGATTCACCAAGAGTGGAAAATGAGTCACACTATAGATTTTTTCCAGATCTATTTGCAGATTTAGATACCCTTTTTCCTTAAATAGGCTCTTGTGTAGAAATTAGGATCTGGGAATGATTCACCCAAGTTGGTGAATGAGTCCCAGTTGGTCAAAAAGTTAACTTTTCTAGTGTTTTAGAGTTGTAATCAGTCACTTCAAGATTTCCAAGTGCACACCATTCATCTTACTACTTTTTTGTTATGTTTACTTACATTTATAGGTCATTTAGTGTTACTTTGCATTCAATTAGGGTTTTACATTTTTTATTTATTTTCATTGTCTTTTCCAAGGCTAAACATGATGGTGAACCCCTTATTATGTCATATTCAACCCCTAGAACAAACCTAGATTGCAAGATCTCTTTCTCTTTTGCATTGAGATTTTAAGGGTTTGTTCTTGAGTGAAAGTGAAATTTTCCCTTTTAGGTCGTAAACCCTAAGGGGGAAAGCATACAATTTCAACCTTTTATATATATTTAGAAACACAAAAATAATAGAGATAGTATGAACAAGTATCAAATTTGAATAAGATGAGAAAAATAAAAGGTGTTAGGTGAATTGTTGAGGATGATCTGGTATGCAAAAAAAATCATTTACCAAGATTCAAAATGCTTTTAGATGTCTACATACTCATATTATTTAATATTCTATTTAAAGACATATATGCATCTATCTTATCCAATTGTTTCCATAAAAAATTAAAAAAATTAAGTTCACATATTTAATTATATTCCACCATTAATTTACTCTACTTTAAAAAAATAAATGTTCATTTAAATAATTTAATTATTTTGAATAGTTTGTTTACTCCAATTTTTTAAGAAAAAATAAATTATTTAATTATTTTGTATTCAGTATCACATCAAAAACTCCTAAACCCATTTTATATCATCCAATAAATAATAGAAAAATATAAATGGCTTTATTCATAAGGATAAGCTAATCTCCTAAAAAATGTACCCCCCTATGGCATGATAACATAACACCCCATCCCCCTACAATGGTATAATTGTGAGATAAGACTAATGAATAGATGTTGAAAGATGCTTAGGTGCATGTTGTTTGGATTTTCATTACCTATCTCGTCATTGAAAAAATGTGGTAACATAAATAGGTTATAAAAATCCTAATTTGGAATGGAAAAAAAGCGCAAAACATCGCCATTTTTGACATTCACATTTTGGAGGTTGTTGTGGATCCCAGAAGAGAGTTGTAGGCAGTCAGAGGTTGAGGAACAGTGGCCACATACCTACTAAAGCACATTTTGGAATGGGTGGCAGCTAGCCAACAAGTATCTATATCTGCTAGAAATATATGCCATTTTCTCATTCTAACTAGGAATCGTGAAGAATTGAAGTATTCGTTGAAAATATGGGTTTTCATTGATGGGTTTCCAAGGGTTTTCCTTGCAAAAAGGGGTTTTCATTTGAAATGTAGAGTTGAACTTATGTGTTTTTTTGTTGAGGGTTTTTATTTTTTTTCATTTTAATATTCTCATAACAGAAAACATTTTGAGGAAGTTGAATGAAATAACTGACAACCCATTGTGGAAACATGAGTGACATATATTTTATGCAATTAAAATAGTAGTGGAATAATGTTTAGAAAAACCAGAAACCATGTAGAATATATAACTAGATTGGAAAACACATTATGGGTTTTACAATTAAATTATATCTTTAAATCAACATAAAGACCATAAAATCACCATTTTTGGCATGCTCATTTTGAAGGTTGTTGGTGATCTCATAAGGGAGTTGGAGGGGTCCCGAGGCCAAATAACAATGACTATTATCCCTTCCAAAATTAATGTGACAAGCATAGGGAACTAGCTAATAGGTATCTTTATCTACTAGAAATATATGCCTTTTTCCATTCTACCTACAAATTACGAAGAATTGAATGACTATTCATTGCAATGATGGGTTTCCATTGACGAGTTTCCAAGGGTTTTCATTTGGCTTCAGTGTGTAGAAGGTTTTAAAAAAATTTTGTTAGAATTAAATTGGTTATTGGTGGATGGGTATTATATAGTTAACTGATTTGAGTTAAACTAATCTAATAAAACTATCACTTCCTTGCTTGTATATTGTTTGTTGGCGGATGGGTATTGTATAGTTAACTGATTTCAATTAAAGTGTTTTGATCAAACTACCACTTCATTGCTTGTATATATGAATTCTACAAAGATATAATGAGATATCAAGCATTTTCCCCTTCATTGGGTATCAGATCGCATGTGTTTAGGAGGTGTTTAAATTTTAGATGTTTATTATCATTTGGAGCGATGAGAGTATGATGTTATCGGTTGGAGTTTTCATAGTTGGCTACTCAATTAGATAGTAAACCTCTTCACAATGTCTATTATCTCTATCCAACATGGAAAATAGCTTGAGTATTAAATATTTTTTATGTTTTTGTGTTTATGAATGGATTTCGAGAAAGATCATGTAGATGAATGGACTTTGAATTTTAGAAAGGTTGATGACACTTGAACTGTAGAAAGGATGCATAGGTAAATTTCTAAGAGGAATGGGAAGTAGGAATGCCTTGTTGTTGAATACATGTTGAAGAATTTAGAATGCAATAAGGAAACGAGATAAAAGTCTTAGCTTGGAGTTTCCATCATCCTCTTCTAGGCATTTTATTTGAGAGCATCTGTGTCTGGATATGCTAACTATATTTGGATGATTTTTGTTGAGATCAATCTTGAATATAGATTGTAGAATGTGAAGAAAGAGTATTTTTGAATAACACTCACAATATACTAGAAAGCATGTGTAGCCACAATGGAGGTTAGCTCTTTGTAAGTTTATGTACAAAATCATGGAGCATGTTTTGAATAAAGCATTTTTTCTTTTAAGTTCATTCTTTTTCTGTCTTCACAATGCAAACAAGGAGAGACATTTTGTGAGTGCTTGAATAATTTTAGGTAAATATTTGCAAGAGAGATTTCAATGCAGAGGGAGATATTATAAGCATAACTATGTTGTGCAGTTTGGAAGCCATTTCATGGAATTTGTGATCATAGTTTTTGTGTGGATTTTTTTAATTTTTGGAGGTATAAGGTTGGTTAGTGTATGGATCAATCATTGGTTGAAATTGATATTGTCTTTATCTATTTTTTTTGGTTAGTTTCATGAATATTATCAAATACAGCTATAAAGGTTTTTTAATGATGCAACCACTACAAATATTCACATGACCATTTAAGTTACAACTAAGGGACAATTAGTTGTTTGCAATATATGATATTATAGTTTTTGGTTGTATCTGCTGGAGTGGCTGGTTTGTGGTTTTTATTCATGTTGATTAATGTCATGGAGATTGTGAGTAATTGGTGATTTTTAGTTTAGAGATTCACATTGGTGATTCAATTATCGATCATGGCCACACATATTAATTTTCTTGATTGGATTTTTGTAGAGTGTGTACCTGTGGAACATAAGGATATTGATAGAGAAATTTACATATTTGAAGTGGAAGAGTTGAAGTATGGGTTTATTAATGGATTGATTTATCAAGAGTCTATTACTCCTCTATCAAAATTTGTAATACTTCCTCTAGTGCTATTTTGGGAGGATTAGTAGTTTGATCCATTATTGGAGGTTGGCGACACTAGAGGATGCAGGAATTTCCATCATCTCAAGTTAGCTTCTTGCTTTAACATGATGATCTGTATGAGAATAATTTTTGGCTTTATTTCCTCTCTTTTCCTTACTATTGCTAACAAATTTGAAGATACATATATTATGAAGTTTGATTTTTGGAGACAAGTAAGGGGCTTGGTGAAGAGCTCAGTATGGATTTTTTTCTAGTTAGCACTCGAGGCTATTACCAAGGATTACATTTTTATGAGGGTCGAGGAGACAACTTGGAGGATGTTTGTCTACTAATTACCATCTAGATCAAGGGTTATACCTTTACGAGGGTCGAGGAGACAACTTGGAGGGTGGTTTTCTAATAACTATGGTCTATAATTCATAAGGTTCATGGAAGAATGAACTCATGAATTTAGCTAGGGGCTATACCTTTTAGAGGGTTACAAGGAAACTTGGAGGAGCCCACCTAATTGAAGATTTGTTTATTCAAAAGGAAAATATTCTAAAAAATGTATACATATTTTGTAATCAACAAGATTTTTTATGTATAACTTAAGGAGGGGTCTATTGGTAAGGTGGTTTTTTGGTTTCAGGAATGATATAATAAGGGGGGAATGTTAGCATTACATTTTTTTGGTAGACAGGTATTATAAAGTTAACTAATTTTAGTTGAATTGTTTTGATAAAACTGTCACTTTCTTGCTTATATATATGCATTTGTTGGAGATATAATGAAACACCAAGAATTTTACCCTTCAATTATGTGTGTTGGAGATTTCACAAATCATGTACTCACCTCCCACTATGTTTTCCAACCTACAACCATACTGTGCATGTATATTTGGATCATATGAAAAAAATAAAACGTAAATTTTACTTAGCGTAAGACTTGTTATAAATTTGGAAGGTGTCTTTCATTACATTTGTACTATCTAAATAAAAAAATTATTTCAAGAAATTCATACTATTTTGTAAAACTCCAAGTTAAAAAATATAGGGTGTTATAAAACCTACAACCCACATGCTATTCTAAAACCCTTTACATGGGTGATCCCACAATACTAATTTACAATTCCCTTCATGAAGAAAATTGCAAAAACGCTCGAAAGAATTTTTTTAAGGATTTTAGGGGTTCGATAAAAGGGGAGGGTTCACATGAAATCAAAAAAGGGTTCACTCAAGCCTTCCTTTGAGCGAACCCATTAATGCCATCCCATTTTTTACATGTTTTTCTAATAAAAATAAAGGAAATTTTAGAAAAAGGGGGGGTTCAAATGAACCCCCTTTGAGTGAACCTTATTTTCTCGAAAGGGGTCAAGGGGGCTTCGCTAGAAGGGGGGTTCACTCAAACCCCACTTTTTTCTAGGTTCTCCCTCTCCTCTACCAATTTTCTACAAAATTTTCCCTTTTTGAGCTTGGGTTGAGGATGAAAATGGAGTCAACTTCACAATCCCAACTAGATGATGGTTGTCCTTAGAATGAGTTATCGACCACATATAATTTTAATATATTTTAGTTTTATTATGTATTTATTATAGTTTAATTCAACATAGGGTTTTCACATAAAATCAAGCTCTCTATTCTACACATGTGGAAAAATAGTAGATTATCAAAAATAAAATGTAAAAGAATGTCCATGCTAGTTATTGATGTCCTTGATCTAGAAAAAAAGTTAATTTAGATACATACGAAAAATTTATACTGTACACGGTCCACCTATGTCTAATTGTTATTGCTTTAACTTCAAAAATTAGTTAAGAGATAAATATTGAATAAAAAACTATGAAACTAAATTAATGTGCTAGATATCATAGTAACAAAGCTAAATTCTAAAATATTAGAATTTTATCCCTCAAAAAAAAAGAGTTATGCTTTTTATATTGAGCATCACTCTTTGAAAATCGTGTTTACTGTTAAAAACTAGTTTTTGAAGGAGATGGAAAAATACATGCAATTTGATTCCAAAAATTAAAAAATATATATATTTAGAATCTACAGAAAAAATGTCAAAAATCGCTAGTTTACATCATCTTCAAATTCCTCATGGTTTACAAACTACAGGTGCATAAAAGTGAAGATTTAGTTAAAAAAAAGTTCAATGTCTAGTTTGGACAAAAAGTGTAAACCAATATTGTGGGATTGCCCACCTGTAACAACCTAATTGGTTAGACACCCCTCACCTCAATTTGGTATGTTTTGTGATAGCCTTGAGAACCTTTTGTGAATTAGATTAAAAAAATGCAATGAAATTCAAAAACACTAGGCATTATGAAACTTCTGGCCCACATAGTATTGTAAAACCCTCTAGACATAACAACCCAATTGGTTAGTCACCCCTCAACTCAATCTAGTTAGTTTTATCAAACCCCCACCTGCAACTCCTCCTTATGCTCTCCACCACATAGCCTCAAATTTATATAATGAAATAAGTTGAAAACCAATTGTTTTTTCCAACCTGTAATTATATTCTACATTTATTTTTAAATCATATGATGAAATTAAAATTCAATTTTTAGTGTAAGAGTTGTTTAAATAGTGAAGGTGAATGAAATTCACTAAATTATGAATATCTACAAAACTAAATGTTTTGATTAGAATCATGTTGTCTATATATAATTTTACCAATCTAATAAGTTTTAATTTTCCTGCAACACATTGCACCAAAATTGTCTTGTCCATGAAAATTTCCTCTAGAACATCCCTAACATTATTATCCTTTTATGAAATAGTACATAGTAATTTGAATAATATTTCTCTTGAAGCACAAATTTTAATGTATTTCAAGTCAATGTTCACCATACTTTGGCTATCTCAACTTTTATTTGATTCAATCAAAAGGAGGAAAGTGGAGCTAGCCAAAGTATGGTGAACATTTAGTGGAAATGCATTAAAATTTGTGCATCAAGAGAAAGATTATTTAAATTCCTATATACTCTTTAAGAAAAGGATAGTAAAATTATGGAATTTCAAGAGGAAATTTTAATGGAAAAGATACTTTTGGTGCAGTATGTCATAGGAAAACTAAAAGTTATTAGTTTGGAAAGTGACACTTATGAAGCTTTAGAATTAATAGATAAAGTAGTTATTATAGTTAATAGTGGAAAAAATATTGTGTTTTATAAGTTGTTCATGGTAGAATTTACTTGCTCAACTCCACTCATAACATCATCTCTTATAATCACTTGCACAAATTCTTGTGAAATACAAAACCTCTTTAGTTTTTACACTTGTGCATTGCCATTTTCTCATTGCATATACGTCAGATGCACCTTCCTCAAATTCTCAAGAGCATGAAGGATCTCTTAATTCAATACATAATCTGTCTCACTCACTCTTCTCTACTATTTTTCAAGTATTTTTAGAGAAGATTAATTTTTCATTACATGCATTCTAGCACTTGTTGCCTCTGATTCTGCATTGATATTTGTGCATTTCACACACTACACATGCTCCTTCATCAAATTCTCAAGAGCAGGAACAATCTCTTTGTTCAATACATTATCTATCTCATTCACTTTGGTCTACTCCTTTTGAGGTGTTTTTAGATAAGATTCCTTTTCCATTACATACTTTCTACAACCTGTTGATTGAGTTATGTATTACCATTTCCTCATTGTGCATACTGCACATGCAACTTCCTCAACATATCAAAAGTAGGGAGAATCTGTTAAGTCAATAAATTATGTTTTATCTATCTCCTTCAATGTGGCATGCATAAATTTCAAAGGTGATCTTCATTGCATTCTTACTTTGTACTAAACAAAATTTCTTCATTAATTCATACTATCTATATATAATTGCATGTCAAAAATTGTTGGGTGTCTTATCAAATTGAGCTAAGGGGTGACAAACCAAATGGGTTGTTACTATGCTAATCAGAAAAGGTTTTGATTACATTCATACTATTTTTAAATGTGTAAGTTACAAAACACTCAATGTTATGAAAGTTACAACTCAAATACTCTTGTAAAACCCTCTACATGTAACAACTCAACTGGTTAGTCATCCTTCAACTCTATTTGCTTTATTTTATGCATCCCCCACTTGCAACTACTCCCCACACCCTTCACCCTTTAGGTTCTAGCAGGCATAATGAAATAATTTATAACACAGAGTATTTAGCAACCTATAATTATTTTATGCATTATAATATTTAAACACATATTCTTGAAAAATAATATTCCAATTTAGAATGCATGTCTTACTCATGTTAGCCTGCAATTCCCATGGGTGCACAAAAAATGGAGAAGCTTGGTTGAGAATGAGATAGGTAAAAAGCTAAAATGTCTCGGATCTGATAATGGTGGTGAGTACTGTAGAAAAGAGTTTCAAGATTATTGTTCCTCTAATGGTATTTGTAGGAAGAAAATAGTTCCAAGGACTCTACAAGAAAATGGAGTGGCTAGGCACATGAATAGGACTATAATGGAGCATGCACGAACTATGAGATTGCATGCTAGTCTACCTTTAAACATGTGGGTAGAGGTTGTAAACACTATTTTTTATTTAATTAATAGAGGTCCATCTAATCCTTTGGGTTGTGGTATTCTAGAAGAACCATGGATAGGTAAGAAGGTGAGTTATTCTTTTCTCAAAACCTTTAGTTGTGTAGCATTTGCACATGTAGATTCTGAAAATAGAACCAAGCTTGATGCAAAATCAAAGAAATTTATATTTGTTGGATATGGCATTGATGAATTTGGTTATAGGATTTGGGATTTTATAAATAATAAAATTGTGAGAAGAATGGATGTCATACTCAATGAGAAAGTGTTGTACAAACATCTATTGCAACAGCATGAGAAGACAAAAAAGGATTATGCATTGTTGGATGATATTACAAACAACCATGTTCCAATGGTTCCTCACGCTTTGCAACAACAACAACAAGAAATACCATAAAATCAAGTGAATGTTAGGTGATCTTCAAGGATAAGTAGACCTCTAGAAATATTTTCTCCCTCTTTGTATTCTATTTTATTAATTGATGCTGGTGAACCAGAATGTTATCATGAAGCTATGTAGGTGGATACAAAGGTTTAGTGGAAGCATGGAATGGCAGAAGAAATGGACTCCTTGTTGGAAAATAAGACTTGGGAATTATGCAAGTTGCTTGTAGGTAAAATGGCTTTACCAAACAAATGGGTTTATAGGTTGAAAGAGGAGGATGGAGGTAAGCAAATATTTAAAGCCAGGTTGGTTATAAAAGGATTTGCATAGAAAAAGTGTATTGATTTTGATGAAATCTTTTCTCCAGTTGTTAAAATGACTTCTATTCATACTATTTTAAGTATTGTGGCTACTGAAGATTTGCATTTAGAACAACTTGATGTTAAAACAACCTTTCTCCATGGTGATTTGGAAGAGGAAATACATATGGAACAACCACAAGGATTTGAGGTCAAAGGTAAGGAGCAACTAGTGTGCATATTGAAGAAAAGTTTAAATGGCTTGAAGCAAGCACCTCGACAATGGTATCTTAAATTTGATATTTTTATGGCTGAGCAAGGCTACAATAGGTGTAATTCAGATCATTTTGTTTATTTTAAGATGTTAGGTGAAGATAGCTACATTATTTTATGTTTATATGTTGATGATATGCTTGTAGTGGGGTCTAACATGGATCACATAAAGGAGTTAAAACAATAGCTAGCAAATTCATTTTCTATGAAGGATTTGGGGGTAGCAAAAAAAATCCTTGGTATGAAGATTACAAGAGATAGGAAAAACAAGAAATTGTTTTTATCTCAAGTTGATTATGTTGAAAAGGTGTTGCAGATATTTCGTATGGAGAATGCAAAAATTTTCAGCACACCTTTTCCCAGTCATGTAAAGTTGACTAAGGATATGTGTCCAAAGACACAAGAGGAGGAAGAAAAAATGTCCAAGGTACCATATGCTTCAGTTGTAGGCAGTTTAATGTATGTGATGGTATGAATGAGACTAGATATTGCACATGTTTTAGGAGTTGTTAGAAGGTATATGAGTCATCCTGGAGTTGAGCATTGGAATGCGATAAAATGTATTCTTAGGTGCTTGAGAGGTACATACCATATATGTTTATGTTTTGGGGGCTCTAATACAGATTTAGAAGACTATGTTGCCTCAGATTTGGTAGGGGATATAGATACTAGGTGGAGTACCATAGATTATGTATTTACAGTTGGTGGAACAATAGTGAGTTGGATTTCTTGGTTGGAAAAGGTGGTTGCTTTATCCACCATACATGTAGAGTATGTGGTTGCAATAGAGGAAGTAAAGGAAATGATATGGCTACAAGTCTTCATGGAAGAGTTGGGAAAAACACAGGCTGAAAATCACTTGTTTACATACAGCCAGAGTGCTATACATCTTGCAAAGAATTCAGCCTTGCAATCTAAGACCAAACACATACAACTGAGATATCATTTCATTCGGTCAGTATTGGAGGATGGACAAGTAAAAATAGAAAAGATACATAAAGATGACAAGCCAACGTATATTTTTACAAAGGAAGTGACAAGGGAGAAGCTAAGGTCCTCTTCAGCTTCGGTTGGCCTTCAAGATTGAATTCACGTATAACAAAGCAGCAGGGTCCGAGGTGCTTATTTCTAGTTGGAGTTGTAAATGCAACGGTGTCGTCCAGGATCAATCTCCAAGTGGGAGATTGTGTTGGTATGGAGCTTGATCAGTCTCCAACTGGGAGATTGTTGGTTTTTGGCAATTGATCATGCTATATTGTACACTTTTTAGTATTGAACGCTCTTCATTTATCCTTGGCGAGGTCTGAGGCCGGGTCAAGCCCGGGAGGGGGTTTGGGGGTGATAGCTCCCAAGAAAAAAAAAATTCACCATTTTTTGCTTCATCACCAAAAAAGAAAGAAGCCAACTTTGTAAACCCTAATTTCTAGAAGCTTCTAAAAGCTTGTTATAAGTTGTTGGGATGGAGAGTTGTAGTATGGCATTATTCGTGATATTGTAATATGTTTTGCATTTAATAATAAAATCATTGGATGGTGGCAATTTTGTGGATGTAGTCCAGATTGGGTGAACCACGTTAAATTCTTCGTGTTGTCTTCTATGTGTGTTTTATTACTCTATTTTATTGTTCAAATCTACATTTATCTTGTTAAGATATCTGCCTTCTAACCCTTACAGTTTTTATGTATTTTTAATGTGTTTTTGTATGTTACATGCCTATGAAATGCATTATATAGGGAGAATAGTTTTTATTTTTTGGTCAATCAAGGTGATCACTAATATTTTTGTTAGCTTCTTGACCTTTATTCTTTCATAACTGAATACATACTATGATTTGCAACATGTGTGTCTTGCAATAATCTATATTTTTCATTCATTCGTAAAAGTAATTTTTCAGCTTACAGTATCACTGAACAATGGTTATGATATCAATATTCATCATTTAGGTGTTCATTGAGAGAAGCTGTATATAAAAAAAAAATTGATAGTAGTACGCGGTATCCTTATATTCTATCTTTTTTCCCTTATTGATTATTGCAAGTTATTAATTTTATCATATGCCAGGAGAGATGAGTTTTTCATATATTTGAATGAATTTTCAATGCTTCATAGTTCCAAAAGAATGTAAAGATGGCAATATAATTGATGATATATATTACTAGTGTTAGTCATTGGTTAAATTAGAAATTAATGACACCATTAATGCATATGAGGCTATGTACCTAGAATGAAATCAAGAATATAGGAATATGACATTAAATACAAAACAAGTCCTAGATTTTCTCACACCTAAAATAGGAAAGGAAATGAATGAAGTCAGTGGCGTTTCCCTCAATGCTAGGAGTTTTGTTTATGAATAAAAAGAAATTAAAACCCTAGTAGAGGCATGTGTGTGAAGTTAGAAGATGAATAAGTGAATGATACCATTGATACAAATAACTACCAAATCTGGAAGAGATTGAGCAAGAAGGCATGATGGATATGGAATATTATATGAATCAATTTAATATGTATGGGCATCAAATACATGAAAATCCTAAGATTTTGACACACCAAATATAGAAAATTAAGTAAATGTTGTTGGTAGTGTTAAGCTCAAGGTGTAGAAGAAACTTATCGATGAAGGAAATTATGTGAAGTTTAATGAAAGAGGTAAAAAAAAATAGAATGAGATTAGTATGCACATGTTGTGAGAAGAAGAGCTAGATGAGTTATAGGGAATATCTTATAGGATATGCATTGAAGTGTATAGGTGTAGTGTAGCAAGATAGAACATAGAATTTTCTAAGTGTAGATTAATGAGATGGAGAAGGGAAACGGGGAAGAGTAGAGAAATGATTTGTTGAGTGAAAAAAAGAAAATAATGTGTAGATTACAAATAAGAGAAGGGAAGAGAAAAGATATGAGTTGTTGAGTTAGCTGTAGTAGAGAGAATTCTTGCATAGATCCAAAAGAAAACAATGAGAATTTATGGAACAAGTTTGTAACATAGAACTAGACTCACTTGAATCATTTAAAGTTGTAGCTCTATAAATCTTACATTGTAAATTTGATTGGTTGGTGCCATCAGATATCTAATTTGGTGCTCAGTGTAGGGAGTTGTGCTCCTAAACCATGAGATTAGTGTCTCCTTAGGGTTGGTGCCCTTGAACATTGGAACTAGTGAGGTTTTGTTGTGATGATAGATTAGGACATTAGATCCTTGCAACTATTATCATAGTGGTTCTCCCCATATTGGGTTTTCCATGTAAATGTGGTCTTATGTGTGCTTGTGTGTGATCTCTCTATGTATACTTTCATATTAGTTTAAAATTATTAAAGAGCTAGTTTAAATTGATCTGCTGGTTCACCCCCCTCTCAGTAGATTGTTGTGTTCCAACAATAGGAACAAAGAAAATGTGAAAGAAGATTGTATGAAAAGGGAAAAATAGTACTTTGTAGGTGCTTTTTGCTAGTGTGAAGAGTTATGAGAATATTTTTGTATGCTTGCAATTGAATTTTTAGAATGTATGAATTTTACAAATTCTCTTATGTAGATAGTTGTTGTAGGAGTAACATCATTTTAAAAATTTGAATCTTGTACTTTCATGTATATTGCAAGAAATCCATTTTTTAAGTAAAATTTTAGATTTTATCATTTTGTAGTTGTTATTAGTATCCAACAAGATTTGAATTTTAATTTTTTGCAAAAATTGAAAATCCCATGGATTCTTAATTGTTAAGCTGCACCATTCTCACTGCTCTTAATATCACTCATTTTGAACTATCTTATGTGGATTAGGATATAGCCCTTTTTATATTGAAGTGTTGTGGTAAGGAAACAAATAATTAGTAAATTCACAATGATAAAGCATACCTTTTAGTTTCCTTCTACCATCCCACACATAGGAAGATAACGATTAATCAATAGTTTTATTCATAAACACTATTAATAGCATCATTTTTTGTGATGTTCAATATATATAATGAAATAAGCGAAACATGAGTTGAAACTAAACAACCATAATAGTTATATAAACCTATGATGTTATTTGTGTATAGTTTTTAAATAATAAAAAAATGAATCTATTATTTTGAATGACTTGTGGTTGGTTGATGTGTGATACTCAATGGAAAATATATTTTTGGCATGAGTTCTTACTTGGAGATATTTTAATGTATTGTGTTTCCTTCTTATCCTTTTTAATTATAGGTATAATTTAAATTGAATTTCATCTACAAACTATGTTCTTTCTTATGGGTAAGTGCACAAAGATGGTTCCCAAAAAGGGGACTTAAGTGGACACCTTTTTTTCTGAAATTGGGAAATACTAACCTTGAAGGTGAAATTGAGGATAGTTACACTCAAAATTTTGAGATGGAACAAAAACAACGATCAAAGTTCTCTCAGTATACTTTCTAAACTACTAATATATTTTTAAAATGGTTGAGATTAAGCGGTTAAAAAGAGGGATGTACGCAATTGGTGTTTTTTTTGTCAGAAAAACATAACATAGCAACTCTTGTACGACCCTCATACGGTGAACTTTTTGTTTTTTTTTTTTAAATCACAATGGTCAAAAGTTAGCTAACAGTATGTAGTTGATGCATGATTTGTCTGATAATTTTTTAATCAATATTTGATTTCTTACTAATTTTTGAAGTGGACATTTTCTGAAAAATAGAATTTTGACCATGCTACCCCTACAAATTTTGGAAATTAATTGATTTTTTTATTTTTATTTTAAAATTGTAGAATGGAGTCTAGTTTCTAAAAATGTAATTTATTTGAAAAATTGATGAACGGTTAAATTTATAACGAAAAAAATACCAAACACTTCTTTTTGGCAAAAAAAAACACATACAAATAAAAAAAATTATGGATGAAAGGCTTAACATTTTCCAAAAGTGAAAAAAATTATATCATTGGATAGCTAATAAAGAACCCAACATTTACCCATGTGTTCTATTTTTTGATATTGAACCACGTGCAATCCCGATGGTGAGCATGAACTCGATTATGTGAAATATGGTAGATATTTTAAAAACTCGTCTCTGGTCATTAGGAATGCCCTCCAAGCCTTTGGGTTGGTATTCCAAGGCAAATACCAAGCCTAAGGTTAGGGAATTCTTGAAGCAAGATATAACGTGAGTGCGTTATAATGCGCTCACATTATATCTCAATTTTGACATGGTTTTTGCTTTTGCGTGAAACATGTCAACTAATAAATAATGTGAGCATGTTATAACGTGCTTGCATTATCTCTTCCTTTATGTTAAATGCTAATATATTGAATGTATGTTGATATATATTGAATGCTCATATGTACATGTATGCTTGTATGTCATGTATTTATATACGTATGTATGTATGTATCAATGCATATATATTGTATGTATGTAAGATTGTATCCACATATGTATGTATGTATTCTTGTATAGATGTAAGATTATATGTACATATTATTATGCTTGTATGTATGTCTTTAGATGGAGGGAGAATTTAGAGAGAGAGAGAGTCTGGAGAGATGGAGAGGGGGTGGAAGTGACAGTTTAAGAGAGGGAGTCAGAGAGAAGGGGTTGGAGTGAGAGGGACTTAGCTAGGTAGGGTGGGAGGGATAGAGGGAGGGAGAGAGATAATTTAGAGAGAGAGAGAGGGGCGATAGAGAGATGAAGAGAAAGAAAGATTTATGAAGGTAGGGTTCCAAAGGGAGAGAATTGAGAGTGTGAGTGGGGTGAGATGGAGATACTTGAGAGATAGGTAGTGAGAGGGAGTGTGAGAGAGAGGGAGTGGGAGAGAGAGGGAGTGTGAGCGAGAGACCTAAGAGAGGGAGGGGGTGTGGGAGGGAGTGACCTGATAGAGGTGGAGAAAGAGGGGGTGGAGTGAGAGGAACTTATCTAGGTACGGTTGGAGGGATAGATAGAGAGAGGGGAGAGAGACAGAGAGAGATTTACCTAGGTAGGTTTCTAGAGGGAGAGACCTAAGAGAGAGAGGGGGTGGGAGGGAGAGACATGAGAGAGAGGAAGAGAGAGGGAGTGGGAGAGAGTGGGAGGGACATAAAGAGATATGGATAGAGGGAGCGAGAGAGGGTGTTAGGGATAGATTGAACGAGAGGTAAGTAGAAAAAGGGAGATGGTAGATAGAGACAATTAGAGAGGGTAGGAGGTAGGGAGGGAGGGAGAAGTTAGATGTATAGATAGAGAGAAAGTGATATGATTTGAGGGTATAAGGTTGATGGATTAGAATGGATGGCCTATAGGGTTGATGGTTTCTAGGGTATTAGGGTTTAAGGTTTGAGGTTGAGGGTATAGGGTAGAAGGTTTAAGTGTTTAGGGTTAAAGGGTTTGGGGTTGAGGGTTTAGGGTTAAGGGTTAAGGTTTTAGGTTACATTGTTGAAGGATTAGGTTCAAGGTCCAATGTAAGGGGTAGAGGGTATAGGGATAGAGGGTTTCAGGTTTAAGGATTGAGGGTTGAGGGATTAAGGGTTGAGGGTTTAATGTATAGGGTAAAGGGTAGAGGGTAGACCGTTTAAGGGTTAAGGGTTTAAGGGTTGAGGTTTGAGGGATTAGGGTTGAGGGTCCAATATATAGGGTAGAGGTTATAGGGGTTGAGAGATTAAGGGTTAAGGGTTTAGGGACTAGGGTAGAGATTTTTCCTGGATTTCATGATATAAGGGTTGAGGGATTAGGGTTTAGGTATTAGGGTTTAGGGTAGAGAGTATTGGGTTGAGGGTAGAGCGTAGAGGGTAGAGGATAGAGGGTTTAAGAGTTTAGGTTTTAAGGGTTGAGGGTTGAGGGTCGAGGGTTTAGGGTTAGGTGTTTAAGGGTTTAAGGGTTGATGATTTAAGGGTAAAGAGGGTTGAGGGATTAGGGTAGAGACTTTACTAAGTGGGTTTAAGGGTTGGGGGATTAGGGTTGAGGGTAGAGGGTAGAGGGTAGAGGGTAGAGGGTAGAGGGTTAGGTTTTAACGGCTTAGGGTTTAGGGTTGAGGGATTAAGAGGTTATAAGGTAGAGGGTATATGGGTTGAGGGGTTAGAATTTAAGGGTTGAGGGTTGAGGAATGAAGAGGGTATATGCATTGAGGATTAGGTTTTAAGGGTTGATGTTTGAGGGTTAAGGGAATAAGAGGGTATAGGGGTTGAGGGATTAGGGTTTAAGGGTTGAGGGTTGAGGGATTAAGAGCATATAGGGGTTGAGGGTTGAGGGTTGAGGGTGGATGGATTAAGAGGGTATAGGGGTAGAGGGATTAAGGTTGAAGGGTTGAGGGTTGAGCATTGAGGGTTGAGTGTTGAGGGACTAAGAGGGTATAGGGGTTGATGGATTAGTGTTTAAGGATTGAGGGTTGAGGGATTAAGAGTGTATAGGGGTTGAGGGATTAGGGTTTGAGGGTGGAGGGTTGAGGGTTCAAGGATTAAGAGGGTATAGGGGATGAGGTATTAGGGTTCAAACATTGAGGGTTTAGGGTTGAGAGATTAAGAGGGTATAGGGGTTGAGGGATTAGGTTTTAAGCGTTGATGGTTGAGGGTTGAGGGATTATGGTTGAAGGGTTGAGGGTTGAGTGTTGAGGGTTGAGGGATTAAGAGGGTATAGGGGTTGAGGGATTAGGGTTTAAGGGTTGAGGGTTGAGAGATTAAGAGGGTATAGGGGTAGAGGGATTAGGGTTTAAGGATTGAGGGTTGAGTGTTGAAGGTTGAGGGATTAAGAGGATATAGGGGTTGAGGGATTAAGATTTAAGGGTTGAGGGTTGATGGATTATATTTTAAGGGTTGAGGGATTAAGAGGGTATAGGGGTTGAGGGATTAGGTTTTAAGGGTTGAGGGTTGAGGGTTCAAGGATTAAGAGGATATAGGTGTAGAGAGATTAGGGTTGAAGGCTTGAGGGTTGAGCATTGAAGGTTGAGGTATTAAGAGGGTATAGGGGTTGAGGGATAAGGGTTTAAGGGTTGACGGTTGAGGGTTGAGGGATTAAGAGGGTATAGGGGTTGAGGGATTAGGGTTTAAGGGTTTAGGGTTGAGGGTTGATGGTTTAATATGGTATAGGGGTAGAGGGATTAGGGTTGAGGATTGAGAATTGAGAGTTGAGGGATTAAGAGGGTATAGGGTTTGAGGGATTAGGATTTAAGGGTTGAGGATTGAGGGTTGAGGGATTAAGAGGGTATAGGGGTTGAGGGATTATAGTTTAAGGGTTGAAGGTTGAGGGTTCAAGGATTAAGAGGGTATAGGGGTAGAGGGATTAAGGTTGAAGGGTTGAGGGTTGAGCATTGAGGGTTGAGGGATTAAGAGGGTATAGGGGTTTAGGGATTAGGGTTTAAGGGTTGAGGGTTGAGCGTTAAGGGATTAACAGGGTATAAGGGTTGAGGGATTAGGGTTTAAGGGTTGAGAGTTCAAAGATTAAGAGGGTATAGAGGTAGAGGCATTAGGGTTGAATGGTTGAGGGTTGAGGTATTAGGCTTTAAGCATTGATAGTTGAGGGTGGAGGGATTAAGAGGGTATAGGGGTAGAGTGATTACGGTTGAAGTGTTGAGGGTTGAACATTAAGGGTTGAGAGATTAAGAGGGTATAGAGTTTGAAGGATTAGGGTTTGAGGGTTGACGGTTGACGGTTCAAGGATTAAGAGGGTGTAGGGGTAGAGGGATTAGGGTTGAAGGGTTGATGGTTGAGTGTTGAGAGTTGAGGGATAAAGAGGGTATAGGGATTAGGGTTTAAGGGTTGAGGGTTGAGGTTTGAGGTATTAACAAGGTATAGGGATTGATGGATTAGGGTTTAAGGTTTGAGGGTTGATGGTTCAAGGATTCATAGGGTATAGGGTAGAGGAATTAAGATTGAAGGGTTGAGGGTTGAGCATTGAAGGTTGAGGGATTAAGAAGGTATAGAGGTTGAGGGATTAGGGTCTAAGGGTTGAGTGTTGATGGTTGAGGGATTAAGATGGTATAGGGGTTGAGGGATTCAGGTCTAAGGGTTGAGGGTTCAAGGGTATAGGGGTTGAGAGATTAGGGTTTAAGGGTTGAGGGTTGAGCAATGAGGGTTGAGCGATTAAGAGGGTATAGGGGTTGAGGGATTAGGGTTTAAGGGTTGAGGGTTGAGGGTTAAGGGATTAGGAGGGTATAGGTGTATCCATCTCTACCACTATCTCCATCTACCCTCTATCTCTTAACCATTTACACCCTCAACCCTTGAACCATTAACTCTTAACCCTCTTCCCTCTATCTCTCTCTCAATCTATCTCTCCCTGCCTTTATATCTCCATCCCTCCCACTATCTCTTTCTTCCCCTTTCCCTCTCCATCCATCTCTCCCTCTTTTTACCTCTTTCTCTCCCACTCTCTCTTTCTCTCACTCTCCCCATCTCTCCCTCCATATCTATCTTTATCCCACTTTCCCCTTCTCTCACTCTATCCCTCCCACTCTCCCTCTTTCTCTCCTACCCCCTCTCCCTCCCTGTCTCCCTCTTTCCCTCACACTCTCTCTTTCTACCACTCTCCCTCTCTCTCCCTCCCACTCTATCTTTCTCCCTCTCCCTCTCCCTCCCTCTCCCCCTCTTTCTCTCCCACTCCCTCTCTTTCCCTCTCTCCCTCTTTCTCTCCCACTCTCTCTTTCTCCCACTCCATCTCCCTCCCTCTCTCCCTCTTTATCTCCCACTCCCTCTCCCTCCCTCTATCCCTCTTTCTCTCCCAGTCTCTCTTTCTTCGACTCTCCCCCTCTCTCCCACACTCTCCCGCTCTCTCTTTCTCCATCTCCCTCTCCCTCCCTCTATCCCTCTTTCTTTCCCACTTTCTCTTTCTCCCACTCTCCCAATCTCTCTTTTTTCATCTCCCTCTCACTCCCACTCTCCCTCTTTCTCTCCTCCCTCTTCCCTCTCTCCCTCTTTCTCTCCCTCCCCTCTCTTCCTCCTCCTCTTTATCTCACCTCTCTCCCTCCCCTCTATATTTCTCCAACTCTCTTCTTCTCCTCTCCTCCCTCTCCCTCCCTCTCCCTCTTTCTCTCCCTCCCTCCCTCCTCTCTCCTATTTCTCCCACTCTCCCCTCTCTCCCTCTCCCAATCTATTTTTCTCCTCTCCTCTCCTCCCTCTCCCCTCTTTCTCTCCTCCCATTCCCTCCCTCTCTCCCTCTTTTCTCCCACTCTCTCTTTGTCCCTCTCCCCTCTCTCCCACACTCTCCCCTCTCTCTCCTCTCCCTATCCCTCTCCCTCCCTCTCCCTCCCTCTCCCTCCCTCTCTCTCCATTTTTCTCTCCAACTCTCCCTCTACCTCTCTCTCTCTCTCACACACACACTCACCTCTATCTCCTCTACTATAAGGGTGTAGGGGAGAGATATAGAATTAGGATAGAGGGTGTAGACAAAGAGGGAGAAAATGAATATATTAATAAAACCATATTTCATATAACATGCTCACGTTATAATGAGAGCGCGTTATTAACTCCTCTAAAAATGGTAAAAATAATCTATATACCCGTGATGGAAGGGCCCACAGTTTGCATATTCCCCTAGTTCTACGCATGCTCCAACAAAAAGTAGCTTTTTGATGATGTTGTGAAGTGTGCAAGAATATTTTTCACATTCCATCACCTTTTCCATGTCCTTTCTACCACCTTTGCATGAAATAAAAAAGTTTCCACATTGAAAGACATATAATATCAATTGAAGTTTGGAGGGGAACAAGCTTTTGAACAAGTCAAATTATTGTGGAGTTTGAAGAAAGAAGAAGCTAAGGCTACATAATTGGGTTGAACTCCTCCATTTGAAGGTCTAGTTTTCTAGGTATGTGAAGTCTTTACACATTTTCTTTCCTTCTATTATGGATTGCTTTCATTTTTGTTTCTCATTATAACCTTATGTTGTCAATGCACATTTTAAATTACATAATTATATACACTTGCCAATTACCATTTTAATCTTGATGCAGAGCATCTACTAGGATCCACAAATCATCAAGGGTACATCTGACCCTAACTTAAATTGAAGAAGGTCAATGAACAAAATCAACAATCTTTTCATCAAAACATTAGAACTTGGTTTCAACTCTTTGTAAGACTTGAAAAAATAGATTAACCATCATAAAATTGATTGTAACATAGCATAAATCTGATTAGAAGGTCAAAACCATTCAATTCATTTATGATTCACTAATTCAAGAACTCAATGTTGCAACTTACATGACAAAATAAAAACAAATCATGGAAGGTAAATACCAGTTCCTTTATCCAAACATTTGAGACATTACAATCAACATGTTATTGATTGAAATAAACCAAATCCAAATTCCAAATATCTCACCCAAATTCATCCTTTGAGCATGTTGCCCCTTGCATTATTCAAAACCCGTGGTGCAGGGGCACCTACAACCATTATTAAAAATCTACTTTGGTGACAATATGTCTTAAGGTCGTTGGGTGATTTCAAGAGTTTTTAGATGCTTTTTCATAAATTTTATTGAAATTAAGGTCTAAATAGACCAAGCTTTCATGTATTTAGGGATTTTGTGAAATTTGGTGATCAAATGTGCAAGTATGCACTCTTGCTTAAGAAAATTTTCAATTTTTCCATATAATATTTGATTGAAGTGCAATACAAGAGTCTAGAAGTTTTATTAAGGATGAGATAAAGGTGTGTGAGTGGCCTTAGGTGGACCTTGGACAACAAAGTTGCATAATGTTGCCTATTTAGTAAAAGTTGTCAATGTTTGCAATTTTTAAGACAAATAAAGGTCTTGGTGTGAAATTGATATTCTTCCATAAAAACATGTTCTTAATTTCATTTTGCTCCCTTTGAAGAGGTTTTTATTGAACTTTGTGCTTGGAATTCATACATTTCTAGAAACCGTGTTCTTGGATAGTCAAGGGTTTAAGGGAAATTTAATGTCTTAGATGGAATACCACCTATTGTGATCTTTGTGACTCAGTGGGGTGACCATGTAGGATGTACTTATGATGTTCTTAGGAGTAGAGAAGAACAACTTTAAATTTCCATCATGAATGATGTTGGTTTAAGGGGAAATACCCTATTTTCTCAAAGAAAACAATGGTGTAGACCTAAGAAAGAGGGGTGCAGCATTTCCAGAGGGAAGATGAGGGTTCCTTAAGATTGGGGGGACCTATAAAAATATGTATAGGTAGTTTCTCTTGAATTGAGAAGTTGTGGAAGGTAGAGTTTTAGTAAGGAGGCTTAAAAACCCTTGTTTCTTAGGTTCTAGAGAGGGTTTTGAAACTTGTTGATGGAATGAGTACTTGGGGTCCTCAAACCTTGATAATTGTTAGTTTTGAGACCTAATACATGACTTATTTTAGTCATGGAGGCATGGTGGCGGGTTCTTGAGGGAGTCCCTTTATAAAATTGGCTAATTTGGGCCCTAAAACAGTGAAATTTGTCATTTTGATTCATATACTCAAATTAGCATTAAGAGTACCCAATTCCTAAAGGACCTTCAAAAAACCTTGAAAATATTGAAAATAACTGATTACAATCAACTAGGTTCCTCAAAACATCAACCAATGATTATGTCATTCACACGTTGTCTTAAATCTTCCATAATGGCACCATTGTTTACAAACACAAACTATAATTTTAAGGAACAACCAAACCATTTTTTTTTTAATAAATATTTGTTTGATTTATTGCAATAGAAATGAAACCTTTCAGAAGTATACCATTACACACAAACTTAGTTCCTTTGTTGATTGTCCACATTACTAGTAGCCAAGCATATGCAAACTGTCACATGTATCTCCCAAACCATGCAAGCACTTCAGACTGTGATAGTCATTTTGGACACCCATTTCTCTCATACAAAACATATTACAAGATGGATATTAATTCCTTCAGAGAAAATGCTTGTAAACTAGTTGTTTCAGTCTGAGAATAAGCCTAACTAAGCCTTAGTGCAAATAGGGGTTATTGGTTTTGCTACTCCCAACACCAAACTGTCATAACCAATACATAAAATACCTTTCATTTGAACTTCCCAAGATTATATGTCCATTAGAATTTCATTTCCAAACACATTTCCATAAACCCTAAGCTTTAAGCTTCACAATTCCCTATTTTACCAGTTTGAACACAGTTTTACAGTCAATAAAAAATATTTTCTTCACACCTTAGTCCTCACCATATGATTGGTAACCCTTCAAATATGAAATTACATGCCACAAGGAGTTTTTACACCAAAATTGAGAACTTTCACCGAGTATAATGGGAGAAACACAATTTCTCAAGTTCACTGTTTACCCTAATAGAGGGTTTGATAGTTTTAGAGAAAAATTGCAATATCTGACTCAAACGTTAAGAAAAATGCATGAAAAAAATTGTATTTGGGAGGTGATTGACTGTGACAACACTTAAAATCATCCAACCGAGTATTCATGCCCGTAAAAATTCATAAAAGAGCCTAAAACAGTGAAATTTTGAAGAAAAAGACAAAGAGAAAACTAACAGAGTAAAATTCGTACATCCAACCAAGCATTAACTTGAATGGGTACATTTTTTAGGAACTAATATTTGTCTCATTACCTTGGAATAGATAAAATTATCCATCATGCCAAAGAAAAAGACAAAGAGGAAACTAACACATGAAGATCATGAAACCTTCAAAGTAAAGGAGAGAGTTCGGGTGGCGGCATATCGTGAAAAGAAGAAATTGGAAACAATTGATGAAAAAAAGCCAATTGTAGAGGAACCTCAACTGTCAAAAAGAGAATAGGAATTGGCAGCACAATAGGAATGAATGTGAAAGCATCATCATAAGATAGATTTGGATACCATAGTTGGAGACACACCCTCTATGACAAGTGAATATGAAGGGACTCCATTAAGCACAAGCGAATATGGAGGGACACCATCTAGCACAAGTGAATATGGACAGACACCATCTACTACAAGTGAATATGGAAGGACACCATCTACCACAAGTGAATATTGTTGGACACCATCCAACACATCTCAAGTTGAGAGTGCATCATCACTCAGATTTGACAAAGAAGGTATGCCATCATCCCCATGTGAACCTCAAGGTGTGTCTTCTTCTTCACCCTTGATAGAAGGTACACAATCTAGCCCACCTCAATTAAATATTGATGAAATTACTAATGTTGAGATGTATGTACCTAAGAGAACACCACCTAGAATTTTGTGTAGAAAGCTAAAGTATTTGATTAATATTGATGAAGAGATTTTGCAGTAGATGGAAGGTAAGATTTCAACACGCACTTGCAGAAGAAATGCTGATAAGATTTGGGAACGATTATTTGAAAGGCTAAATGAGACTGCAAGATGTCAACTATTTGTTGAAATGATGTAGGTTGTAAAGTATAGGAACATCATGATGACTCTTGGGTTGAGGAAATCAAATGCATCGAATGAAGACACTATTGTGAAGAATCCAATGGATGATTATGAGAGTGTGGGTAAGACCTCATGCTCAAAGGATAGTAATGTCCCCCGAGATGTCATTACATCAAATTTGCTAAGTTTTCAAACAAAGAGAGCTTGTCTCATTAGAAAGATGACTGAAGAAATGGGAATTAGTAGAAAAACTTTATTAAAAGCCATTCAAAGGTGGCAAAGAATTGAGGAAAATGATTCAAATGAATTATGGGAATTCTCGAGGAAACTGTCATGAAAAGATAAATAAGTTGTCGAAGCCTTGAGAACACTAATTGAAAAGTATTGGAAGAATAACACAAGGTCATCTTTGAATCAAAGGGATTTGGTAAGAAGGAGAATCGGTAGTCGGAATCGTGAGCCACATCCAAAGAATTTTTTGGATATGACTCAAACCCAATTTTATCGAAAAATTGAAAATGATTATCCTCAAATTAGTATTTCTCAAAGACTTTTTGAAATTCTTAGACCTTTTTATGTCAAGATAAATCACACATGCACTATTTTTTTTTGTAGACTACATATTGAATTTTCTAACCATTATGATGTTTATCATTCTATATGTTTAGATTTGCATACTAACAATGTTTTGCAAGATTGTAGCATAGAAGCCCAACCAAAATCTTCAAGAGATTTCTTATCAAAAAAATTATGTGAAATAGAGAATGGCTAGATATTCTATAGGACAACATGCTTGGATGGTTCATGCGAGTATTGCAGTGGCTTCCAGCGTATGCCAATATGTCAATATATGGAAAGAACAGATGAGGTGGGACGAAAACTAGTAGATTTCAGGAAGTATAAAATAGTGGCGTATGCTAAAAAAATGGGTATCAAGAAAAAAGGTGTGATTTGGTTATTGAGAAGATTCTAGTGTACCAGTTTATGTCCACATTTCATGACAATATATTGTCTAAGTATGCAATGCATACCCATAGAGCCCACTAGTTGGACATGCAATTCAATCTATGCAAGGACACCTTTCTAGTTGGAAGCATAGTATTAATGGTTGAATTTGCGGAGAACTACACTCTACAGCCACAACGTGAGGTGCAGTCACAGTATTACAACTCCACATAGGTTTTGATGTTTGTGCACATAGCATTCATTCATGCATCTGATAGTACAAATGACCAAAGGAAGGTATTGAGGGAGTACCACTTTTACATTAATGATGATCGTACACATTCTCCAGATTTCATGCAAGGTTGGTTCCAGATGTTCTACAGTGGTTTGGCTCAGAGGGGCATAGCATACGACTGATATATAATATGGTATGATAATTGTGCATTATAGTTCAAGAACTCATGCATATTCTAAGTTGGTTGTGTAGGATGCATGTCATTACAGGTGTTCAACATATGTGAAACTTTTGTGAGGTTGAACATGGAAAGGGGGAGCATGATGGTGCAGGAGTAGGCATGAAAAGAGCATTAGCATGAGAAGAGTTAAAGTATAAAAATAGTGCAAAGTTGACAGATGCAAAATCAATCGTCGAGTGGTGTAATGCTTCGATGGGACCAGGTAATGAAGGTACACCTTTAGTTCATAGATTTTTTTTTTGATGGATGATACTAACATTGCACCATCTGAAGACTATTGTACACTAACAGGATCAACTGAGCTACACTCTTTCCTTAGCTCAAATGCAGGTTCATGGAGTATCGATACACAAAAGATGGCGTGCTTTTTTTCTTCATGTACAATGCAATCTTGGAATGATTGTGAGTTAGGGGAGTGGTTTGACAAATGGTTGACAAGTTATCTTAGCCCACTTCACATGTATCACCCTTCGACGACATTGGAACTAACGCAGATGGAAGCATCGGTCAACTTTGACCGCATATCAAATCTAGGTCAACCAGGTGATATATTTACTTTCTTACTTGTTTAAATTCTATATCGTTATCTTACTTTGTACTGTATTCATAATGTTGACAAATTTCAAGATATTTTCTATGCATATCAATGCAAGGCATGTTTATGCAGTTATTGCAAATGAAGACAATGAAGAGGGAACAAAGTATTACTTGTGTCATTTTGTTGAGGCCAAAAATAAATTGGACGCTCTAGTTATGGATGGAGAAAACATTGAATACCCTGCAAGCTCAGTTGTGGTTACTAAAATATGGCTTAGAAGGTACCCACATTCAAGTGTTAAACATTGGCTATTTCAGGAATTTGACATGCATTGTAAGATTCTTCATTACTTGAACCTTGTCGTCGCATCCAATGTTTGTTTGACCAAGCATGGGGGTAGACCTTTGAACAAGACCTTTTGGAAGGTCCTTGAGTCTGACCATGAGGCAATACTTGACACAATAAAGAGTAGATCAGACCCAAATGGTTCATTGGATTAATTTGTAAGTATATGCACATTGGTTCTTATTAATTTATGCTTGTATACACATTAATTTGTTTGATTCAATGCTATCATCTTCTTTTACTTTGTGTATTTTTAAGTAACATACTAAACAGTGATTGGTGTCCCCTTGCAAAAAATTTAGATGTATGAGCCATCCAAGAGAATGTCAACTATAAAAGCAATACAACATCCTTATTTTGATGATCTTGACAAGTCTCAATCATAATTTTAAGCCATTAGAAAAGTGTGCACAAAGCTTGGTGAGGGAATTTCAAGTTATTCATTCGAAGTTAACCTTATAATGAGCATCTATGATTTAGACATTATAAGAGCATCTGAAATTTCAACTTACTCTATTCATGAGAGGTGTTCTATGCAATAGGTATGTTGGAATTCCTAGTGAAGATGTATGACCAAGAGTGACTGAGTTGTGAGATCTATATGCCTATTTATTAGTGCCTTCCATCTATTTTTATTTCATTTCCATTTTGGATGCTCTTTATTTTTCTCTTTTACTTTGCATATTTGTAATTATACTAAAAAATAATTGATCTCTCATCGCAGAAAATACTGATTTATAAGCCATCAAAGACAATCTTAGACAAAAGCACAATGCAAAATCCTTATTTTGAGGATCTTGACAAATCTCAATTTTGATTTCAAGCCATTATAAAAGAAAGTGTGAATCTTAGCGAGGGAATCTCAAGTTACTCAGTTGAAGTTAACCTCATAATGAGCACCTATGATGTAGACATTTAAAGAGAATATTGAATGTATGAGTGACATTGTAAAAGATTTGTGAGAATGAAGTACCTAAGGCTTTGTAATGAGATTTACTTACATAATGAGATTTACTCAAATATTGTTTTTATGGAGTTCATGTTTGGTGCAAGAGCACCTTGTTCTATAAATTCCTTCAATAGGAAAATCTACAAAATTTGAATTTTAAAATGTAAACAATGTGAAAAAGGTCATGTAAAGGTCATATGTAATGTATCCAAAGTCTCAAAGAGGTCATTAGGTGATTAGAGAAGTGATATAAAGCATGTAAGGTCGAATTATCATGTTTTAGGTGTGTGTGTGTGTTTATTTGTGTAGGGGAATTCAAGAAAGAATGCAATTATCATGTATCCAAACCCTCAGATCCGCAATTTGTCTAAGGAAAAACTCACTCCACCATGCCAAATCAAAACCCTTATTTTATGCTAGTATAAGGAGGGTTTATTAAAGGGAATGGTTCCACATCTTACCAAAACATGCCATTACCTTAGACCTTCTTAAAATCACCTGCACAAACTCAAAAGACAATCACACAACCTCTACATGCAATTTTTTATCAAACCCTAGGGTGAAACCTTATTTTTATGCCCTTTTCTATCAAAATCTACAAGGGCAGCAACACAAACCCAATAAAACTTATTTTATTTCACTTATAAATTTCTTGTCTAATCCTATAGGACTGCTTTGGGCCACTCTACAAAAAGCTCTCTCAGTTTTGGCTATCTTGGAGTGGTTTTTCTGTGGTGGTGGATTTTCACTTAATGGAACACGTGTCAAATTGAAGTTGTGCAAAGTTGCAAAGTGGTGCAACTTTCACTCTGGAACTCGTGTGAGAAAACTAATTGTTCCAACACATCTGAATAGTTATTTTTATGGTAGTTATGGTCTTTTTTCACACTGAAACACCTAGAATCGCTCCGAGCTACGTTCCACCAAATTGATCCCTCAAGGGTCCAAAGTGAAAAATGGCTGCAAACTTCAGCATGCTATTATTCGGATACCATGATGCTTAAAAAATTCTCATCTAATCCAACAGGATCACGTTGGGCACCTCTACAAAAACCTCTCTCGATTTTGGCTATCTCGGATTGGTTTTCCTGTGGCAGTGGATTTTCACTTGATGGAAAAAGCGTCAATTGCAAGCAATGCAAAGTTACAAAATGGTGCAACTTTCATTTTGCCACTTGTGTGTTGAAGTGGACTATTCTAACATTTTTGAGTAGGTATTTTTATGCTAGGCATGTTCATCTTTCACATCGAAACACATGGAATTGCTCTGAGCTATGTTCCACCGGACCGATCCCTCAAGGGTCCAAAGTGCAAAATGGCTGCAAAATTCAACATGCTATTACTCGGATACCATGAAACTTAGAAAATTATCATCTAATCCAATAGGATCATGTTTGTCCCCTCAACGAAAACCTCTCTTGGTTTTGGCTATCTCAGAGTGGTTTTTCCGTGGCGGTGGATTTTCACTTGATGGAAAAAACATCAAATGCAAACAGTGCAAAGTTGCAAAGTGGTGCAAATTTTGTTCTACAACTTGTGTGACCAAGTGGAATATTCCAACATGTCTGAATAGGTATTTTTATGCTAGGCATAGTCCTCTTTCACACCAAAACATGTAGAATTGTTCTAAGCTATGTTCCACCAGATCGATCCCTTGAGGGTCCAAAGTGCAAAATGGCTACAAACTTCAACATGCTATTAATCAGATACTGTGACACTTAGAAACTTATCATCTAATCCTAAAAGATCTCTTTGGACCTGTTTAGAAAAAACTCTTTCAGTTTTGGCTATCTTGGAGTGGTTTCTCCGTGGTGACGAATTTTCACTTGATAGAAAAAGTGTCAAATTCAAGCTATCCAAAGTTGCAAAGTGGTGCAAATTTTGCTCTGCAACTCATATGACAAAACTAACTGCTCCAATGCATCCAAATAGGTATTTTTATGGTAGGAATGGTCTTTTTATGCACAAAAACACAGGGAATCGCTCCAAGCTATGTTCCATCAGATCGATCCTTTAAGGGTCCAAAATGCAAAATGGCTGCAAACTTCAGCTAGCTATTAATTGGATACTGTGATGCTTAGGAACTTAGCATCTGATCCTAAAGGATTGCATTGGGCCCATCTAAAAAAACCTCTCTCGGTTTTGGCGATCTCAAAGTGGTTTTGTTGTGGCAGTTGATTTTCACTTGATGGAAAAAGTGTCAAATTCAAGCTGTACAAAGTTGCAAATTGGTGCAACTTTCACTCTACAACTCGTGTGACCAAAATAACTGCTCCAAAACATCTGAATAGGTATTTTTATGGTAGGAATGGGCTTGTTTCGCATCGAAACATGTGGAATCACTTTGAGCTACGTTCCACCAGATCAATCCCTTAAGGGTCCAAAGTGCAAAATGGCTGCAAACTTCAACATGTTATTACTCATATACTGTGACACTTAGAAACTTCTCGTCTAATCCTACAGGATTGCGTTGGGCCCCTCTAAATTTTTTTTTGCCATTTTTGGCTATCTCAGAGTGGTTTTCCTGTGGTGATAGATTTTCACGTGATGGAAAAAGTATCAAATTCAAGTTGTGCAAAGTTGCAAAGTGGTGTAACTTTCATTTTGCAATTGGTGTGACCAAACTAATTGCTCCAATACATCCCAATAGGTAGTTTTACGCTAGAAATGGTCCTCTTTCGCACCCAAACACATGGAATTGATCCGACTTGCGTTCAACCAGTTTGATACCTTATGATGGCATGCAAAACATTGTAAAATAGAAACATACAAACAACGGTTAAGAATTCTGAGTATTCCGCAAACAAAGAGTATGATCATTAGTGCAGAGCACCTTGTTCCTCCATTTGATGAAGAAGGTCTAATTCAATGGTTTTAGTGATTATCTGATGGTGAATAGGTTGGTCAATAGGTTGTTGTGGGTATTTTTAGCATGGTTTGTCTTGAATAAGGTCAATTAAGACCATTAGGTATTTTTTAGGGTGACTTTTGGGTCTAGTGATAAACAATGTGAAAATTTCAGTCTTGCACTAGAAGTTGTCTTTGTAGCCTTTGAAGGAGAATTTGTGAATTTATATATGATTGTGAAAGAATCAAGTTTTTTCGATGTAATAAAGCTATTTGTAAGCCATTTGTGTGGGTTTAGAGGTCATTAAATGTACTCATTAGGTTGGAGGAGTCTAAAGTTGCAAATTTGTAATTTGCTTAAAGCAACAAATTTGAAATGCAATGGTTACTTGTTTTGAAATTTGGTTTTTAGTTAGTTGAGGGTGTGGATCAATTAGAGAAGGGTGTAAAATAATATCTAAAGCCTTGAGAGGCTCGAATGGAGGTTTTTGATGAACTTTTGGAGAAGATCTAATAAAAATTATTCACATTGTTCTCTGTTTTTTAGATTTTTGATACAAACTTGTTGATCCCGTACTGGTATGACCTCTAGCTTCCTGTACAGTCCCAAGGTTGACATGGATTGAAAAAGGGCTGAGTTGGATTTATTTTGTTGGTGGTTTAGTGAAAAACCATAAAGGCATATGAGAGTTCTTTTTGTTAAGTCAAGTGAATGTTGGAGTCTTAGTGGGCATATTTGAGAGAAGCTGTGTCAAATCACAACTTGGTTGAGCCACTCTGCATCACCAATGGTGCTTTGCAATTTGAAGAGTGATTGAGAGCGTGTTTCTTTGTTAAATAGACCTATTTAGGGGTCTAGGACAATGTTGAGCCCATTTCTTATTTGTATTATAAATTATAACTTGCTTTCTCTCGAGTCCATTTTGTATACAAGAAATAATATTGCAAAAATTTGACATATAAATATTTCGATAGTGATGCATCAATAAAATATTGGAATCTTTTTATGAATCATTTCATGGAATGCCAATTTTAAATGTGTTTTTTTCTTTTAGATTAAGTTGATTAGCATCAATAAATTAATATTCAATAAAAACCATGAAGGAAAACAATGATCAATGCTAGGGCTAACCAATTAATAATTATACATGTGAATAATTCAAGCATATACATGTCAATAAGGGAAGCACAAGTACTAAAAAAAACATAAGCCTCACAAAGTATACACATGAATACATAGTATACACAAATTAATACAAAGTATATGCACGAATACAAGGTATACACATGAAAACACGTAAGCCATAAAGTATACATTCGAATGCACATAAGTCACAAAGTATACACGTAAGTTGTAAAGTATACACTTGAACACACGTAACTCATATCTATTGAACCATCAATTTGGAATGAAAATATAGATAGGCATCGATAAAAGATATTTGTTTTAACCAAATAGTCATGTAGGAATACATCAATATATGTCGATATAAGTATGATATATATGTACAAAATAGCCATATAGGCTTACGAGAATCCCATATAGGCATAATATTTCAAATATGTCCAATAAAAAATATGTACAAAACTGCCATGTAGGCATACAACAAAGGGCTCTGGAATCAAAATTCATTGCTCTCCATACCCTGGAAATAAAATATTTCCCTTTCCTTTTCGATCATATGGTGATTGGTCTATCAATAATTTTTGTTGCACTTGAGGAGTGCTCTTGCTGCTCCTCCTAGGGTTTAGTTTATGGTGAATTTTTAACTATTACAATAAGAAGTAAAGACATGAATATATAGAAATTACATTATAAAAATTGATATATTTGACAAAATAATCACTTACCGCCATCTCACGATCTCTCTCCATGAGGGAAATATTCCCACGCCCATGCTTAGGCGTGCTCAAGCCCTGTATAAACCATACAAATAGAAATTAAACTATGCGAATCAATAATGGTTTGATATTTCACTAACTAACATATATAACAACAAATGTAAATGTAAATTTCCTAATTTGCCTCATACCTCTCTTATCAGATCCATCAAGGATTTTATAGAATTTCACACCAATATCCATTGCCCTCATCACATTCAGAGGTGTTTCATGTTGCAACAATTGGAAATAAAACAAAAAATTACTCAACGTAATCAACAATGTGCATATAAAATACACAAATCTATTAAGTACTTGATTCATTAGTTAAAATATTTATTCTATTACGTTCATGTAGTTTTGAGTAAATCCATTGCCACTAGGAAGTGTTCCATCAAAACCTCCAATATTAGTCTTTTCAACATCCAAAATGGCATATTAAATTACCATTCGTAATACAATGCTATTAACATGCAATAAATTTATAATTGTTTACTAGTTACATACCCTAGTGATAGGTGTACTATAGAAATAAGTTGGTGGGGGGCCAGTGTATCCAGTCTCAACACTATGAGCCTACAATTTTATTCAAATCATAGAACATTTTTAATTAATCTTGCATTTCAAAATGAAAATTTAATAAATTAAATTCAATGAATATGCACAAACTTTTACCTGACTATCAATGCCATATGCCTAATGCAAAATTTCAGTTTCTCTCTCCATCTCCATAGCGATAGATGGATCTTGCATAGTATTATCCTAAGTGTCAGTGGGGTCATATGAACAAGTTTTCCTGCAAGATTGACACACATGTGTTTGAGGGCCACAACTCGAAGACTCCCCTGGATGGTGCTATAGAATAGGACTACTATGATGGATGACACTCTACGTAAAAGTTTTGATCGCCTGCAATGTCTCTACATCAATACTTTCCTTCACGATGGAAGGCATAACAACATGCTCATGAGGTGGCCTAGCAAGAGCTCGTCTACCTTGTTGTGTAGGATCTAGCTATGCACTAGGTCTATCCTGAACTAAGCCCCCACCTCTCCCCTGGAAATCCATCCTATCAAAATAATTTGGGACTTTGTTCAATATGAACTCATTGTATAGTTTTCTAAGTAAATATTGAGGGACCTCGCAATTGTTGCACAGTGGGTAATCAAAGACCATGTACCACCTATCATAAAATTGGTCCTTAATCTATTGGTGGTCACACCAATGGATAGGAAACCTCCTCGCATTGAGGGTAATATTTTGACTTGTGTGTGGGTTAGTGAATAATGAGCACAAATCACCTTTTGTAATTTTTAAATCCTTTACATCTTTGTATGATAGTTTATTTGCATAATAATCCCTAGCTACCTGCCTCCTATCTTGCCATATAGTTATTTGTTTGCTAATTGAATCTAATTTTTTTAACATATCTTACAATGAATTTTCAAGGGTCATTCTTTCTGCATTTGAACCATTTGGATCACTCAACCTACTAATCAAATCCTCAATTTTTTTTTGTTGTTTTCAATTTCTCATTAAATTTTGTTGAGTTCCAAGAGGGGGTTGAGTGATTCATGGAGGAGGTTATTGTTGTGGTTGATTTTCATCTTGATGATTTGGTTGGTTTTCCTGTTGAGGATCTTGAGGGTTTGCAAGTTGATTTGCATTTGCTAAAAATTCAACCTAAAACTAACTAATTCAAAAAAAAAACCATAGAATCCTTACCTCTCACACCTCTTCATCATTGTGGTGCCATCGTTGCAAATAAATAGTGAATGTTGGTGAATAATTTTTTTGAATTTCTCCTCCTAGAACACAAACATGAAATTATGGGAGTCTTAGCTATGGCTGCAAAAAAAAATAGTCGAAATACAAATGACAGATTTTTACTTTTTTTTTTCTTTTAACAAGCAATAACGTGAGCACATTATAACATGCTCACGTTATGTCTTTTCAAAAAAAAAATAAGGGTGTCCACAAAATGGCTACCCATTTCCATGCACCCGTCCTTATATTTGATTGGATTGATTCTCATATTATCTTATGAGAAACTATTTTGTTTGTTGATTATTTTATGGAAATCTTGGTTGTGTTTATGTTTAATAACCATGGAATATATTTCTCACTCTCATGTGGAGGATGTTAAGATTAAATATTGGTTAGGTATTATATAATTCACCTCATTTCATTTGTATGTTAGAACCATGTTAGTGCATCTTGGAGATCATGTAAGGATCTTATTTTTTTATACACTTTTTTGTATCTTTCTTTATTGTAAATTTTGGAAATATGATATAAGTTTTAATTACACACTGTGAATCATCTTTATATGTCACAAAAATCCATGCATATTTATAATATGAACCTTATGTTGTAGAAAATTGGTAGTGGATAATTGAATTCTATTTATATCATTCTTTATAATGAAAATTTCAGAATACCAAATCTAATAAGATGATCATTACTATTCCATAATGAATTTAAACTAGGATAGATCTACTATATTAGGACTCATTTTTCAAACAATATAAATTTTTATAAATGAAATATATAAAAATTAAAGTGACTACTAAGACTCCACCAACATTGAATGAAGGAAGAAAAACTTTTGAGATTTTATTTTTTGGAATTACAAAGATAAAGCATCACTAATGGCACACCTTTTACATGAAATAGTTAACTAAGTGCATGGAAGAGTGAAGTAAGTGTATGAGAGAATTGACTGATTACATGAGAGAGTGGATTGATAGGGTAAGGATAAGTCTAAATATATATCTAAATCAAAGGAAGATCAAAAAATCCTCATAAGAGTAGATTAAACTATGGGAATTGTGGTAAATGGGGTCATCTCAGGAAGAAATTTAGAAATAAGAAAAACATGTTGATTCCTTTACTAGTATATCTTTTGCTAATAAATTTATTAATTCTTTATTTATTTGCATTAAACTATCCTTTAATATCTCTTACTTGATAGATTTGGGTGCATCCTGCCATATGCCTTCCCACAATGAGTAGTTCTCACCATAAAAAGTGTGTAATGGTAGAGGAGTTTTCCTCAAGGATAACAACTCTTGTAATATTGAGAGATAAAGAGAGGTAAAACTAGTATTCAATGATAGGAGAGTGCCAAATCTAATGAATGTATTTTATATCCCAAGTTTAGCAAGTATTTTAATTTTTCCTCCAAATTTCTTCAGATACATGTCTATATGTATTGCATTCCCTTATAATATGTCATTCTGAATTTGATACTATTTTTTAAAAATTAAATTTAATAAATAAAAAATTGTTATTAAATTATTTGATGCAAAATAAATTATGTAATTATAATAAAAAAATACTATATAATTTTAAAAGGAACAAAATATTCAACCTTAACGACTATAATTTTTTTTAAATATAATACTTAACCACGAGATTTTTTAATATACTATAAAATGTATATAGTAAAATATAAAGAAGAAATAGAACCAATTAAATTGACATTGTAATTAGTATCACATATTTTTTTTGGTTTAAAAAAATAATCCATACCATTGAAAAGTTTTTCCTTTTTTCTTTTTTTCAGACTCCAACAATTAGTCGGGTATTTGCCCCCCTATAAACTATAGTGTGTGTGCTAAACTTTTTTACATGACTAGTGGTGTTGGTGTGACATGCCCCCTGATACCAAGGGTTTGAGCGGAGACTAGACCTCATGACCTCTTGGATACAATAGGATGCTTTAGCTAATCAAGCTAGGCCCCCTCACCCCTAAATTTGTTTTCTTTAAACTATATAATAATATACCAAAATATTTGTAATTATCATCCATTTTTTGTAGTATTTTAATATCTGCAGTGTTATTTATTTATAGTCTGCATCATTGCTACAACAAGGAATTCCAATGCTTTTCTCTTTTCTGGTAGAGGAAAGGAATTCTAACTCAACACCAATTAGAGGAAAGAAGCCACCACTATAATGACAAGGAATGCCCAAAACACTTTTCTCTTTTCTGGCCGAGGAAAGGAACTCTAAGTGAGCGCCATTTTCACTATAATGACAAGGAATGACCACAATGCAACTTATTTACGCTGTGATTTGCATTAAAACTACTCAACAAATAAAATGGGAAAAAATATCATTTGGTATCATTAATGCTACTAATGATGCTCATATTTGGAGTGTTGATGATAATTTCATGTGATTAGTGCTACATTGGAGCTTGTGGGGTTGGTTATGGCTAATGATGGGATAATTTTTGTTAGATCTTTCTTCTTTTTTATCTCACACTTTGGTTTTTGGTATTGACAACATTTTACTTTGATGTGAGTTCCATTAATTGTAGTTTGTATTTTGTTTGTTGAATTCATTAATCTTCTTAATAAAAAGAGTATGGTATGTTAGGTTTTATTAAAGAAATTTTCATGATACGTCTAGATCAATGGGAGTTTTAGGATGCAATTCTATTATATTTCATTACCTTAGTTGTGATGTCTGGATCAATGGATTTTAAGATATAAGTTAATTGTACTATTTTTATTAAATAATATTTTATAATAATATTTTTAATTATAATTGGTTGTACTAATTTATAATTAAGGTATGAAGAATAGGTATTTATTTTTTGATTTTGTTTAAGAAAACAATATTTATGTTATTCTTTATATTACAAAACAAAACATACTAAGCAATTAATTTTTTATGTACTATTCAATTTTATTCATAAATTTAAAATAATTTGACTATTTAGTATATATTACTATTCTTTATCTTACTAATATCTTATATCTATTTTTAATTTCATTCTTTATGATTACGCTAAGAGGTGTAACCTACAATGACATACGGGGAGGTGGAATAGATGCGTGTGAATAAAAAATGTTGAATTTTTCAATCAAATGCTAATACATTAAATAAGGAGTAATTAAAAAAGTGTCGAGAAATAAAACAATAAATGATTAATTAAATTAGTGTCAAAAATTAAAAAACTATAAAAAAATAAAATGATATATAAATGTAAAAGACATTTGAATGAATATATCACTTAACAAATTATAAAATAGAAATAAATTGAGAGCAACAAATAAATCAAGTACAGTGATCACGAAAGTGCAACAAACAAGAAAGTGTTGCGAACAAGAAAGTGCAGCGAAGAGAATAAATCTAAGTGAAAAAAATCCAAGTAATTTCAAGAATTATTATGGGTGGGTGCGAAAATATGGGGGGACAAATTGTTGCCAATTTTTTTTAAAAATTGATAGGCCATAGCATGAGCACACTATAACACACTCATGCTATGGCTTGGTGTGACTGAGCCAATGGCTCAGCCACATCGAGCCTGTAAGGTGCTCGTGGAATACCGTGGGCACGTTACTTGTTATTAAAACAAAAATAAAAAGAAATTTGAATTCATTTTTATGTTGATTATTTTTTCTATTGCCCACAACCAAAAACCCTTCCCTTATGCACTCACATTTTGGGAGGAGACAATCTTGCATTTTTTTGTCAATTTGTTGCTATTTCATCACTAGGATGTCATCACATCGACGAGGAGGTCTAATAGGTAAGGATTGTTTATTTTTTGTTGTGAATTTTTTAGTTTTAGGTTATTTCTAAATTCATTTGTTGAATTTGTAGGAAATGATAGTCATCTTAGAAAGCCTCTTGAAAAATCTCCTAAAACTCTCAACAACCAGAGCAACAAGAACATGAAAAAAATCCTCATGTGCAACAACCACAACAAAAATCTCCTCCACCAATCCCTCCACGTCCTCCTGAAACTTAGCAAAATTTAATGTGGGTAATTGAAAACAATCGAAAAAAAAATTGAATAGTTAATCATGAGGTTGAACGATCCAGAAGGTTCAACCATGGAAAGAAGAACACTTGAAAATTCACTTAAAGAAATGTTAAAACATGTAGATGCAATCAACAAAAAATTAAGTGGTTAGAAAGATAGGAGGCAAGTTGTTAGGGATTTTTACTGGGATAAGTTATCATATAAAGATGTAAAATATATAAAAAATACAAAATTAGATTTGTGCTCATTATTCACCAACCCATGCACAAATCAAAATATTGACCTCAATGCGAAGAGGTTTACTATCCATTGGTGCCAACACCAAGGGATTAAGAATTTTTTTTGGGATAGGTGGTACATGGTTTTTGATTACCCACCATGCAACAATTGTGAAGTCCCACAATTTTTCTTGAGGAAACTATATTGTGAGTTCATCCTAAACAAAATCTCAAATTATTTTGATATGAGGGACTTCTAGGGGAGAAGTAGGGGGTCGACTCAAAATGGACCTGGGGCACGACAAGATTGTAGGGGGGAAGCGAGACGGGCTCTCACTAGACCGGATCATGAGCACATCGTTATACCTTCCATCATGGAGGAGAGTGTCGAGGTAGACACTTTTCAAGCTATCACATTTTTGACCAAGAGTTTCATCTAGCATGCCAATCCTATAGTATAGGGCCATACAGGGGAGTCTTCGAGTGGTAGGCTTCCATCCCATGCACGTCAGACTTATGAGTTGACTTGTTCATATGACCCCACTAACACTCAAGAGGCTGCTACACAATATACGTCCATAGCTATGGAGATGGCGAGGGCAACTTAAATTTTGAATGAGGCTTATGACATCGATACTTATGTTAATGTTAGCATGTTCATTGAATTAATTTATTAAATTTAAATTTTTAAATGCAAGATTAACTAATATAGTTTTATGATTTTAATAAAATTTTAGAGTCATAGTGTTGATACTGGATACACCAGCCCTACACCTACTTATTACTCCACTGCATCTACCATTGACGTATGCAACTAGTAAAGAATTATAAATTTATTACATGTTAATAGAATTATTATATGGATGGTATTCTAATATATGATTTTGGATGTTGAATGCGCTAATATTGGAGGTTTTGTGGGAACACCTCCTAGTTCCAGTGGAGCTAGACAAACCTACATGGAGGTAATATAATAAAGAGTTTAACTAATGAATTGTACTTAATAGATTTGTGTAGTGGGTGATCCCACAATGCTAGTTTACAATTTCTCAGAGATTTTGTTTTTTTCTAAAATCACATATTTTTAGAAAATATAATGATTTAAGCCTTAAAATGTTCCATCAAACCACCTTAGATCAAACCCCCTTGGATAGAACCCCGCTAGTATTAAACCATATCTATAATAGAGTCTCCTTTACACCTATCAAAATGCTGATAAAAAACCACTTTTGATTTACCTTTTGGGGGATCAAATGAATTAATTAATTTTATTTTTTGTAAGTATGTAGTCCTTATTATAAGCTTCCCAAAAATTATAATTTTAAATAAATTTAATTTAATTATTATTATGTTTATTTTTTATTTCTTGCGAATGTATATTTTTCACCAAAAATCAAGCTCTCTTTTCTGCACGTGGAAAAATAGAAGATTATCAATTTTTTTTTGAAAAACATGAATGCACTAGATATTGAAGTCCTTGATCCAACAAAAAAAAAAATCAGTACATACAAAAAATGTTGTGTTATACTGTTCGCCTATGTCTGAATTGTAATTGGATTGACTTTGAAACTTGATTAAGGAAAAAATATTCAATAAAACACTATGAAACCAACTAGAAGTGCTAGATATAATAGTCACAAATCTAAATTCAGAAAAATCATAATTTTATCCTTCATGGAAAAAGGCTATGTGTTGTATAGTGAGCATCACTCCTTAAAAATGCTGTTTACTAAAAAAAAACTAGTTTTTGAAGGAGATGGAAAAACAACTATAATTTGATTCAAAAATAATTAAAAAATATATATTTAGAATCTACAGTCGAAATGTCACAAATCACTAGTTTGCATCATCTTCAAATTCCTCACGGTTTAGCCAATATAGGTGTTCAAAACTGAAGATCTAGTTAGAAAAATTTAGTTCAATGTCCAGTTTGGAAAAAAAATTTAAACCAGTATTGTGGGATCACCCTATTTTATATTCATATCGTTGATTACATTTCATTGCACATCTTTCAAACTCAAAGAATTACTTAAAATTCCATAACTAATAACTAGATGTTGATAGATGATAAAACTTCAACTACAATGTAGTTGTTTAGAAAGTCAACCCTAGCAATGATACAATTATTTTGCATATCATAAGTTATAATGAGGATCAGCTACCAATTGTATTTTCTTGTCATGTCATTCCATGAGACCACTTTTTACTGAGACAACTTTTCAAACAATTCACTGCCTTGTCTATGCTATGGATGCTTGGAAGAAATATAGGAAAGAATAATAGTAAGCAATATCATAGACAAGGCAATGAGTTGTTTGAAAAAATGCCTCAAAGAAATATGGTCTCATAGTGTTTTCCATCACCATGAGACCCAATTTATTTGAGGCATTTTTTCAAACAACTCATCTCCTTTTTCTGCTACCACATTTTCCATGTACATGTCTACCAAATAATTTTATTAAATAGTTCACTTCCTTGATGCAATGGCTAAAATCCTAAAACAAGGTGCTTTCCAACAAACTACGGATTCTTAGAAAAAATATATCAAAGAATAATAGTAAGCATAGACAAGGCAATGAGTAGTTTGAAAAATGCCTCGAAGAAATGTGATCTCATGGTGATGGAATTCCGTTCGATCAGCATGAGACCACATTTCTTAGAGGCATTTTTTCAAATAGTTCACCGCTTTTTCTATGCTACCACCATTTTCATACATGTCTACCAGAGCATTTTATCAACTAGTTCATTTCCTTGCTGCTATGGATAAAAGACTAAAAAGGGCGCTTTCCAGCAAACTATGGATGCTTAGATAAAATCTATCAAATCACAATACTAATGAATAGCATAGACAGGGTAGTGAGTAGTTTGAAAAAATGCCTCGAAGAAATGTGATCTCATGGTGATGGAATGAAATTCCATCACCATGAGACCACATTTCATTGAGGCATTTTTTCGAATAGTTCACTACCTTTTCTATACTACCACATTTTCCATACACATATACTAAAAAATTTAATCAATCTACTCACTTCCTTGCTACTATGGCTAAAAGACT
This sequence comes from Sequoiadendron giganteum, assembly GCA_007115665.2. Taxonomy (NCBI): domain Eukaryota; kingdom Viridiplantae; phylum Streptophyta; class Pinopsida; order Cupressales; family Cupressaceae; genus Sequoiadendron; species Sequoiadendron giganteum. The sequence continues at coordinate 494,893,205 of CM021107.1, forward strand.
AAATTAGGTTCTTTCAAATAAACTATGGATTCTTGGAAAAAATCTATCAAAGAATAATAGTAAGAAATACCATAGACAATACAATGAGTAGTTTGGAAAATTTCCTCAAAGAAATACGGTCTCAGGGTGATCCAATTCCATTCCATCACCATGAGACCACATTTCTTTGAGGTATTTTTTTAAACAACTCACCACATTTTCTATGATACCAAATTTTACATATATGTCTACCAAAGAATTTTATCAAAAAAATTATTTCCTTGCTGATATGGCTAAAATCCTACAAGAGGTGCTTTCCAACAAACTATGGATGCTTGGAAAATATCTATCAATGCATAATAGTAAGAAATATCATAGACAAGGTAGTGAGTAGTTTGAAAAAAATTCTTGCAGAAATGTGGTCTCGTTGTGATGGAATGCCATTTCATCACCATGAGAGCACATTTATTTGACGTATTTTTTCAAATAACTAAGTGCCTTTTCTATCCTATCACATTTTCCATACATTTCTACCAAAGAATTTGATCAAACTACTCACTTCCTTGCTGCTATGGCTAAAAGCCTAAAATAGGTGCTTTCCAGGAAACTATGGATGCTTGGAAAAAATATATCAAAGCATAATGGTAAGAAATATCATAGTAAATGCAGTGAGTAGTTTGAAACAATAAATTGAAGAAATGTGGTTTCATGGTGATGGAATTCCATTCCATCACCATGAGACCACATTTCTTTGAGGATTTTTTTCAAACAACTCACTGCCTGAAGAAAAGAAACCAACCCTTTAGTCAAAATTCCCCTCCAAATTCATTTCAAGGTCCCCATCCTCATACTCAATTTAACAATCCATAAATCCTTCCACATTTTATTCCACTTGTTCATGTCACCACCCCTCCCTCTTCATTTCATGATCGCCCTCCATCTCATAACCAAGAGCACACTATACCATCCACCCTATTCCAGCATAATACCATAGAGAAGGCAATGAACTATTTAAAAAAATACCTCAAAGAAATGCGGCCTCATGGTGATCAAATACCATGACACATTTATTTGTAATGGAATTCCATCACCATGAGACCACATTTCTTTTAGGAATGTTTTCAAATAGTTCATTGCCTTCTCTATGCTACCATAATTATCTTACATGTCTACCAAATAATTTTATCAAATGGTTCATGACCTTGCTACTATGGGTAAAAGCATAAAAATAGGTGCTTTCAAACAAGCTATGGATAGGGGAAATAGTAAGCATGATAGTTAGAAATATATAGTTTAATAAGTACTCTAAATTTTTTTCATTATCTCATACATTATAAGCCATGATGTGCATCACTATTGTAGTTTTCATGATTGAATAATTAGTTGTTTTATTTTTAGATGTTGGAAGTGGATACACCTCCAAATTTTTATAGGGAAATGGAGCTTGATATTTCATCTACTATAGACTGTAATACCCTTTCATTTTGATCTATTGTGTGAACTGTGTTGTTCCTCTCTATGCTTCAGTTTTGCTATGTACTTGATTTCAGTGGGTCACTGTTTTATTGTGACGTATTTTGATGTGGTGATATTACATTTGGATATGATTATTATGACATGTTTGGAATTAACATATGTGGATATTTAATTTATGATGTTTCATGCTTTCGATTATGCTGCTATGTTAGATGCGTCAGTTAGAACTATTGTATTGGTGAAGAGGATGGTATCGCATCACTCGCTTGTGAGTGCCCTGCGATCTCATGATTTCCTCTTCACGGTGTGCCTTATTATGACATATTATTGCATGTGGATATATTCTGTGTTTGCAAGTTGGCAGGTATAGGACATCGACTCCACCTGGTTTCTCAGGTTCAAGCGTGTCCATTGCCCAATGGCAATCAATTGGGAGATAGTAGGTAGGATTTCTGCATCGATTCGTCACCCTAGTTGTAGTGTGTTGTCAGTCTTGTGTAATCCTATTGTTCTATTTTGCTCTTTTGCCTGATTTTGGTCTAATTGGGGGGTTAGAGTAATGTAGGATTTGTGATTAATTATTGAGTAATTTAAGCTAATTAATTTGATATTTAATCTTATGGTAGATTTAATTATTAAATTGATTAAGTTGCTCATGTTGAAATGATTTAAATTATTCATTTTGAAAATGCATGCAAATTTCAATTGGAATTGAAAAAATTAGAAAAATAAATTAAAATTCAAAATTCAAAAATTCAACAAAAAAAAAGAAGGATATTTCCTATTTTCTGTTTTCAAAAATTTATGAGGGTTGTTGTGGGATTTTGGAGAAAATTTGCATTATCTTGAATTTCTTCACAATTTTGAAAAAATGGAGTTTTTTTGAGAAAATTGGGAAAGAGAAGAGGAAGATTGCTTGTTTTTGTGGGTTTGAAGGAAAAGCTTGTGGAATCTGAAGTGCTCAAGAGGGTTTCAAGGTAGTAGCAAGTTCTTTAACATACTCCAAAGGAATCAGGTTCACACCTTGTTTGATTGTGATTTGGTTGATTTCATTATGTTGAGTAGTGAAAGGTTAAATTTCCATGTTTCTTTCAATCCTTCATTGTTCTTGATGTTCTTCAATTTGTTTTTAGTCTTCAATGGATTGTTTGGCTAATTAGACCTATTTTATTTATAGAATAATCCATGTGAACTTGGATTATATTTTTATAATTTTCCTGTGGTAGGGTTATGCTAGCCAAATTTCTTTAAAATAAAATAAATAAATTTTTCAAAAATTTTATTATTATTATTTGTTCTACCTCTTCAAGTTCTAGTTTTTCTATTGAAAAAAATAAAAAATAAAAAAAAGAGACAGTCATTTGTTTAAGGAAAATAAAATAAATTGAAGAAAATTAAAAAAAAAATTTAAACAAAAAAGGGGGGGGGAATGCTTGGGGGCGGACGCTAGGCAACGCGCCCAGCGCGATCGACATCCGTAGTCTGAGTGGACAACAAATTCGTGGCCAACACGGACTACGCTGGCAACGGCCACTGCAGTCGGTGGTAGCGCTGCCAATGCCGCCCACACCACTACCCTTTCCCCCACACCGCACTCTCCTTTGTCGCGCCCTGCGCGAAAACCCTTCTGCCTCCCCTCCTTCTCTACGTAGTGGTGCCGCCCTCTGCGGCCACTGAAAACCTAATCCGCTGTCACTGGATGATTTCTGTGGCTAGGCCGACCTCCTTGCAACCTGTGGACAACTAGGCATGAAATCCGAGGTTCGCACGACCCAACCTTAGCGTTGGTGGGCGAACCGAGGCTGCCCTTTGTGTTTTAAAATTAAAAAATATATATATAATAAAATAATAATATTTTAATTTAAAATATTATAATTTTTGTAATATTATAATATTATAATTATTATAATGTTTTAAGGTTAAAATTTATTATTTTAATATGATTTATTCTTCATATAGTTAAATACATGTAATATTTTAATAATATGATTATTAAATTGATGAACTATGGAAATTGTAAATAAAAATGGTCATATTATTATTTTAATATCAATGTTTTAAAATGAGTATGTTATTATATTATTTCAATTATTTAAAGGGGGAAATATTGTTTTCTTTTAATGGGGTTAATTGTTTATGGAATAATATTTGATTTAAAATGGGAACTTGTGTTAAAGAGAATTATGGGGACACGGGTAATGTCTTATGCATTCAAACGCTGTTGTGAATGAAATGATTCCTTTTAAAGTGGCGTAATAAATTTTTTTTATTGAACGCACTGCTTATTGAATGATTAGTTAGGACATGGGTTTAGTGAACCCAAAATAGATTTGATTTTGGTTTTTGCATTGATCCATGTGTGTATCATTGGACAGTGTGGGTTTCTTAAATATCAAGTCTTCCAGTTGGGATTTCAGTCTATGGGTTGTCATATTGTGTAGTCAACCATAGATGACCTTGGGTAGTGCATAACTAGTTTGTTTCCCGGTTACCATGAATGGGAGTGTTTGTTGACTATATGTCATGGTTAGGGATGTGATATCCTTGCATAGAACTTGTGTACCCTTGGGTTGTGAAGTTGTTCCATGTGTCGTCTTAGAGGAGTGGCTTATAATAGGGGCCGACACACAAAGTGGTGCCAAGATAATTCATTGTCAGTTAGTTAATTCAGTGATAACTAAATTAAATGATTGGAGTATCATGTAGTATCAAACATTTAAATAAGATAATTATGCCTCGCTTCTTAACACAAGGGCTTGTAAAGACTTGGGTCGAGACGGGAAGGCCTGGAATGGCAAGATCGTTATCTTGTCACCACGAAAGATACCTGATTCCGCATTGGTTTACATGAGGGGCCGAAATTCGTTAGAGGTTACGAGGATAACCCGAGATGGGGGCCGAGACCTAGGAAGACTCACCAGGATAACCTATGTAATGATGTGATGACACTTCTCCTAGGTCGACAGTATGTTCGCATCAGTGATGCAATTGATCAAGTAATTTCTGGAAGCATTGTAACCCTGTGATTAATTGTTGTTACTGTATTTATTTCAATATGGTTATGTTAGCCCATATCTAGTGGTAGATGTCCTTGGTTAGAGATTCTGGTTACTATCTCCTAGCACGGGGGGTGGACCTTTGGGATCCACTTGGTTGGGTGGAACGTGCACCTTACTACGTTGGGTTTTCTCCTTGTTCGTGTGGACAAGACTTCCAGTTGGAGAGCTCATGGTTGGTTCAGTTATAGTTCTTCTTGTTATCCTTTCCATTATTCATGTTATCATTACCCCTCTTGTTATCGAGGTGAAATTTGTAATTGTAACCCTATTTTATTGGACTTGCCTCATTCGGGGAATGAGTGATTGTAACCTTATGGTTTATTGAATGGATTAACGAATTCGAAAGACTTATCTTATGCTTGTTGTATTTCATCTTACTTGGAATGTATGTGTTAATTTATCAATTAAATAATTGTCATAGTTTATATTCATGTTTTGTTGAGGTTCTATATAACCTTTGTCTCATAACCTTAGAGGTTGTTGGCATTAGTTAATTAACTTGCTTATTAATTATCCTTTTAAAAAAAATATATATTTTGTTTAAGTAGTTAAATGCAACTTCCTCTAGGGTTGCGTGGTGGGGCGTTACATAGAATCCTTGATGGTTCTCACAGAGGTATGAAGCAAATTACTAAATTTCAATTTGCATTCAATTGTTATAGTTGTTAGTTAGTGAAAAATCAAACCATTATTGATTCATAGTTTAATTTCTCTTTGGATGGTTTCTACAGGGCTTCAACAACAGGGCTTCAACATGCCTTAGCATGGGCATGTGAATACTTCCCCTAAAGAGAGTGGTTGTCTAGTGGTTGTAAGTGATGATTTTGTTAAATATATTAATTTTTATAATGTAATTCCTTTATATTAGTGTCTTTACTTGTTATTGTAATAGATATAGCTTGAATAACAACTAAAACCCTAAGAGGAGCATATGAGCACTCCTCAACCTTAGAATAAATGAGTGATAGACTTATCACCATCCGATTGACAAGAAAAGGGAAAGAATATTTTTTGAGAGCCCTTTGTTGTATTCCTATATGGCATTTTTGTACATATTTTGTATAGGATATATTTGACATTATATGCCTAGATGACATTATCGTAAGCATATATGGCTATTTTCTATATATTTTATACTTATATCAACATATATTGATGTATGCCTACATGGCTATTTGGTTAAAATAAATATTTTTTATCGATGGTGTCCATATTTGTATTATAAATCCATGGTTCAATTGATATGAGTTATGTGTATTCAAGTGCATTTTTTACAAATTAAGTGTATACTTTGTGACTTACGTGTATTCCAATGTATACTTTGTGAATTACGTGTTTTCATGTGTATACCTTGTATTCATGTATATACATTTTATTAATTTGCATATATTGTGGATTAATGTGTATACATCAAAGCTTACATTTATTTTAGTACTTGTGCTTCCCATATTCACATGTATTCTTGACGTATTCATGTGTATACTTATTAATTGGTTAGCCCTACCATTAATCTATATAATATAGAATTAGTACCCACTTTCATGACTACAAAATTTTCAACCATGAGCTTATCATGCTTTTTCAAATTTGGTAAGAAGGCTTATTTCAGATCCTTGAGCAAGGTATTTCCTAATTCTCCTTTTTTCTTGCATAGCTCAATTTAGTTTAATTCAAAGAGTTCCATCAAATGCTTTATCCAAAAGGAAATAATTTTTTTTCAGTTGGTATTCCATGAGATGTTTCATAAATAGATAATAGTAGATGGGTATGTGCATGATCATCATGGAAAAAAAAGCCCTTAAGTGGTAATGAAAATTTAGAAAATCAAAGTTAGGCAAATTGATGTAAAAATTTGAATAAGTTATCTATATTATTTCAAAACTATGTAAGAATAGAATTTGTAGAAAATTGAACATAGTTTCTAAAATACTAGGTTTATTTAAAAAATAAAAATCTATTTGGTGAAAAATTGAAATTTCAATGTAGTAGTACTTAAATTTCAGGGAAGAAGAAGTAGGTGTCTATCTGACCACTCTAACCACAGTAAAATGATAATAATTTTTTATAATATTTTAGTTACAAGTAGAGGACTCATGTCCGGGTGTGATGCATATTTTTTTGTAATTTGTTTCCAAGTAAATGTTTAGTTATGAATTTTTTATTACAATTTTTAAAAAAATATAAAAATCGTACATCTAACCACCTTAACTTGGTCAAAACTTCATCAAATTCAATTTTTATTTTCTAATCCTATAGTATGTGAACGATAGAATGTGACACATATTTCAGATTCAAAAAAAATTGATACTGTTTGAAAGCTATAGATTTTTTTTAATCATCCTATCAATCAGGACTTTAGTCGTTATTCAAATAGAAAATAAATAATTATTATTTATTAAATTAAAAGTAGAGCATAATTTATATTGGTGGAAAGCTGAGAATATCCTCTAAAAACCCTTTTTGTTTCAGCAATTTTGGGTAAAACAAAAGTTGCCAGCCACATGGGCCATCATATCACTTACATATCACCATTTTTTGGCCCATCATGATCTTGCACATACCCATATTTAATCTTTCAATTGGAACAAATTAATTAAGAAAAGGATACATAATCTTCACAACACTTGAAAAACATAATGTTCATAGTAGATGATGAGTAGTTAACTTCTTGACACATTATTGTACAAACATTATCTTGAATAGTCTTTAAACATTTTCACACCATAATAATCATGAAAAAAAATGAATTGTTATGTTCTTGATCCATCACCATATAAACATGTCGAAATATGTCTATGTCAACCTTTTGCAATACTATTTCCTATATAGGAAATGGACTTGGGAGAAAGCTTTATAATTTATAGTAAAAATAAGAAATGGACGGGTGAAAACTTTATTTATCACACAAAATAATAAATGTACATGAGAGCATCACTGTTGTCTCTAAGACTCCAGTTTTCAAGCATAGAAAATTATTTCAAATGAATATTGCAAAATGCTTCACAACCAAAGTTGTTAATTGAGGAAAAATAAAATGTTTCCAAGTTCCACCATTGTACACATTTACAATTGGTTGTATATTGTTGTAAGGGAAAAGAGGATAATTAAAAAACATCTTGCACTTGCTAGACTTGAGGATGATCATGTGCTTTTGGTGTGGAAAACTTAGACTTCTCAACTATCATGTGAATTTTTCTCTTTTCGATTTTTTTACATGCCATCATAAGGAATCAGTTTGGTTGAACATAGCTTAGAGTGATTCAAAGTGTTTGAGTGTGAAAAATAATAATTCCTAGCATAAACATACCTATCGGGATGCGTTGGAATATTTTGTTTGGTCACACAAGTTGTAAAACGGAAGTTGCACATTTGCAACTTTACATTGCTTGCATTTGACACTTTTTCCATCAAGTGAAAACTAGACACCACGGAAAAATGACTACGAGATAACAAAAACTAAGAGAGGTTATAGTAGAGGGGCCCAACATGATCCCATAGGCTTAGACAAAGAGTTCATAAGAATCATAGGTTTTGAGTAGTAGCCCATCAAAGATTGTTTCCCTTTCACACTTTGGACCCTTAAGGGATCGAGTCAGTTGAACATAGATCGAAGTGATTCGACGTTTTTGGGTGTGAAAGAGGACCATGAATAGCATAATTTTATACATTTAGATGTGTTGGAATAGTTTTTTTGGTCACATGATTTGTAGAAAAAAAATTGTACCACTTTGCAACTTTACACTGCTTGCATTTGACATTTTTTCCATCAAGTGAAAACTGGACACCATGGGAAAATAACTCCAAGATAAAAAAAACTGATAGATTTTATTATAGAGGGGCACTAACTAATCTTATAGGCTCAAATGGAGAGTTCTTAAGCATCATGGTTTTCAAGTAGTAGCCCATCAAATATTGCTACCCTTTTTCACTTTGGACCTTGAGGGATCGAGTCGGTTGAACATGGCTCAAAGTGATTCAATGTGTTTAAGTGTGAAAGAGGACCATTCCTAGTGTAAACTTACCCATCTAGAGATGTTGGAATGGTTTGTTTGGTTGCACGAGTTGCACAATGAAATTTGCACTACTTTGCAACTTTACATTGCTTGCATTTGATACTCTTTGCATCAAGTGAAATTTCAACACCACAAGAAAATGACTCTAAGATTAAAAAAAAATGAGAGGTTATTTTAGATGGCCCCATCATGATCGTGTACACCCAAATGGAGAGTTTTTAAGTGTCATTATTTTAGATTAGTAGCCTATCAAAGATTGCTACCCTTTTCCATTTTGGACCCTTAATGGATCAAGTTGGTTGAACATAGCTCTGAGTGATTAAGCATTTTTAGGTGAAAAATAGGACCATGCATACAATAAATGTACCCATATGGATTTTTTTGAATAGTTTATTTGGTCACATGAGTTGCAAAATGAAATTTGCACCACTTTGCAACTTTACCCTGCTTGCATTTGACACTTTTTTCATCAATTGAAAACTAGACACCATGGGGAAATGACTTTGAGATAACAAAAAATGAGAGAGGTTATTATAGAGGGGCCCAACACAATTGTGTAGGCTCATATGGAGAGTTTTTAAGCATCATGGTTTCTGAGTAATGGCCCATCAAAGGTTGCAACCATTTTGCACTTTGGACCCTTAAGGGATAAAGTCAATTGAACATAGGTCCTAGTGATTCAGCATGTTTAGGTGCAAAAGAGGACCATGCCTAGTTTAAAAATACCCATCTAGATGCATTGGAATAGTCCATTTGGTCATAGGAGTTGTAGAGCAAAATTTGTACTGGTACTTCACAACTTTACACTACTTGCAATTGATACTTTTTCCAACAAGTCAAAATTGGACACCACAAAAAAATGACTTTGAGATAACAAAAACTAAGAGAGTCTATTGTAGAGGTTCCCTATGTGATCCCAATGCCTTATACAAAATTCTCATGACTAACATGATCTTTGGGTAACATGCAGTCAAATATTACTTCCCTTTTGTAATTAGGACTATTAGGGGACTGTGTTGCATGAATTACAAATGTTTGAGGGAAACAATACATTTCAAAGTCTGAGTAAATATCATTAAAAAAATTTATTTGAATATATGGTGTACTATATTGATATTGATATATAATCATTAGGTTGATTTGTTTTAATAAATAATTTTTTTATAATAAGTTAGTGAATTGGTGCTAGGTATAATAGGGATAGAATAAAAGAAGAAAAAGAATGATTGGTAACCATCAATGGTTATTTTTTATTTTATTTTTAACAAAAGTGGCATATTATTATATTATAAATATGTATTTTATACAAAAAATGGCTCAAAGAGCATACCAGGAGGAAAGAGCCAATGAGAAAACCTCTAGTTGTTGCTAATAAAAATGCATAAAAACTAATCTATGATCAAATATATTGATCAGTTTACATTTATTCTACTTTGCTTAAACCCTTACCTTAATCTCCCAAAACTTAAATATTCAGATCATACAAAGATGCCATTTACATCTAGAAACATGACATATATGTACTATTCTACAAAAAACTTGATTTTCCTCTTCATTTGTATCCTGTTGCAACTTATCAAAAAAAATTTGAACATGAGATGAAAAACCTACAAAAAACCTTAATTGTTTCTAGATTCGCTTACTCTTGCATTTGCATGAGTTCCAAGAAATTATCACGCTTCTTGTCATTTCCCTCTTCCTCCATTTCTGAATTAATTGCTATGTTCATACCTGGAATAGGTACCATGGCTACTCTTCTATTATTTCCACCTTGTGGCTGAGATTGTAACACATTCTGGTGTGCAAACAAAATTGGGCATTGAACACTTGATTGAAGTATACTTGAATTTCTCTGCAATAAATGATTTTCATGATAACAATTATGATGAAGCAAAAAAGAAGTATAATGGTATTTTTCCTTGAAGATCTCAGACATATCTCTCCCTAGATGATGAGAGTGTCTTGTTAGAGCTCTATTCAAATGAGTGGGATATGAGAACTCTAAAGATAGTTTTAAAGTATCATAAACATTGACATATGCTTTATTGTGAGGTAAGAAGTGTGGAGGGAAGCTACCACCCATGTAGCCTTTTCCACATGAGAAAAAATATTTTTGTGCACTCGTAAGAAGAGCCTCATTTTGCAGAAAGATATCATTAACCTTTTTTTCTAGTATAACATTCATAAAATCTAGACATTGGAGCATATCCATGATGTTAGATATAAATATTGAGAAAAAATATGATGGGAAAATCAACCTCCTAGCTTTCAATTGTAAAAAATCACTTCTAATGATGCATTTGAGACATCTATAATCACATGGACAACGAAATTTAAAGATAATTTGTAAATGCTGCATTTCAATCTTACTAGTAATCAGAGTTTCCCATCTTTACATAGGATACCACATTCTTAAATTTTTTGGATGATAATCCATCGAATTACATGTTCCTTAGCAAGACTTCCAGCTCCACACAAATGCACAAGCTTTGATTAGGACTAAGAGACTGAGAAAGAGAACCAAGTAAACTTTGAAGCACAAAGAAAAATAGCATGTGATGATTATCCTAAGTTGCAAGATATCTTATACATGATAATGAAATTTTAAATTTCTCAAATTAAGCTCCGGTACCTGACAATGCATATAAATAAGACACAATAGATAAAGTAATTACCTTGATCTGGTAGAAAATCTTATATTGCATCATGCTTATTTTAATACATGATGTTATATGTTGTAAGGTACACAACACATGCTTTCCAAACTTTTCGATCCCAATCCATTAATAAAAAATGAGTGAATTAAACTTAGAGGATTTGACATGATACATACCAAATGAGGTCAGCAATGGATATCACATTCCAATCCTTTTCTTATGAAAGCTATTACTTCATAGCCTATACATAATTCAAAGATCTTTCTAATAATATTACACATGTAATTGCCAAATATAAACATGCAAGTTGGAAATATTTTTAATTTGTAAAATACAAATTTTAAAATTAATTTTAAAATTCCACCTCCGTATTTGACAATCACAATAGTAAAAAATATTTTTTCATATTGAGTATGATATTCAAATGGATTAGCTCAAATAAAAGGACATTTTTCTCTTTAGAAATAATAGTTTCCAAAGCAAGATCAACTTTTCAAATTTTGATATATATGAACCACTTCCTTTTTAGACTGATCACAACCCAAATTAACTAAATAATCTACTACCATATTTCCCTCTCTGTAAGTGTGCAGTAATTGAAAATGAGATACTTTATCAAGCAAATTCCAAATTTGCTTGACTATATATTCTAGCTTCCAGTTTTGAATTTTTTGATCCCGACAAGCATTAATTAAAATAAGAGAATCCCCTTCAATCTGGAGATTTGGAATTTGAAAATTAAGTGCCAAACTAAATCCCAGTAATAACACTTGAGCTTCAGATACATTCTTTGTTCCACTTTTCAGCTTAACATATTTGGCACATAAAACTACGCCTTTATGATCCCTAATGACTACCCCTGCCCCTAAAACAATATTTGATCTATTTGTTTTATTAAATTGATGAAGTCTACCTTTGAAAGGAAGAGAAAGAAGACACCATGATAGAAGAATATTTGAATCCCAATCAGAAAAAATAGAGCCAATATGTTTATTTTTGGCCACAAAAGCATTAATTGATTATGAAATTGAGATTTCCAGAGATACTAACATATGATCAATACATTATTTTTCTTTCCTAAAAATGCATTTGTTTCTTCTCCACCAAATAGACCACAACATAGAGGAAGGGATCACATCCCAAATGCTAGCAAAAAAGGATGTGGAATATAACTAAGGCCAACCTGTGAATAAATCCCATATTGACTTGGGAAAAGCTATCTAAATATTCATTTTTGACATGACAAATAACTAGTAGATTTTTTCTATTGGACACATAAAAAAAAGATGGTTGATATCTTCTAACACTTCATCACAAAGTACACATTTAAAAGGTGCGGATATTTTCAATTTTGCTAATTTGTCACTTGTTAAAATTTTGTTCTGAATTGCTAACCAAGCAAAGCATCCTGCCTTAGGAAAAACTTTTGAATTCCAACAAAATTTATAGGCTCTTTGAACTAGATGTTGAGAAATTTTTTGAGTAAGGGAAAAATATCCCTCTTTGATAGTATAGCAACCGTTTTGAGCTTTTGACCAAATTAATTTATCTGGGGAAGAAGAGACATAAACTATCCTTTCACCCAAAATTGATGAAATGAGTAGCTTATTATTTTCATCAATTGATTAATTAGAAAGATCTTTCCATTCAACCTTTCTTGTTAAAGGATCCACATGATCAAAATAATCATTAACATTTAAACCCAAATTTGGAATCAAAAAAGACATTGAAGTTCCCAAATTATAATTTTTTAAATTTTTATGACCATTCAATGAATCTTCCCAGAAAAGAGCTTCTTTTCCATCATTTATTTCCCTAGTTAAATGTGGTAAGATTAAATTTCTACAAGACAAAACAAAATTCCACATTGTAGAACCTGAAGGAGGATTAGTAGTCCTAATTCTTGTGTTTGTGCTACAATTGTCTAATATGTTTCATACACCATTCTAAAACCCAAGTGCTTGTACTTGTAGGCACAATACTTTCTCAAAACTATCAATTGTTAATACCAAATCATGATAGAAAAATCAAACCATATGAATTCCAACATCCCACTTAAATCAAATATTGAATCAATCTGCCCTATTTTCATGCACACAAACTCAGCTTATAAGATTCTCTCATAATAGAAAAAAATATTATTCAATGATGCCTTAGGTAATTAATTCTCATAGATCTTTTACAATTTCACTCATACTTTCAAGATGCTCTTATGATTTCTACATCATAGGTGCTTATGATGAGGTTAACTTGAAATGAATAACTTGAAATTCCCTCGCTAAGCTTCACACACAGTTTTATAATGGCTTAAAATCAGAATTGAGATTTGTTAGGATCATCAAAATAAGGATGTTGCATTTATTTTTTGGTTGAGATCATCTTAGATGGCTCATAAATAAATATTTTCTATAAGGAGCCACCAATCAATTTTTAGTAGTTTACTTATATATAGGGAAAGTGAAAGAAGAAAAATAAAGAGAATCCAAAATGGAAATGAAATGAAAATAGATGGAAGACACTTAGGGAAAAAATATCAACACCATTTGGTTCCAAGTTGAGAAAAGCAAGGCTTAAATCTTGATGCTTCCATTGGGAATAGGCATGTCATTCTCTCAACTTAGTCACTCCTATCCATACATCTTCACTGAAAGTTCCAAGATACCTATTGCACACAACATCCTCTCATGAATAGAACATGAATAGAAAGTAACCAAACTATTACTTTCCAACCTTTTGGAAACTTCTAACCTGTTATAAAAAAAACACAATTTAATCTTCCACTTAGTTTACTAATCAATAGAGAATATCCTACATCAATTATTTTGAATATTTTTGAGAAAAATAAAATACCATTGAACTTTGTATCTTTTAGCATAGTTCTAAACATAAATTGTGCTACCTTTTCAAGTTTTATAACTTCATCAATCACATATGGGTGATCCCACAAAGCTAGTTTACAACTTATAAGAGGAACTATTTTTTGTTGAAATTGAATATTTTTAGAAAATATAATGATTTAAGCCTTAAAAAGTTCCATTTTAATGATTCCAATTGAAGAGGGTTTGATCAAACCACCTTAGATCAAACCCCCTTGGATAGAACCTCGCTAGTTTTAAACCATACCTATAAATGAGTCTCCTTTACACCTATCAAAATGCTGATAAAAATTTACTTTTGATTTACCTTCGGGGGATCAAATGAATTCATTTAAAATTTATTTGAAATGATTATGGTAGTCCTCTAAATGAGCTATCCAACGAATATAATTTTAATATGTTTTGGTTTTATTATGTATTTGTTTTTTTAGTTTTCTTAAACATACGTTTATCATCGAAAATGAAGGTCTTTGTTCTGCACATGTGGAAAAATAGTACATTATCAAAAAAAAAATTAAAAATATGAGTCCACTAGATATTGAAGTTCTTGATCCAACAAAAATAAATAAATTGAATTTTGATATATAAAAAACAAGTTACACATTATATGGTCGCTCTATGTCTGAATTGTAATTGGTTTGATTTAGAAACTTTACTAAAGAAAAAATATTCAATAAAATATTATATAACCAAGTGAAAGCACTAGATACCAGAGTCAAAAATCTAAATTTGAAAGAATTAGAATTTTATCTTTCATGGAAAAAAAGTTATACGTTATACAATGTGCACAACTTTTTTAAAATGTTCTTTTGTTAAAAAATAAAGTTTTAGTGGGAGATGGAAAACAAAGTGCAATATGATACCAAAAAAATTGAAAAAAATAGTTTTAGAATCTACAAAAAAAATGTGACGAGACTCTAGTTTGCATCATCATCAAATTCCTCATGGTTTAGCCATTATAGGTGCCCAAATGTGAAGATTTAGTTAAAAATAATAATTTCAATGTCTAGTTTGGCCAAAAATTGTAAACCACTATTGTGGGATCACCCCTACATGCATGATATAAACATTAGATGATAACATTGCCATCATAGCATTTCCATCATAAAAATTAATGTGTATACAAGTACAAATCAATAAGAACCAATGTGTATACTTACAAATTAATCCAACAAACCATTCGGGTCTTCTGTACTCTTTATTGTGTCAAGTATTGCCTTGTGGTCAAACTCACACACCTTCTAGAAGGTCTTGTTCAAAGGTTTACGCCCATATTTTTTCAAACAGAAATTGGATTCCATGACAAGTTTTAAATAATGAAGAATCTTCTGATGTGTGTCAGAGTCTTGAAACAACCAAAAATTAACACTCTTATGTGGGTACCTTCTAAGCCACATTCCACTAACAAAAAATGAGCCTGTAGGGTATTCAATTTTTTCTCCATCTATAAGTGGGGCCTCCATTTTATTTTTGGCCTCAACACAATGACACAAGTAATAATTCATTCCCTCTTTATTTTCTTCATCTCCAATAACTGCATAAACATGTCCTGCATTGATATGTGCAGCAAATTAGATGAAATTAGTCAACATTAAAAATACACTACAAAGTAAGATAAGAGTACAAATTTCAAAAACTATGCAAGTAGATATATTACTTCATTGGAATAGATCTAATATGTGGTCAACGTTAACTGATGAATCCATCCATGTTAGTTCCAATGTTGTCAGAGGGTGATACATGTGAAGTCAACTAAGATAACTTAACGACTATTTCTCAACCCACTCCTTTGACTCACAATCATCTCAAGCTTTCATTGTACATGAAGAAGAAGAGCATGCCATCTTCCATATACGGATACTCCATAAAATTGCATTTGAGCTAAGGAAATAGCATATCTCACTTGATCCTATTAGTGTACAAAAATCATCAAATGGTGTATTGTTAGTATCATCCGTCAACCAAAAATATATATGAACTGAAGATGTACCTTTATTACCTAGACCCATCAAAGCATTACACCACTCAACGATTGATTTTTCATCTATCAGCTTTACATTGTCTTTATACTTTAATGCTTCACATGCTAAGGTAGGGGCAACATTAGAAATTCCTCATAAAGATAGGGTCTCATGGTGATGTACATGACTATGAAACCCCATTTCTATGAGGCATTTTTTCACATTACCCTTACCTTGTCAACCCTATGTCATTGGCAAGCTAGTGAGATCACTAGCTTGCCAATGCTACCACATTTTACATGCATATCAACAAAAATATATTGTCAATAAATTCACATTCCTTATCCATGCTTCCATTTTGACCCTATATTTCAATCAAGGCATGCCACATGACCACATTTCTTTAAGGAATTCCATCAAAACAATCATGTGAGCATTGGAAAGCTAGTGAGCTCAATAGCTTGTCAATGTAGTAGGGTTTAAAAGGTAGGGGCAGCATGATAAAATGCCTCATAGAAATGGGGAATGGGGGTTCATGGTGATGTACATAACCATGAGACCCCATTCCCCACTTTTATGAGGCATTTTATCACCATGTCTATGAGGCATTTTATCATGTTGCCCCTACCTTGTCAACCCTACTGTATTGGAAAGATAGTGATCTCACTAGCTTCCCAAAGTGGTAGGGTTGATAAGGTAGGGGTAGCATGAGAAAATGCATCATATAAATAGGGTTTCATGGTGATGTACATCATCATGACACCCGATTTATATGAGGCACTAGATTTCCAATGCAACAGGGGTGACAAGGTAGGGGAAGTGTGATAAAATGCCTCATTGAAATAGGGTCTTACAGCGATGTAAATTTATGTGACGCCCCATTTCTATGAGTCATTTTTTCATGCTGCCCCTACCTATGACACTAGGTTATCAATGTAGTATGGTTGACAACCTATGAGCAACATGAGAAAATAACTTATAGAAATTGGGTCTCACACTAATGTACATCACCACGAGACCCCATTTCTATGAGACATTTTCTCACGTTTCCCCTACCTTGTCAACTCTAACACATTGGAAAGCTAGTGAGCTTGTCAAACACTAGCTTTTCTATGTGGTAGGGTTGAAAAGGTAGTGACAATGTGAGAAAACTCATCATAGAAATGGGGTCTCATGGTGTTTTACATCACCATGAGACCCCATTTCTACGAAGAATTTTCTCATGTTGCCCCTACCTTGTCAACCCTACAACATTGACAAGCTAATGAGCTCACTAGCTTGCCAATGTAGTAGGTTTTACAAGGTAGGGGCATTGTGAGAGAATGCCTTAGAGAAATGGGGTCTCATACTGATTTACATCATCGCGAGACCCCATTTGTATGAGGAATTTCCATGCAATAGGGTTGAAAAGGTAGGGTCAGCATGAGAAAATGCCTCATAGAAATGGGGTCTCACTATGATGTACATCACCATGAGATCCCATTTCTATGAGGCCTTTTCTCATGTTTCCCCTACCTTTTCAACCGTAACATATTAACAATTGTAAAAAATCAATACACATAACAAAGGAAGAATGATGCCACAAATAAAGGAAGTTTTACGAAACATAATCACTCCTGTACCGATGCACCTACAAGGGTGACAAGGGTCATCAAGGAACATATAACACAAGAACAAGGGAACAAAAACACACAGAAACTCTACACTACAAGTAAAGAAGAGGTGCCTCCTAGGACTCACCAACCAAGAGGTCATCAACCTCCCAATCTAGATCATTATATGAGGAAGATGGATGAGCTTGAAATGGTAGAATGTCAAGGGGGGAAATATCTGACCCTCTTACAACAAGATCCGAGTAAGAAGACCTCATGAGGTTTTCCTCGCTTGGTTCTTGTGGAGCAAAGGTCAATGACCTCACAAATATTGCTAATGCAGCTAGGACCTGGTCAAAAGAGTTAAACATTTATTTCATAATATTTCCATTCATTACCTCAATGGATGAGGGAGGTGGAACTTGAGATTCACTCCCAGGCTCATTGAGTGACTCGAGATTAGTGAAACACTCTAAGGACATCAAAACTTCCTTTGTCACTAAGATGGCACATGCTAACATAGAACCACCCTCTAAAGAAGGTGGACTCCTCTTTTACCCCCATTACTAGTAGGGTCATCCTCCATTTTCTTCTTCATCGAATGACGCGAGATGCCCATGGACAAGCTAGAAGGTATGGAGGAGGAGAAGAAAATTATGATGAATACCACTAAGGTTTTCAGCATGTCCATGGGCTTCAAGAATAACAAGATGTCCAGGTGGGACATCAAGAGATAAGGCTCCACTAAAGGAGCAATAAACATCTATACCTTTTAGGGTTAGGGGTGTTTACGCTCACAACAGGAGCCAAAATTAGCACTGAGGTTGACTAAACTAAAGAAAAGGGGATGAGAGAGGAGGAGACTATAGCAGGCCCTAAAATAGGGGTGGTTAACTCTGCTTCCTTCCTCTACAAAGTGGCCTGCTCAGCCATCGAAGCCTTTCATCGATGCTTGTGCTCGCACGAAAGGTGGTTCCTATGATTCCATGAGCTAGAAGCCACAAGACAGGTTGGAATAGAAGGCTCTTTCTTGACCATCAGAGTGTCCATTATAGCTATTTATGATTGAGGGAGAGACTTTTGGATGAGAGTAGGAGGGAGAGATTGAGAGGAGGCTTGAGAAATAGTGGGGGTATTAAGCTCTAACGCCTTGGTGGTGGGCCTCTTCCTATTCACTTCCTTGGGAGAAGGAGCTATAAGATTCCATGGAGGTTGAGACATAGAGGACTTCCCATGGCGAGTCAAACCCTTACCATACCAAATTAGCCTAGGCACCATGGGTAGGACTGGAAGTTTGAGCACTAGACGCTTGGGCTTTGGGCAAGTGGACACCATAGGATTCTCCAACAAATTCCTAGGAGAAAGATCCAATGACACCACAATAGGGCAAGAGGAAGGGATAGGCAGGAAAATAGCTTTAGAATAAGAAGAAGAGTATTGAGCACAGTTCTCCTTTTCTCTTTTTTGACCTAGGGAAACATCACTATTAGTATTTAGGCAAGCCCTATGTGAGATGGCATAGGGAGATGGAGGGTATGTCACTTTAGGCATTAAACACCCACTCTTGTACTTCACATAGGTCTAGTATAAGAGGTTTGTCCTAGGAATAAGTGGACCAATTGGTGTAGGCCAAAATTAATCTAGTGAATAAATATCATGCACAACCGATGATGTATAGCCAATTTCATTGATTATGTGCACTAAACCCTTGTGGATGAATTTTAGACATTTATACTCTACTGAGGGAACTGCATTCATAGTGACTAACCAAGGGATACCTAGTTCCACCCTAAAGATTTCAGACCCTAGGATTAACTCAAAGATAAATTTTACTGACTTAGGTCCAACTAAAATGGATTATTAGGATACTAAGATACCTTCATAACCAATGTGAGAGATATTAGGAGAAGAACAATTATGATTATCATGATTATCAATGTTTGTATCCTTATCCATAAAATCCTTAGTTGATGATCTAGAAGAGATGAATTCATCAAGGGCTTCATCTAACATGTCTAAGTCATCACTACTAAAGGGCTTGCTAGCTCTAAGTTTTTGAGTGGGTGGATGTGATGTTGTTAATGTTGTGTTTGCATTTTCTAAAGATTCTAATTTAAATGATCTAGGAATTAATGCAAGAAATTATAATAACTTAATGTTATCCAAAAGTACCATGAATGATATTTAAAATGTAACAAAAGATATGTAAACTTAAAATGCAATGTAAAGACATAGAATACAATGTAATTTTTCAGATTGTAAAGAAGGTAAATGACTAATTATACTATGCGAGGATCTGAAAATGACATGTGGTAAATGAAAAATTGAATTTAAGCAATGCATAAAATGAGCTAATATAGGATAGTTATAATGAAATTCATGTTACAAAAATAAAACCAAGTGATACAGATAGAAAAATGACACAAAACAAAAGCAAAAAAATATGGTTTTCAGCTCTATAAAGGACAGTTTCAAAAGCCTAAAGGGACTAGGTCACCTAGGGTGGAAACTTAGTCTTGTTGGTGATTTTTTTAGATTTTTTAGGTGTTTTGGATTGATTTAGGTGGTTTCTATATGGGGTGATGCAGGACAAAAATGAAAATGAAAAATTTAAATAATGTGTAATGTTCTAAGATGCAAAAATGTAACCTATATGCACTTTTCACTAATGCAAAACTCTAAAACCCTAGAATGCACATTAAACAATACACAATGTAATGCAAGGAAAACCTAGGGTGATAAAGAACTTCAAATCAGACAAGAAGGGGGTAAGAGAGTTGGGTTCACCAAAATCTAATGAATACTTTGTAACCTTAATTCTTTCCATCACTTCTAGGGTTTTTCACCTAAAAGGAGAAATATGGGCAAAAATGCTTATGTTACATTCAAAGATTATGGGTTAATCTGGGTGTGAATGATGTAAAATGAAGTTCCCTAGATGCAATAAACCGAAAAATAGAAACTAAATGGTAATGTAAAACCTAGAAAATGGACTATGTTTAAAAACATAATAAGGTATGCAAACATTTACAAAATGACCTAAAAGTGTAAAATTTAACAAAATAGAAAGTTGTAAATGAAAGATGTGCACTTGGAGTTTGAAAAGAGATGGCATGAAGGTCTGGAATCATAGAAAAGATGATACAGAAGCTAATTGGGATATTTACGCCATTCTAGGCGACCTAGTCCTTTTTTTGTGAAAATCTGTCTGAACCTATTTCATCCAAAATGGTACTCAAATCTATAAAAAACCTATAAAATCATATACAGTGGGACTAAGTCACCACTAATGGTGACCTAGTCCACTTTCATGTTTCAGGAGATCTGAAGGTGTACTCTGTGGTTCTCGATCTATACTTTTTCTCCTGATAAGTTTCTCGACTCGAAAATACAAAATCTAGTTTGTAGTTGTCTTTTTGTGTAGATTTTTGACCTAACGAACAAGGAGATGGCCTAAAAAAGTCATCAACCCATTCTTGGATGATCTTCAATATTCCAAGATACCTGAATATGTAAACACACATAAAGAGAAAGAAATATTGGTCATTAAGGGATGGGGGTATGCCTTGGTAAAACTTGTTTTAGATAATTAAATCAAATGAAGAGACAAGATAATAAAGCACACAATAGGAAATGGTGGATTCAATACCTTGCCATGATGAATGATCCTGTGTTGTTGCAACAATCAACCCTTGAATGTCTTGGAGAGATGTCTTGATGACTTAGTATGCATAAACCCTAGCTTGCTTGAGAAGAGTAGTGGATGAGTGCTTGAGAAGATTGAGTGAGGAGAAAAAATGAGAATTGTTAGGTGAGAAATGAGGGGAAAAACCCTTATTTATACAAGTTATGCCCTAATTTCCCCAAAATTACACCATATAAGCTGACCTTACAGTTTTGGAGACAAAATCTTGAAAGAATATTAAGTTAAATTTGAATTTTATGCCACATGGGACTAGCTCACCCAAGGTGGTGACCTAGTCCACTTGGGAATTTTTTATTGGTTATCAGGGATTAAAGTATGATTATTGTTTCTTTTCGAGATTGTGTCATGAAACACATTGGAGTAAGAAATGTATGTACATTAAGGGGTCATTATAACATAAGAAAGGGTTGATTAAGAGATGACAAACCTTGGAAAGTGTGAAATTGTTTTACAACACTTTGGAACAGGACTTTGAAAGGGGTAAACAAAGGTTAAAAAATATCTAAATCTATAGGCAAGGGTCCAAATGAGTGAAAAGTGTCAAAGGCTACACTTTTTGGAGACACACTATGGAATCTATATCTCAATCCCATGTGGAGGACCTTAGGATTTTAGATTGGTCAAGTAGTACATAATTCACCCCCTCTCATCTCCAAGTTAGAACCATGTTAGTATATCTTGGAGATCATGCAAGGATATTATATTATTATACATTTTGGAGCCTTTTTTATTGAAAATTTTGGAGTGATGCCAAAATAATTTGGGGTGTGTGGGAAGTAATTAAGCCTTGGCTCCATTAGAGTGGAAATGGATTCTAGGAAGGATTATCTTTTAACCAACACAATATTCAGTGCTCTCCTTTATTACTAACCTAGGGAAGTCTCTTACCAAGTTACCTTTTCTCAAAGCCTTGAAATTTCACAAAAATGAAATTCAGACTCGCAAGGATTTTTTCCATACCCATGATGAGCATCGTGTCAAGGGAAATTTTTAAAGCCAAGTTTGGCTTAACTTCTGAATACAAAAAAACTTTTGAAGGATCCATCAATGTCATTATGGTTAATATGCTTCATAAAATTAGCATTCATTCCTCCAAAATATGGTGGAAAGACTATAAGTGAGATCCAAATACCATTTTTAGGAATCACAAGCCTTAGCTTGGATACTAGTGGATTTCACCCCATAACATGATGGTTAATAGTTTAAACTAGATATGGAACATCAAATCACCTATTTTAGCTTGGCAATGTAGAGTCATCAATGTGTGGGTTATGATTGTTGAACATAAGCTCACCCACTATGCTTGGTGTATTTTTTCCATGGCTTACCCATGAGGTCTAGGCTCACCCACCTTGGAGTTCATGACCTTCATTTCCAATTTTGTGTGCAAATAGATGCTTTTAAGCACCTCTTTTTGTTCTACTCCATAGTTCAATAGTTATGTAATTTGATTCATTCATGATTTCTTTTGGCTCTTTTGGCAAACACCTTTTTCCTTTAAAATGGTTCTTTTGGGGGACTAGCCCCATATTCCCAACAAGCATAACAAGATTTGACATATTTAAGGGTGGAAATCCCCTTCAAAATTTTGAAAGAGAAATTTTATTATTTTTTCTCATAGCTAGATTGATAATCATGTTTCTCTATTTGATAAAGCTACTAAATGGTCTAATCTGTTACTATAGATTCAATTGCAAGCTTAAAAATTTGCAAGCTAAAAAAATTGACTTCTATTGTAATTATAAGGAAGTTTAGAGGGAAGCAATAGGTTGGCACAAAAATATGATTGGTGGAGTAGAAAATCATATGCATAATATTAGAAAAATAATGCAACAAATTTACATGTAGAAATAAGAGGAAGGGCATGAATAATGAGACAACTTGTAATTTTTTTCACACCTTATAAGGCAGTGTTAGAATGAAGCAATATAGAATTTTGTAGCAATTAATTTGTATCAAATTGTTGATGAATAAAATAATATTTCGCATGATCAAGACAACAACATAAAAAGGCTCGCATCCCATCTCACCAACAAACAATGGAGCAAGGACCCACTCCTTGGTGAAGCATGGTGACATTTATTTATTTTTAATGTTAATATTTTTGTGTGTTATTTATTTTCCATTTGATTTAAAACTTTAATTGTTGGGTGATCCCACAATAGTGGTTTACAATTTTTGGCCAAACTAGACACTGAAATTATTATTTTTAACTAAATCTTCACATTCGGCACATATAGAGGTTAAACCGTGAAGAATTTGAAGATGATGCAACTAGAGTCTCATCACATTTTTTCTGTAGATTCTAAAAATATTTTTTCAAATTTTTTGAATCAAATTCCACTTCTTTTTCCATCTCCCACGAAAACTAGTCTTTTTCAAAAAACAACATTTTCAAAAAGTGATGCACACCATATAATGTATAAATTATTTTCCATGAAGGATAAAATTCTAATTCTTTCAAATTTATATTTTTAACTATAATATCTAGTGCTTCCACTTGGTTAGATAGTTTTTTATTGAATATTTTTTCTTTAATCAAGTTTTGAAGACAAATCAATTATAATTCATACATAGAACGATTGTATAATGCGTAAATTCTCTTGTATATATCAAAATTCAATTTATTTATTTTTGTTGGATCAACGACTTCAATATCTAGTACACTCATATTTTTCAAATTTGTTTTGATAATCTGCTATTTTTCCACATGTGCAAAACACAGACCTTCATTTTTGATGAAAAACCTATGTTTAATAAAACTAAAAAAATTTATATATAATAAAATAAAAACATATTAAAATTATATTCATTGGATATCTCATTCTTAGGACTACCTAATTCTAGTTGGGTTCATGAATTCTCCTTCATTTT
The DNA here is from genome assembly GCA_007115665.2 of Sequoiadendron giganteum. Lineage (NCBI taxonomy): Eukaryota > Viridiplantae > Streptophyta > Pinopsida > Cupressales > Cupressaceae > Sequoiadendron > Sequoiadendron giganteum. The sequence goes on from CM021107.1 coordinate 494,917,398, forward strand.
CATCCTCAAACTGAGCTTCGAAGGGAAAAAATTCTGGTTTTTTGTGCCTGAGAGCAGGGAGGTGGGGAAAGGGGGGTTGCATTTTTATTTTTATTTTTGGCATGAAATGTGGGCCCAGTAATTAAGGGGTTTTCTTGAACCATAGTTCGATCGAACCCTTTTTTGGTTCAGTCAAACTTGTAGGTTCATTCGAACCCCTAAAACCAATTTTTTTGCCATGGGGTCATTTTTTCTCAGTTTTCCTTCATGAAATTGTAAACCACTATTGTGGCTTCACCCTGTTGTGTAATTTTAGTTTCATCATTTTAATTAAAACTTGGTTTGATAAAAGGTTTTATTATTTAATTTTGTAATATGATATTTCATTAGAGGTTGATTTCATTAAATTTTGATTTCAATAATTATAATTTAGAAAGGTATGTTTTATTTTTTGTTGTAGATTACTATTGTTATTATCACAGATTGTTGTTGTTACTATGTAAACTATTCTTGACATAGTTACTATGCATGTTGTTACATTTCTTGTTGCAGTTACTATGTAGACTATTCCTGTTGCAAATACTATGTAAATTGTTATAGTTCTATCATATTTACTGTACAGACTGTTAATAATTTCTATCATAGTTAATAGTTTATGTTTTAGTTAATAGTTCTCATAACAATGAATAGTTTTTGTTGTAGTTAACATTTCATGTCACAGTTAACAGTTTTGATTGCAGTTAACAATTCTTGGCAAGCTCCTAACAAGAAGGAAGAATAGAAAAGTTAAACCAGATTTTTCACTTAGGAAATTTTATGTGTGTTCTAGTTGCATTCATCCCCACTTAATTCACTACTTTCCTCCCTTAATTATACTTTTGCAAAAAAAATCGCAAGCTTACAATCCCTGGATTGACACTCTTAGACCAAGCTGAAATATTTCTTATTCTTTACCCCAATTTTGTTGTATCACTACAATAGATGAATCCTGGATTGTAAAGAAGATTCTTATAACTCTCCTTAATTATTACACATAAAATTTATGTGCTAGTTAAGAACATATAGATTACAATACTTACACTAAATATTAGTTGTTGGGAACTCTGACATCTTATGAGATGAGAAAGTCAAATTTGAGAAATGGATCCAAATCAGAAATTTCTTTTAAGACTACAAGAGAAGAAGATCTAGATGAAGTAGAAGCGAACTTTGTGAGAAGTATGAAGAAAGGATTCATCAAGTATGAAGGTAAGTTACCCTTTAAATTCTTTAGTTTTGCATGAATAGGACATAATGCTTTGAGGTATCTGAAAAGAGCTAAGAGGAATAAACAAAGATATGAGAAAGAAAAGAAAGGTTAGAAGATCAATAGAGCATATTATGTGAATGCGGATGCTAGTATATATGATGAGGAATCTAATTATGGAGATCCTAATGACAATGAATTATTTTTCTTGGCTATAAAAGATGAACTTCTACTAATTTTGAAAAATAGGTGAAGGAATTCCCTCTAGAGAAGGAGAAAAATGAAGGTACTGTAATACCTTCCCTACATGTTAAAGAGTAAAATAAATATTGGGTTGTTGGTAGTGGTTGTTCACATAACATGATTGGTGATAAGAGTAAGGTTTTTATCCTTTAAGAATATGATGGAGGCTTATTTATGTTTGGAGATGATACCAATGCTAAGATTTGTAGGATAGATTAGTAAGTTTTGATGGAAAGCATAATACTGATGATTTCTACTATGTTAACAGTTTAAGGTGCATAATCTTTTGAGTGTTGGAAAGATGTGTAGTAAAGGATACAATCTTGTATTTAAGGATGAAATATGTGAAATCAACAAAAAATTTGGAATAGTGATTGTTGTAGGAAATAAATCTAAAGGAAATATCTATCAACTTAAGGGTGCTAATGGATGATGCTCTATGATGAAAATTAATGATAATTGGTTGTGGCATTAGAGAATGTGTCATATGAATTTGATAACTTGGTGAGTATTAGTGTTGTTTAGGCTGTGAGATATTAACCAAGGATTACAAATCCCATTAATGCTATTTGTAGGAATTGTTAGTTTGGAAAGAAAGCAAGAAACCATTACAGATCAAAGGAACAATCTACTACTGGAATACTATATTTAATTCATACAAATCTCTGTGGTCCTACAAAAGTGAGAATTCTACAAGGTGAAAGTTACTTTATGCATTTTATTGATGATTATTCTAGATATGCATGGTCTAAATTTCTTAGAGAGAAGTCTAATGCATTAGATAGATTAAGGACATTCAATGCTATGGTTGAGAATGAATTAAATTACAGGATAAAATGCTTAAGGCCCTATAGAGGTGGTGAATTAACCTCACACAATGATGCAAATTAGGGGTAAAATAGGTTAAACTAGCACTGTAAAACACAATTCAATCACCTCCTAAGCCTCAAGACCCCTACAATGGTGATTTGCACAAACTCATTAGTATTCACAACTAGGTCTCCAAATTGATGGTTTTGAGCATATCTTTCAGAGAAGAACGTCTCTCCATGAAAAAATACCTTTTCAAATAACCATTAGGCTCTTTTCTAACATATCTCACTTGTGACATAGGTATGTTTGGAACAAAGTCATCAATCTTAACTTGCTATGTTGGAATAAGGCCAAATAAGGCCTCCTTTATAAAGCAACCACAAGAAATTCAAACTCCAAACACTAAAAATCTTTCTAAAAGGTCTTGAAAGGTCACATAGGGTCCTATTCAATAGATTCTAACATCAAATATCACCTACAATTTGATGTCAGGTACAATTTCTCTACCTTATCTAGCCTAAAACATGAGGACATTAGGGTAGGGCTTAGACAAAAACTACCCAAAATTAATCCCCTTTTCCAAAAGATAATGAAAAAACTAAAAGGAAACCTAAAACCTCTATTCCACTGAATTTGGCCAAAATACAATGTTGGAATGGATTGTTATTTACAATTTTTACTACAAAACTCTTGAAATGAGGGTTTCCATGCAATCTGCAACAAAATTCCCCTAACACGCTTATTTCTTAATGAAAATCAACCGCACCATGTTCAAATAAAATTATGTTTATTATACCAACCCTTCTTGTGAATGCCAGCTCATGGTACAATTGTACAAGGCCATATAGAACAAGAAAACATAGAAAATGCAGAAAATAGAGCCTTTTTTATTCTTTTGTTCTCCAAATGATTCAATAATGCTGCCTCAAAGTTTTTGAGGCCAAAATAACATCATGCAACTATAAATCATCAGTTACAAACAATATTCAAATAATATGATTGTTCACCTTCCACTTACAAGCAATTTTGACAAGTTGCAAAGAAACTTTTACACTTCTTTAACAACTTTCAGCAAACACTTAAGAATGACCCTACATGACATCATACATTGAAAATGGGTCTTGATTCGATCTTATGAAATCAAGAAAGTTAAAAAACACCTAAATAAAAAACCTAGACACTTAAACGCATCAATAAAACAAAATGTCCATGGTGGCCCTAAACCATACACCTAAGGTGGAAAGAATCCCAAGTTCAACTTAAGATCAAAGGGAGATAGAATCATGTGAAAATTTCATGCTTGGAAGGTTGTCACTTGTAAAAATCATGTATGTTATCTTTGATGTTTTTCACATCATGTGTTGCCATTAATGACAAACGAGGAGATTGTTGCAAGTATGGATGTGTTTGGTGGTGTTGTCAATAATGTTTTCATTGATGTCAACATAGAGATGTGCATTTGCCAACTTCTTTTGAGAAAATTTGAGAAATAATGAATGAAGAATTAAAAGTGTGTTTTGAGTGTGCTCCAATATTGTGGTTTATATTTCTCCTATGTTGATCCTATGCCTATGTGAATCTGTAGGTGTGTTCATAAGCTTTAATGAATCATATATACTAAATTTTATCTTTTCGTTTGATGAAGAGTAAAAGATATGCTCACCTATGTGTGAACTGGTTTGCCATAACTATTTGTTTATCGATTGGGAGAATTTTTTTCTTTACAGTCTTTTGATATCTGATTTTAGATCTTGCAAATCTATGAGATGACTATTTCTGATGGTCTCTATGTTTTGACAAAATTTCTTGTGGTTTGGCACTCTAGAAGACCTACTCTAGAACTCTTATGTTTTTACTGGCTGGTCGAGTTGGACTGGTGAAGTGTTCTCTAAAAATTAACATGGTTGTAACTAGTGCAAATATCTCTGAGTTGTTCTCAGAGATGGTGAAATGACTTGTGAAGCATGTTGAGTGATCTACATGTGATTATATTTCTAGAGATGCGTGTACTTCAAAAATCATTAGTGTTTTAATTAGGTTTGGTTGGCATGGTGTTTACATGTTACATTTTGCTTTTGCATCAATTTGAGAAAGCATGTGTGCAACTGAAGATGTTATTTGGCTCCTAGATTCGATATGTAATTGGTACTCTCGAATTCTTACCTACAGTAGGAATGTTGAGTAGCCAACATAGTTTGAATTTGTAAATGAAATTGTATTTTTGACCATCAATATTCCTGAGGTTGAAGATGGTATACAAGCAAGTTAAGTTGTATAAAAATTAGTATCCATCCATCCACAAATCGAAAAAGTGAGTGAAGTGTGCAAAAAAGTGTTAAAATTAGAGTGGAAGAGAGAATTAAGGAAAAATTACTTTAAGGTGTTAGATTCCTGAAAGCAGTGAGCTAATGGAATCTACAATCTACTAATCAGGTTGCGAATGTGTGGAACCCTAGTGGTGGATCTTCATTTATATCTCTTTTTGTTTTTTTGTAGATAGTGGGCCTCCTTTCTAGACAGTGAGTCCTTCTCAAGGTAGTGAGCCTTTGCATCTGGCATTGCATTACTACTATATTATGAGTTAATCCTCCCCATTTTTTTTCCCTCATTGAGTTTTCCACATAAATTTGGTGTCTTTGGTGTTTTCTTTTTGTTATTTACATTTCATTTTTACACTTGATAACAAATTAAAGTTAAGGTGAAAAGACTAAGTTTAAAATTAAAGGAATTTGATACAACTTATTCCCCCCCCCCCCTTCTCATTTATCTTGTGCATTTCAAAAATTGGTATCAAAGCTCTGGTTCCTTACTAAAAATATTAACTGCTTGAGGTAGATCAGATGGCACACAAGTTTCAGCTTCCTATGTTTGATGGAGTTGATTACAGTGTCTAGAAAGAGCATATGCAAAGTTATCTAATTTCACTTAATTTAAACACCTAGAAATCTATGCAGACAAAGAATCTGATACTGACAGCTGGTCCTTCCTTTGCTGAAAAAATTGTAGCTTATGAAGAAAATGAAAGAGCAAGGTTCTCTATCTTCAATGCTTTATCAAAAATTGAAATAAAAAAAGTTATTTCTCTTCCTATTGCTCATGAAGTATGGACAAAGTTGAAAGATATTTATGAAGGGAATGATATATTTAAGTTTTCAAGGAAACTAATTACTAAGTGAAAATTTGATAACTTGAGAATGGAAGATGGAGAAGACATTCTGAGCTATTATCAAAGAGTTGAAATTATAGCAACACAAATCAAGAATCAAGGTGGTACCATGTTAGATGAAGATATCATTGAAAATATCTTGATGGCCTTACTGGAAAATTACAGTGACAAAGTATCTACACTTGAAGAATAGTATGATCTTAAGACATTTAATAAGGAGCATCTATTTGATGCCCTATCTACATATGAGATGAGAAATTTTTCAAGAGATAAGAACACTGAAACAACCTTTAAAGCAATGATGATAGAAGATGATATGGATGATGAAGATTGAGAGGACTTGGAAGAAAATTTCACAAGGAGATTGAAGAAAGGTATTGGTAAATACAAAGGAAAGTTTCCCTTTAAGTATTTCAATTGTGGAAATATTGGTCATTATGCATCAAGATGTCCTAATAAATCTACACAAGAGAAGAATAAGGATAATAACAATAATTACAAGCGAAAAAAGGATAGGAAGTTCAAGAATCTATATTATGTTAAGGAAAATGGAATAATTTTTTATCATGAATCTAACCTTGACGAAGATAGAAATGAATGTTTATTTCTAGCTTTGGAAAAGAAAATTGTACATACTAACCATGAAAGTTTTGAAAAAGAACCTGGTCCAAAGTGTAACAGGATGACTTGAATTTTGGGTGGTTGATAGTGGATGTTCAAAACATATAACTGGAGATAAGAGTAAGTTTACTAAACTTGAGAATTATGATGGAGGAATAGTTATGTTTGGGGATGATTCTAGTGCTAAGATTGTTGACAAGGGAACAATTGTCTTTGCTAGGAAAAAAATACTGATAATTTTTATTATGTATAGGGTTTAAGACATAAGCTCTTAAGTGTTAGAAAAATGTGCAACGAAGGTTTTAAGCTTTTGTTTCAGGATAACATGTGTGAGATTAGGAAACGATCTGAAATTGTGGTTGCAATTGGAAAAATAACTCATGGAAACATATATCAACTTAAAAGTGGAGATGGTCAGTGTTTCATTTCTCAGAATAATGAGAGTTGGCTCTAGAACTAGAGGATCGGACATGTGAATTTTGACAATCTAGTTAGGATCAATTCTAGGGAAGTTGTCAAAGATCTACCTAAAATCATAAAGCCTTCAAATTCAATCTGCAAAAGTTGTTAGATGGGAAAATAGACAAGAAATAGTTTTAAAGAAAAGGATCAATAATCTACCGAAATGCTAGAATTAATCCATACAAACCTATGTGGCCCTACAAGAATAATAAGCCTAACCGGTGGCATGTAATTTATGCTATTGATTGATGATTACTCTAGAATAATATGGGTTACATTTCTTAGAGAAAAATATCTAGCTCTTGATAGATTCAAAGTGTTTAAGGCAAGAGTACAAAACGAGGAAAACCTAAAAATAAAATGCTTAAGGTCTGATAGAGGTGGAAAATTTACATTTGGTGAGTTTAATCAATTCTATGAAGAACATGGTATAAAAAGACATTACTCTTCTCCTAGAACCCCTCAATAGAATAAAGTTGTGGAAATAAAGAGCCAGACTATTCAAGAGGTCACCAAAGTTATGATGAAAGAAGAAAATATTCCTAATGTGTATTGGAGAGAAGCAATCCACATGATTGTTTACATCCTTAATAGATTTCAAATCAAAGGTAACAATACTAAGACCCCTTATGAGTTATGGACTAGTAAGACTCCTATTGTAAGATACTTTAAGGTATTTGGAAGTAGATGTTATATTAGAAGAGATGAAGAAAATCTTGGAAAGTTTGACGCTAGATGTGATGAAGGAATTTTCCTTGGATATTAAAATAATAGCAAAGTTTACAGATGTTTTAATAAGAGATTGAGGAAAATAATTGAAAGTACCAATGTGAAGGTTGATGAAGCTATGTATAGACCAGTGGAAATAACTGAAGTTGAACTTGATGATCCAATATGTGTGCAAATACAATAAGAAGAAAGGAAAGAGAAAGAAAAAAGTGATGACCAAGAAAAAAATTCAAAACCTGTACCTAAAACTCTGAAATATATTCCTAAAAATCATCTAGAGGAACAGATAATTGGAGACAAAAGTGAAGGAGTGAAGACAAGAAGCAAAGTGGTTCAAGCAAAGTTGTGTTTAGTTTCTAAGAGAGAACCCAAGACTATAAATGAAATGTTGAAAGTTGAATTAGAGTAATGAAAGAGGAACTACAAAAAATAGAGAAGAATGAGACATGGGAACTAGTACCTAGACTTGCAAACAAGAATTTAATTGGTTAAAAATGGGTTTTCAAAACAAGATAAATGAAGATGGTGGAGTGGTAATGAATAAAGGAAAACTTGTATGTGAAGGATATTCATAGGTTTAAGGAATAAATTTTGAAGAAAATTTTACACATTTAGCTAGAATGCAAGCCATTTAGATGTTCTTGGCGTCTGAAGCTCATAAAGACTTCAAAGTATATCAGATGGATGTCAAATATGCATTTATGAATGGAGAACTAGAAGAAGAAGTGTATATGGAGCAACCAGAAGGTTTTCAAGTGTCAGACAAATTGGACATGGTTTGTAAACTAAAGAAGGCACTATATGGACTGAAGCAAGTTCCTAAAGCTTGGTATGCTAGATTGGATAAATACTTGACAAGGAAAGGATTCTATAAAGTGTCCACAGACAACAATCTTTACTTCAAAGTTGAAAAACACAAGAATATGATAGTTGTGGTGTATGTTGATGACATCATCTTTGGTGGAAATGAAGATGCGTAAAAGATTTTCTAAAGAGATGGAAAAGGAATTTGAAATTTCTATGATTGGTGAACTAAATTTATTCCTTGGACATCAAGTAAATCAAACTAACAAAGGGATATTAATTTCATAGTCTAAGTATGTTAAAGAATTTTTAAAGAAGTTTGGAATGGATTACTCCAAACCGGTTTGTACCCCTATGGTAATTGGATGAAATCTGAGTAAAGATTATGAATCCACTAAAGTTGATCAAAGCATGTATAGATCCATGATTGGTGGAATGTTGTATCTTACTATTACTAGACCTGAAATTATGCATGAAATATGTTTAGTTGCAATATTTCAAGAAAAAACTAAGGAAACACATGTAACAACTATGAAGAGGATAGTAAAATATCTTAAAGGAACTCCAGACTATGGACTATGGTATCTGAAGGACAATGATTTTACATTGAATGCCTACACTGATGTAGACTAGGATGGTTGTGTAGATGACTAGAAGAGAACTAGTGGTGGTGCATTCTTTCTTGGAAGAAGATTAGTTTCAAGGTTGAGCAAGAAATAGGATTCGGTTTCTTTATCCAATGTAGAAGAAAAGTATATTGCAATAACATCCTACTACACATAGGTAAATTGGATGAAGAAAAATTTGATGGACATAGGTATGGTAAGTGATGAACCTATGTCTATATGTTTTGATAATATAAGTGCTATAAAAGTTTGAAAGAATCCAGTGATGCATTCCAAAACAATGCATATATGATCTATCAAGTATCACTTCTTAAGAGAGAAGGTATTGAGGAATGAAGTTAAACTTGAATATGTACCTACCAAAGAACAAGTTGCAAACATATTCACTAAGGCCCTTGCATTCGAAGGATACTTTTGAGTATCTTATAGGGAATTTAGGGGTTACTACCTATCCTTCTTTGACCCAAGTGCACATGAAGGTGCATCAGTCCAGTGGATTGACAGAATCTTTATTCTAGATTGATGATTGTGGTCTACTCCTCAGAGGGGGTAGTGAAGTGCATTGTTGCACTATGTGATGTGGTTTTACTCCTTAAGGGGAGTGAAAAAAGAGTTATATGGCAATAATTTCCTTTTCCATTGATGTAAAAGGGGGAGAGAATCATGTGAAAGTTTTATGCTTGGAAGGTTGTCACTTTTGAAAATCATGTATGCTATATTTTATGGTTTTTCACATCATGTGTTGACATCAATAACAAATGGGGAGATTGTTGCAAGTATGGATGTGTTTGGTGGTGTTGTCATTAATGTTGTCATTGATGTTAATATAGATTTGTGTATTTTCCAACTACTTTTGAGAAAAAATAAGAGATAATGGAAGTAAAATTGAAAGTGTGTTTTGAGTTTTTCTTTGGTATTGTGGTCCGCATTTCTCCTTTGTTGATCATGTACCTGTGTAGATCTATAGGTGTGTTCATGAACTTTAATGAATCATATATACTAAGTTTCTGGTTTTGTTTTGATGAAGAGTAGAAGATATGTTTACCGGTGTGTGAACTAGATTTCTAGAACTATTTGTTTATGGACTGGGAGAAATTTTGTAGCTTCGTAGTCTTTGATAGATGACTAATTTTTATGCTCTTTATTTTTTGACAAAATTTCTTGTGGTTTGGTGCTTCAAAATACCCAGAGCTCTTGTGTTTTATTGGCTGGTCCATTTGGACTAGTGAAGAGTTCTCTAAAAATGAGGTTGGTTGTAACTATTGTGGATGTATCTATGTTGTTCTTAGAGATGGTGAAATGACTGGTGAAGTGTGTTGATTGATCGATGTGTGATTATCTTGCTAGATATGTGTGTACTTCAAAGATAATTAGTGTTTTCATTAGGTTTGGCCAACCTAGTGTTTACACGTTACATTTGGCTTTTGCATTGATTTGAGAAAGCATGTGTGAGCCTCAAGATGTTATTTGGGTCGCAGATTAAATACTTTATTGGTCCTCTCCCATTCTTATCCATCCAACTTATGTTGAGTAGCTGACCTAGTTTGAATTTTTCAATGAAATTGTATTGCCAACCTTGAAGAATGTTCCTAAGGTTGAAGATGGTATAGTAGAAAAATTTGAATCCATGCATCCACTAATCAAACAAGTGAGTGATGTGTGTGAACAAGTGTGACAAGCAGAGAGTGGAAGAGAAAATTAAGGTAATAGTTCTTTAAGGTGTAAGATTCCTTAAAGAAATGAGATATGACATCTACAATATTGTGATTAGGTTTTGAATGTGTGGAACCCTGGTGGTGGATCTTCATGTATATCTCTTTTTGTTTTTTAGAGGAAGTGAGCCTCCTTTCTGGACAGTGAGTCCTCCTCAAGGCATTGAGCCCTTAATCTGGGTAGTGAGCCTTTGTATTTGGGAAGTGAGTCTTTGTATTTGGTATTGCATTACTACTCTATTGTGAGTTAATACTCATCGTGGTTTTTACCTCATTGGTTTTTCCATGTAAATTTGGTGTCTTTGGTGTTTTTTTTCTTTTGTTATTTAATTTCTTGTTTACACTTGATAACAAGTTAAAGTTAAGGTGAAAATACTATGGTTAAAAGTAAAGGAATTTCATACAATTGATTCACACCCTCTTAGTTGTCTTGTGCATTTCAAGATAGGGCCCTTCATCTTGGTTTTAGAAAACTTCACCTTCTTATCCTCTTGTACCTCCTCAATTCAAAAAAATTGTCCAAAGCATCCATCCAAGCAAAAAATTCCTCATTGTCCATCTTACAACCATACATAAGTACTTCCACTTTCACCTTTAGAATATGGTCACCCTTGCAATCCTTTAACATTCTAACCATTCTCTTTTCTTCAGGGTCCAAGTCCTCATCCTAATCATGGACTCCTGATGGAGGATTCTCACTCTCACCCTCATCCTCCTTATCACTTTGGTCATCACTGACCATTCCAATTCTCTAATTCTTTTCTAAGGCTGCTATTCTTGAAAGGGTTTCTTTTTGTGACTCCTTGTAGAGCCTTCCCTTCTATAGAAACTACTCTTTCATTTCCTTAACCTCTTTGGTTGTTGGATTTTTCTTTGGATGCATCTTGCTTATGCCAACTCTCATTCACTTTCCCACTTCCAATAAGAACCTATGATCTGATACCACTCGATGTAGAGAAGTGGTGGAATAGGTTAAATTAGCACAATACAACATAATTCAATCACCTCTTAAGCCTCAAGACCCCGACAATGGTGATTCGCACAAACTCATTAGTATTCACAACTAGGTCTCCAAATTGATGGTTTTAAGCATATATTTTAGACAAGGTCATCTCTCCATGAAACAAAGACCCTTTTAGATACCCATTAGGCTCTATCTTTACATATCTCACTTGTTACATAGGTTTTTTTGGAACAAAGTAATCAATCTTGACCCGCTACCATAGAATAAGACCAAATTAGGCGTCGTTTACAAAGAAACCATACTAAATTCAATCTCCAAACACTAAAAATCTTTCCCAAAGGTCTTGAAAGGTCACATAGGGTCCTATTCAATAGATTGTAACATCAAATAACACCTAAAATGTTTTGTCCTATAATATCTCTACCTTATCTAGCATAACACGAGGATGTTAGGCTAGGGATTGGACAAAAACTACCCAAAATCCACCCCCTAATCAAAAAGACAATGAAAAAAGTAAAATAAAACCTAAAAACTTCATTCCACTAAGTTTTTCCATAATACAATGATTGAATGGATTGTTATTTACATTTTTTACTAAAAAACCCTTGAAATGAGGGTTTTTATGCTGTCTACAACAAAATGACCCTAACATGCTTATTTCTTAATGAAAATAAACCACACGAAATTGAAATGAAAGTATGCTAATTTTAGAAACCCTTCACCTAAATCTTAGCTCATGCCACAACTTTACAGGGTCATACAAAACAAGAAAACATAGAAAATGCACTAAAAATTGTAGAAAAGAGAGCCTTTTTTATTCTTTTGTCTTCCAAATGATTCATTAGTACTACCTCAAAGTTTGTGAGGCCAAAATAAAAATGAAACAACAAATCATCAATTATAAACATGATTCACACAATATGACTATTCACCTTCCACTTACAAGTAATTTTGACAAGTTGCAAAGCAAATTTTACACTTCTTTAACAACTTTCACCAAACACCTAAGAATGACTCTATATGACAACATACATTGAAAAAAGGTCTTGATTCAACCTTATTACATCAAGAAAGTCACAAAACACCTAAGACACCAACCTATACACCTAAATGCATCAATAAAAAAAAACGTCCATGGTGCCCCTACACCACACAAGTTTAATATATTTTGTGAAGTGCATGGAATGAAATGATAGTTATATTTTTTGTAAAGTGCATGGAATGAAATGATAGTTATATGTTCTGAGAACTCCTTAGTAGAACAAAAATTTTGAAAGAAAGAAAAAAACAATTTAAGAGGCCACTATATCAATGATTACAAAAGCTAGTCTATTGAATGTTTACTAGAGAGAAGCTATTCATAGTACCATTTATGCATTCAATCAAGTTCAAGCAAAATAAAAACGTACAAATACTCTCTATGACCTATGGTGTGGAAGAATTCATACTGTTCAGTATTTCAAGGTATTTGGAAAAAAAATTTATATTATATGGGATGAAGAAAATTTAGGAAAGTTTGATGCAAGAAGTGATGAAGGCATTTTTCTTAGATATTCTACTAAAATCAAAGCTTACAAATGTTTCAATAAAATACTGAGGAAGATTGTAGAAACCAGAAATGAAAAATTCAATTGATGTTGATGGATATGTATCTGATGAACCTAATTGTCATAGGATTGAAAATTTTGTGGAAGAACCTAAGGAAGATGAGAAAGATAAGAAAAAGATCTAGTGGTGTCCCCTAAGACACCTAGATATGTGCAAAATAATCATTCAAAATGTTAGATCATTGGATACAAGACAAAAGGAGCATTGAAAAGATGTAGACCTACTGCTGGTGAGGTAAAAAAATAAAATTTCTAAGATTGACCTAAACGTTGTAAGTGAAGCATGTAAAGATGAGAATTGGATGAAATCTATGAAAGAAGAACTTATTGAGATTGAGAATAATCAAATTTAGGAATCGATCACAAGACCAATAGATAAAAAAATTATTGGATCAAAGTGGGTATTCATAAATAAGTTGAATGAGAATGAAGAAATGGTTAGAAAAAAAGAAAGGTTTGTGTGTAAGGGTTACTCGCAATTAGAAGGCATATATTTTCAAGATAGTTTTTCTCTAGTGGAAATAATGGAAACTATAAGGATGTTCTTATCATTTCTTGCTAATAAATATTTCAAGGTCTAATAGATGGATGTCAAGTCTACATTTTTAAATGGTGAGCTAGAATAAGAGGTCTACATGGAACAACCCAAAGCATTTTAATTGTCAAATAAAATAGATATAGTTTGTTGATTGATGAAATATTTATATGGATTGAAGCAATATCCTAGAGCTTGGTATGCAAGGTTAAACATGTACTTGATTCAAAAAGGTTTCAACAAAGGTACATTAGATAGTAATCTATATTTTAAAATTGAGAAAGGAAAAATATTTATTGTGGTTGTATATGTTGATGACTTTATTTTTTGAGGAAATTAAACTATGTGTAAGATGTTTCTAGAAGAAATACAAAAATAATCTGAGATGTCTATGTTTGGACAGATGAATTTATTGCTTGGGCTACAAATTATTCAAATGGAGAGGAATTTTTATTTCATGATCTAAGTATGTGAAAGAGATGTTGAAGAATTCTAGGATGGATGGTTCTAAACCAGTATGCACTCCTATGGTGACTAGTTGCAAATTAGGTAAAGATTATGATTCACCTAAGAATAATTAGAGAAAATATAGATCTATGATTGGAGGACTGTTGTATTTGACTAATACTAGACTAGATATTATGCATATTGTTTGTCTTCTGGCTAGATTTCAAGAAGATCTTAAGGAACACATGCTACTAATGATAAAATAATATTCAGATATTTGAATGAAACACTAAATTATGGCTTGTGGTACCCTAGGGATATAGAATTTACACTAAGTGCTTATATGGATGTAGATTGGATTGGATGTGTAGATTAAAAAAAAGTACAAGTGCTGGTGCATTCTTTCTTAGTTTCCAAATTGTGTTTTGGTTGAGTAAAAAGAATGATTTAATTTCCTTATCTACTATTGAACCTAAGTATATTGTTGTTGCATCTTGATGTACACAAGTTTTATTGATGAAACATACATTGAAAGATATATAAGTTGTGAATGATGATCCTATTTTTATTTTTTGTGATAACACAAGTGCAATTAACATTTCAAATTATCTAGTAATGCACTTGAGGACAAAGCATATATATAAGGTATCACTTCTTGAGAGAGAAGGTTGTGGATAATGAAGTAAAGCATGATTATGTCTCTACAAAGGATCAAATTTCTGATATATTCACAAAGGCCCTTCCTAAAGATACTTTTTAATATCTCCAAGAGAAGTTAGGGATTCTTGACCCTCCTTTATTGAACTAGATACATATGGAGATGCAACAGTCAGGTGGATCTATGGATCTATCTTTCTTCTAGAATGATGTTTTGGTGGCTAACTCTTAGGGGGATGAGGTAATTTCATGTGTTGTCATTGTATGAGTATTATTCTCTTAATGACAAAGGGGAAATCAATGTAAAATATACTTTTCCTTTGCCATTGATTGCAAAGGGTGAGAGGATGAAGATGTGAAGAGAATAGTGTCATCTGAAAAATATTATCTACTAAGGAGGAGAAACAAAAAGAAAAATCATGAGAAGTATGTTTAGAGCTAGTATGTTGTCTTTGATGCTTTTTCACATCATCTGTTGCCATTAATGAAGAAAGGGGAGATTGTTGGAAGAATGAAGGTACTATCATTGATATCAATTGGTAAATTAGTTATCAACTAGTTCTTGTCATATGGATGTAGGTTATTGGCTATACATGCCAAGGATATTGAAAAAATGTAATGATGAAAGGTTGTAGGTGTTCAGTGGTTTCTCTAAGTTTTTCTCCAATAATTTCTTCAAGATTTGATCATATTTTTATATGATTTAGATATGTTGATCATGGCTATTGAAAGTTTCTATATCCAGGATTTTTGCTTCCAATTTATTGTATAGTGCAAGTTATGTTTATGAGTTGTGAACAATAGTTTTTTGTGTTTTTGGCTAGCGTCTTAGAGAAATGTTGTTGGTTTGGATTTCCTTTTGGTTAAGTGTTATGACTTGTGGTTATAGAGTTAAGCTTTTATGATTTTTTTGAAGATTATTTTGGTGTCTAGAAGGATTCTATTCTGCTAGCAATTGTGTTAGATTAAATATTCTATATGTTTTATGTTAGTTTGGCTGACCTTGTGTTGAATACTACTTTCGATGTTGATGAAGTGTGTGTTTGTGTCACGCAAATTCGAATTCCACCATACGATGTTTTGGCACTGACCTAATTTAAATTTAATGACGGATGATTAGTTTTGGATATATTTCAAAGTTGAAGATGGTATAAATACAATATGTGTTAGCGGTAAAAGATGTACAAAGAGATAAGTGGAAATAAATAGAGCAAATAGATACAAAATAGATGTGAATCAGAGTGTGTGTGTGTGTGTGTGTTTTTGTGTACATGTGTGTGATGTGAGTGTGGTAGATCAGTGTGAAGTGTAAATTTTGAGTTTATGAGATAAGTGGAAATAAATAGAGCAAATAGATACAAAATAGATGTGAATCAGAGTGTGTGTGTGTGTGTGTGTGTGTGTGTGTTTTTGTGTACATGTGTGTGATGTGAGTGTGGTAGATCAGTGTGAAGTGTAAATTTTGAGTTTATGGATGTAGTGAGCTAAAGGTGTACTCTATCTTTCATGCATGTTTACAAGTGGTTGACTAAATTATTGTGTAAATCTCTGTTGCATTGAGATTATCTTCTCTTTGTAACATATACCTTCTATCTTGTTTGTACCTCTATGGTAGTGAGCCCTCTAGGTGGTTAACTTTGTTGGATAGTGAGCCCTAATGTAGATAGCGAGTCCTTGTTTTGGTAGTGAGCCTTTTTCTCTAACAGTGAGCCTTTGTAATTGGTTTTAATATTTCTTATAGTGTGAATTAATCCTTACCTTGGGTTTTCCCTTATTTGTTTTTCTGCATAAATCTAGTATTATTGTGTTTGTATGATGGTTTTCAGTTTCTACACTTGTGCTTAATGTTTAATCATTTTAGCAAACTTAAGGATTTTTTATTGATCTAAGTTTTGGTGAATTCTTTAAAAAGGTTTAAATTTTCCACAACTAATTCACTCTCTCCTCTCAGTTGTCTTTTTCAAGACAGGCGAGTTCTTAATTCTTGATATATTTTAGTGTATTGTATTTTGTTCTCATTCTTTTGAATTATGGGTAGGATTTGAATTATTTCTTCTACATGTTATCTTCTTCCTTAAGCTTGATTTGATTGAATTTATTATATTTTTTGTCAAGAAACCATGTTGCTTTTTGAGTATTTTAGGAAAACCATGGTTGTGCTTGTGTTTAATAACTATGGAATCTACATCTCAATCCCATGTGGAGCACCTTAGGATTTCATATTGGTTAGATATTACATAATTCACCCCCTTTCATATACAAGTTAGAACCATGTTAGTATATCTTGGAGATCATGCAAGGATTTTATATTATTATACATTTTTGAAGCCTTATTTATTGATAATATTGGTGATACCAAAAGAATTTGGTTTGTGTGGGAAGCAAATAATCCTTGGCTCCATTAGAGTGGAAATGGATTATGGGAAGTAATATCTTTTAACCAACATAATATTCAGTGGTCTCCTTTGTTACTAATATAGGGAATTCTCTTACCAAGTTACCATGTCTCAAAGCCCTAAAATTTGACAAGAAATAAATTCAAACTCCAAATAATTTTTCCATACCCATGATGAGCATCATGTCAAGGGAATTTATTAAAGCCAAGTTTGGCTTAACTTCTTAAGACCAAAAAACCTTTGAAGGATCCATCAATGTCATTATGGTTAATATGCTTCATAAAATTAGCATTCATTCCTCCAAAACATGGTGGAAAGACTATAAGTGGGATCCAAATAACATTTTTAGGAATTAAAAGCCTTAGCTAGGATACTAGTGGATTTATCCCCATAGCAATATAGTTAATAGTTTAAACCAAAGATGACATGTGCACTCACCTATTTTAGTTTGGCATTATAGATTCGTCAATTTGTGGATTGTGATTGTTGAACATAAGCTCACCCACTATACTCGGTGTATTATTTCCAAGGCTTCCTTGTGGGTTTTAGGCTCACCCACCTTGGGGTTCATGACCCTCATTTCCCATTTTGTGTGTAAATAGATAGTTGTAAGCACCTCTTTGTTTTCTACTCTAGACTTCAATAGTTATGTAATTTGATTCATGATTTCTTTTGGCTCTTTTGGAAAACACCTTTTTCCTAGAAAATGGTTCTTTTGAGGGATTAACCCCATATTACCAACAAGCATAACAAGATTTCACATATTTTAAGGGTGGAAATCCCCTTCAACATTTTTAAAGAGAAATTTTATTATTTTTTCTCATAGCTAGCTTGATAATCATGTTTCTCTATTTGTTAAAGCTACTATATGGTCTAATGTGTTACTATAGATTCAATTGCAAGCTAAAAAATTTCCACTTGAAAAGGATCTCCTTCAAGAGGTCTTGGACCACTAAGGGAATGCCCCTTATACTATTGATTGTGTTCCATCTTCTCTAGCCTCCAATTGGGGCCACTCACCCTCTCAAGGCCACAATTGAGATAGGAGTGGATCCTCTTGAGACTTTAAGGTGTCTTGTCCCCACTCCACTAGCCTGATTCAATGCCATAATGGTTGAAGGTCTTATAGGATGTTGTCTTCCCCTCCTAGAGCTACCTTGTGATGGCCTTCAATAGAAACTTCTGGTAGTGGTTCCTCTGGAAACCCCTCTGGTAGAGCTCTTGGTTTGCCTCATACCAACTCTTCCAAGTGGCTCCCGAATATGGATTTGGTGATCTCTCCTAGTTGACAATGAAATAAAGTCTAGGGTATGGTGCACCCCAAAATAAGCATCTAATTTTTAAGATATGATTTCATAGGCCAAAGGTTACAAGTATATAGCTTTTGTTCCTCCAGAGTTGTCAAAACTTTTTTTTGATGAGACAATGCAAATTCTATGATTTGACAACTTCTAGGCATTAAGTGTATTAATGAAAAAATAGCATTGAATCTTACTCTAATTCAATTTAGTCCTATAAGTTGAATACATGAAAATATAGGAATATTTTTTTCCATATAGGGGATTTCCTATGTAAAACCCCATATTGGTATTCCTACATCCACATTGGGAAGAAGCATGATAAAAGACAGCTTATCCTTGGATGGATAGAGGCTAATGATTAAAAAAGTAATGAATTTGTTGAAAGAATTAAGAAGTGTTGGAGATTTATGATATGTGGTTGTCATCGATGTCAAAACTATTAGCATTAATGTCTTTAAGGTTGTATATGTCAAGGATATTGAGAAAATTGTAATAAAATAAGTTGCATGTTGTTAGTGGTAAGTTGAAGGTTGTCGGTGATGCAGTGAAGATTAGTATTATGAAAATTTCAGTATATTGACGATGAGAAATTGTAGATTAAAGGGTTTGTTGTCAGGTGTATCTAGTGTATCCACCAAAATTTTTAGAGGTTTGCATGGAGATTTCACCATGTTATGAGTATCTGTGTTCTGAAAATTATTTTGTTTGTGTAGCTAGTGTTCCTAAAAGAAGATAATGCAATTATGGTAAACTGAGTTGTTGTGAGTGCTTCTATGGTGTTTCATGATGCTTGTAGATGTTTTTAGATCGTTCTCTATCTGGTTTTTTGGTTTGCATCAATTTTTGTGATTATGATTGGTGATTTTCTATTGTGAGTTCATGTTTTCATGTTCTTGGCCGAAGTGGTGATTGTAGCATGTTGTGGATCTTCAAGGAACTTTTTTTAAGGTGTTTTGTGTTTGAGACAAATTTTTTTGGGTCCCTACTATGTTGTGGCCAACTTTGGTTGATTCACATTGATAATTTTTTTATTAATTTGGGCCGATAGTTTGTACACATTTTATATTCTGTTGGGCCAAAATGTAGTCAATGTTATCCTTAAATGTGGATATATATAACCGATTGTTTATATCATTTGAGATATGTAAGAAGCGAGATGTGTGAGTGCCAAGTGTGAATAAATTTTAGATCTTTCGAAGGAAGAATTAAAGTGTGAAGAAGAGTGAGCAGAAGAAAGTGTGGTCATGCGCTTAACCAGAACTGTAATTAGGAATTAGCAGATGCTATTTTCTTAGTTCAAGATCTTTCAAATGGATTAATTTGAATGTGACTATAAGACAATGTGTCTTCCTTTGGGTAGTAAGCCTCTTTTTTATTTGAGCAGTAAGCTCTAGCAAGTGTGCCTGAATGCATGTGTATTCCCCATTTTCTATACTTTTAACAAAGTATAAACTTGTGGATTAACCTCCACAATGATTTTTCCCCTAAGATGGTTTCCACAGAAAAATCGTGGTGTTATGTGTGTTTCTGAAGTGGTGATATTTTTTTCTTTCATGTTTAATTATCAGATATGAGAATAAGTTTAATAAGTATAATTTTTGTGACAACTGATTCACCCCCCCTCTCAGTTGTCTGCCCTTGTGTTTCCAATAATTGGTATTAGAGAAGGTTCATCTAGAGAAGCTTAAATGCTTGAGGTGATCCATGATGGCAACATATAAGAAGGATAGTCTGAGATTTGATGGAACAAATTACTCTCTATGAAAGAATTGAATGGAGTGTCATTTGAGATGCATTGGTGAACCCTATTGGACAATTACAAAGAATAGATATGTCATACCTTAGAATGGTCCTTCCAAAAAATGTGAGATTAAGGAATTCGAGTACAATATCAAGGCTAAGGAAGCATTGTTGAGTGCTTTGATTGATTTCGAAATGGAAAATTTAATGGAGTTAAAGACTGCTTATGAGATATGGAAAAAGTTGGAAACTTTGCATGAAGGTGATACAAGTGTGAAGATTGCTAAGTTGTAGAGCTTGAAAGGGAAATATGAAACATTGAGAATGAGTGAAGATGAGAAAATTACTTCTTTTATGCAAAGAGTGAATGAACTTGTGTGCTATATCACATGTGTTGGTGGAACATTGGAAGAATCAGAGTTTGTTGCTAAAGTTCTTAGATCCCTACCTACTACATACAAACAAAAAATTTCTGCTATTGAGGAGATCTGAACTATGAAAAATGTAAATAGAGACATGTTGATTGGTAAGCTTGTTTCTTTTGAGTTAAGTGAGTTTGGTGAATCTCTTCCTAAGATAAAATCTGCATTGAAAGCTACTGTATCTAGGAAAGATAAGAAGAGATATGATCCGAGAGAAATTTCTTCCAGAAAAAAGGTCTAAATATGAGTAAGAAATGAGAGAGATTGAAGAAGAAGAGAGAAAACTAGATGAGCTTGAAGCACTTCTTATCAAGAGAGTATCCAAAGGATAAAATGGAAATTTCCTCTTAAATGATTTTCTTGTAATAAGATAGGTCATTTTGCCTCAAGCTATCTTGAAAGTGTTATTTTGTTGTTGATGAAGGTGTGACAAATGATGAATCTGATAAAGGGAATGTAAGTGAGTATGATTTTGTATTTATTTCTAT